>OX459038.1:19607806-19996135 GCA_949775005.1 Orthosia gothica
GGGAGGGATCCTGCCGTTTTGCCGAAAAGATTTTGACAAAATTTCATTACCCAAACAAATTTCAGCAATCTTTTTTTATACCATTGCAATATTCGAATGATTTTAGTACGCATATTTTTATTTGGTCAAATTTTACATGGCAAAATTTTACCAAGTATAATGTCATTATGGCATTTGGTCTTTAATCAAATGATTTATTACAGCAAACAATCTTCAGACAATAAACGTTTGGTGAAATGATTTGTTAAGACAAAAAGTATTAAGGCAAACATAAGATTTTTTGAATTATATAATAAAAAATACAATTTTATTTTTTGATTAATTCTTTCAATTTGTCTGAAACAATTCAATTTATGGTTACTTGATATTAATTTATTATGGAAGTAGTTAGAGTAGGTTAATTATTAAAAAAATGGTTAGGTTAGGTTAGGTTAAAACTGTGACCTCCTACGCACGAGCCGAGCGAGCGAAGCGAGCGGTGCCGCGGCAGCGGCCGGCGAGTGCCAGAAACGACTTGCATTAATAGAAAAAAGAGATTGTTTTTAGTAGGTTACCCGGAACTGAACTATTAAGATTAGGATAATTAGTTATTTAAAAAAAAATGGTTAGGTTAGGTTAAAACTGTGACCTGCATTAAATTTAAAAAAAATATATATAAAAAAAGAGAAATAAAAAACTATAAATATTTGGCTTATTTGATTTTGCGTAAAAACTGTTATTCCAAGTGAAATATTTGAATAAATAAAAAATGTTAAAAGTACTAGTTGGTTAACAAGTTATAGTTTAAACGTTCATTTCCCAAACATTATGTTTGCGTTAAAAATTTTCGTGAATAGATTTTTTGCTAAGTAATAATTTGGGAAATGAAATTATGCGAAAATTTTTTTGGTAAGTGAAAATTTGTCAAATTCGTTTCGGTCAAACAAGGGAGACCCAATTCTGTCACATGGATCAGAAGACTGTAGCATTACCTGGATGTCCAATGGCGGATGGTACGCATCAGGGGGAACCAAGCCCTCAGTCTCCGTCACAGAAACTTAATTAATGTTTGCACTATCCTGAACCAAAACAACATCTAACATACCTCCATGCAAGTTTTCAACAATGTTTCTTTCACACAAATTAGAAAATGTTAGAAAATAACAATAATAACTGTTAACATTTAAAGAAGCACTATTTAAGTTGATGTCACCAAAAATCAAAACAGTGCCCTTCAAATCATTGGTGAAACTTTCCACTTTAATGAGCCATCTCATATAGTCATCGTCCGTAGCACTTGGTTTTATAAACACTACACATACGTACACGGGGCGGTCATGCCACGTGAAACTCGCCCAGAGGTCCTCACCGCTGTCAGTTTCAAATTCACTTCGTCGGCGCAGAATGATGGGTGAGCGCGCCATGAGTAGCACGCCACTATAAGGTGTGCCTCTGTCACGCCGTACCACACTCCAATCGCTGTTGACGAGCTCTGAATCTTCAACGGAGCTATCTAGGAACGTCTCAGTAGCCGCAATCAGATCTTGTTCAGCTGTATGCAGATTATTGCGCCATTGGTGGAGTTTTGTTTTAATTCCACGAACGTTCTGGTACATACAGTTAATTGCAGAGGTCTTACTGCTTGCTTTGTGTTTTACGAAAGGACTGGGTATCAGAAGAAAGAGGAAGGTCAGTACTACGGCTTGAAGCGCCATGTTTACCGCGGTTAATCCATGTATTGATCCTTGCGTTAATCGGCCATATGTCCACAGAGAAGCATTTATCGAAGAAAGCTACAGACACACCGATTTTATATGATTTATAATTCCCTCTTGACTTAAGTTCCTCCACTGTACATTTACCACCTAGGCAAATTTTTTGAAGATATTGGCCAACCTCATCGGCAGTGGACGCCATATTCCATAAATGCAAGTACTTACGCATTTCAACAGCTTTTAAAGAAGTAACTGAAGAATTGGCGGCCCCGTACAGTGAAATTATTCGTCGACGCTTCGTGTTTTTCACCTCAGTGTACCCATGATCGGAATCCAGGTTTACGGTGCTAGAGCTATAACTGGTGTCCTCGACATTTGGTTTTATCACTGGAATATCTACAGCCCTTTGCTCTGTCATAGTTGGTGTCATAGATGAGTTGATGATGACTGAAGAGCCAGGTTGATTAGAATGACTTGCTTCAGGTTGCACTTGGGTAAAAACATTGTTCAAGGGCTGATTTGGTTTGCGGGGGCTTACCTTAGTTATTTTTATTTGACTCGGAGACAGCATCAGGTGCAGAAGGCTTCTGGTTTAGTACTTCCATGCTGGTGGATCTGTTACCTGTGCATGAACATGAGCTCTCATAAGTCGTTAATCTATTATTGAGCATGCCTACTTGTTGCATGCAATTATCAAGCGTGGCCTGGTACACTCCGATTAAAGGTATGGCTTTACTGAGTTGGTCTCTCAATGTTTGAACTTCCCTGTTGAGCTCGGTAATACTTGTAGGATCACAAAACATTTCTATATTTGTAGTTGGTGATGTTAAACTCTTCCTTTGCGTCACATTGGAGTCGTGCAACTTTTCTGGTACATAACAATTCAGATCGGTCGTTTGAGTCTCTTTATTGAGGTAAGTGGTAAAATTTTGGACTGTTTTACGTAACGATGACGGTGCGCTAATTTTCCTATCAGGCGTTAGGCAGATCCTTTTGCAGGTTTCAACAGTCTTCAGAGATTTTTGTAAATCTGATTTTAATCTGAAGTTTTCGCCATTGAGGTCTTCTATTTCCTGATGCGCGCTCATAAGTTGCATCTGAAGAGTTCTAATTTGTTCATTCAGATCGTTGTCGCTATAATTGTCGTGTAGGCTGTCCGGTATGCTTATCATTGTGGTGTCAAGAATCTTTGGATCGTCATTCGTCAAGGCAGACAAGTCAGTCAAAGATCCAGTGAAATATTTCCGATTTGTGACTTTGTTGTTACTGGTATCCATTGTTCCTAATTCAGAGATGAGATTCTTTGTTTGTGTGATTGAAGAGTGCCCTCTGTTAGCGTTTTTGACAATGAATGGATAAGAATACAATGTTTTTAGGAAATTCCAATCTCACAAAAAGTCATCGGCTGTGAGCTCGAGATTTGAACCAGGTACGCAAAGCGTGCACGTGTTGCGGTCGTATGTAGGCAGTTTAGCCTCTTGACCACGAGGTAGTTAAGATACACCGGTGAAATTAAGTATCATATATTATTATTATTATTTATTTATTAAGGTACAAGTTTATTAAATCTTAACCTATGCCCCACAAAACCGTTTACACGGTTTATCTGTGGGAACGGAACACACAGTAAAAAAAACATTTTCATTAGTGCGGACACTTAATTTTCACATAATGAAATTATAAAACTAACATGACACATATATTTTAAAAAACTACTTAATAGATACGAACGATACGAAGATCATTTACAAACTCTTAAGATAGAACTGCTTAAGGGAATTGGCAAATTTACCTTTTATTTCCTGTCTTCTTATATTAGTAGGCAACTGGTTGAGAAGGTATGGTACTCTTTTATCTAGCGTTCGGTCGCCAAAATAATTCCTTATTCTGGGTACATCAAATTTACCTGCCGATACCATCCTCGTTGCGTGGTCATGGGTAACTAGCGAGTGACGCTCCCAACTGCCATGACTGTTAACCAGAAGTAGGTATTTATGTTTAAAGCTGATAGGGAGAATTTTGCAAATTTTAAATAACTTACTATAGTCGTCTTTACATTTGTTTTTAGTTTTCTTACTTACTAATAGTTTTAAAAATCTGAGTTGTTGCGCTTCTAATTTTTCTAAGTTACTTTTGAATGTGAGTTCATAGCAGTCGAGGGCGTAACTTAATATGGGATCAACCAATTGTAGATAAAGGCACTTAAGGGTATTACTTGGCACTTTAAAGCACAAATCGGAAATATTTCACTGGATCTTTGACTGACTTGTCTGCCTTGACGAATGACGATCCAAAGATTCTTGACACCACAATGATGAGCATACCGGACAGCCTACACGACAATTATAGCGACAACGATCTGAATGAACAAATTAGAACTCTTCAGATGCAACTTATGAGCGCGCATCAGGAAATAGAAGACCTCAATGGCGAAAACTTCAGATTAAAATCAGATTTACAAAAATCTCTGAAGACTGTTGAAACCTGCAAAAGGATCTGCCTAACGCCTGATAGGAAAATTAGCGCACCGTCATCGTTACGTAAAACAGTCCAAAATTTTACCACTTACCTCAATAAAGAGACTCAAACGACCGATCTGAATTGTTATGTACCAGAAAAGTTGCACGACTCTAATGTGTTGCAAAGGAAGAGGTTAACATCACCAACTACAAATATAGAAATGTTTTGTGATCCTACAAGTATTACCGAGCTCAACAGGGAAGTTCAAACATTGAGAGACCAACTCAGTAAAGTCATACCTTTAATCGGAGTGTACCAGGCCACGGTTGATAGTTGCATGCAACAAGTAGGCATGCTCAATAATAGATTAACGACTTATGAGAGCTCATGTTCATGCACAGGTAACAGATCCACCAGCATGGAAGTACTAAACCAGAAGCCTTCTGCACCTGATGCTGTCTCCGAGTCAAAAAAAATAACTAAGGTAAGCCCCCGCAAACCAAATCAGCCCTTGAACAATGTTTTTACCCAAGTGCAACCTGAAGCAAGCCATTCTAATCAACCTGGCTCTTCAGTCATCATCAACTCATCTATGACACCAACTATGACAGAGCAAAGGGCTGTTGATATTCCAGTGATAAAACCGAATGTCGAGGACACCAGTTATAGCTCTAGCACCGTAAACCTGGATTCCGATCATGGGAATTTTTTCTTGATTTATGTTTAATTTAGACTAACTGTCTTAGAAATATTATGATGCTTAATTTAACTTGAACTCGAAGAATAATAATTTAAGTCTGAATATTACCGAAATAACTAAGTTTATAGATCGAATAGGTGGCCGTAGTTTTTACCTACACTAGTTCTTTTTGGGATGTATGATAATTCTATGCTGTTGACCTACTTTTCTCTTTATTTGCGACATTATCTTTTTTTTAAGGAAAATCTAGTACCTTTATCTATTATTAGCTGAAAAAGATGGTATTGTACTTATCTTAAATTATTTCAGCTCTATTTAGACCAATTTAGTTACATAAGACAATTAAACAACGAGCGTGAGATTTTTTAGATTGTCGTTTAGTTTTACAAAACGCATATATTGACTTCCATTACTTGTTTTGGCATCTTGCCAAATGTATGAAAATGGGCTCGAGATCCCCCTTTGTTTTTAGAGTCTTTGTCAATATTGTTGGAATTCAAAACGTCTGTTGCTCTTGTTGAGACTTCGTTACAGTTTTCTAGAGTGCTTTGATGCCTGGGAAGTTAGGCGCTTTTATCGTTTAGGGTCGTTTTGTGATTTAGTGTGAGAAAGAAAAGATTAAATATATATATAGGTAATTAGGATCGAGTGGAGCTAAAAGTTTTATATGCCCAGCTGATGCATAAAATTATTATGGTTGTTGTTTCAATTGTGGACGGATGTGTTGTTGTTTCAAGTTTTTATTTCGGTTTTTTAGAGCAAAAACCGTCGTTTTACTTTTTTGGGAAGGTTGATGTTAATATACGACTTGTAACAATTGAAACCCATATAAAAGTAAGTTTTGTTGTATTCCATTAACCTCAATAAATTGTGATGACGGACTGTATGTTGAAGAATTAAATTAGTTGACCAAACTGTGAGACTTTTAGTTCAATCACTTCATGCGAAACCAGATAGGGTATCTAGTCTCATGCTGATCACCTACTCCTGAGTTAGCTGGTGAGTAAGGCTAAAAAAAATAACTTACAATTGTACGCCCAACGTGTCGCATGTGGTTTGATGGAAGTACTTAACCACTTACTATGTTTCTACTTTCTAGAATAACTTATTAACTAAAGAACTTAACCAAACTATAGGTTAACTTCAAGATTGCTTAATTTAAAATTTGAAATAACAAAACATTAATATTATGTAAAATTTAAAGTGGGGTTATAGTCACATGTTTTATTTTAAAACTATATACCTTATCACTAGTAAATGTTATGTTAAACTTAATAAATAACTCTAATTTAACAAAGTTATAGAAACTGTTAATTAGATTTATATAAATATGTAACAAAAATTGTTTTGTTCAACTTGCATAGAGCATTAATATAAACTAAACTATAGAAATACATCAATAGAAAAATACAATACAACAAGAGAAATATATCATCTGTGAAAATGTTAACTGTCTAGCTATCACAGTTCATGAGATACAGCCTGGTGACAGACAGACAAACAGATAGACAGACAGGCGGCCAGTGGAGTGTTACTAATAGGGTCTCGATTTTATCCTTTGGGTAAGGAACCCAAAAAAAAAATAACAAGCTTTTCAACTGAAAATGTTATATCACTTTTCAATACATATCCAATAATCTCAAACGATAGAGTATTCTTATCTGGTTGAGGAGTTGCCATGGCCATTGTGAGACCAGCCCCATATTATTTAAATGTATCCAAACTTAAATTAATAAGCCAAGTTTTCAGCTCAATTGGATGCCAGGACGTGCTTGAAAAATGGATTATTACTCGTTGTTGCCGGACACATAACAAGGTAATACAAAGCTTTAATATAAAGCTTTGTATTCGCCTTTGTAGTCGGAGGATACTTCTGGATTTGGTCAGCCGGCTCGCGAATATGTATCCTCCGACTGCACAGCACGATTTTCTTCTTGTTTACGTCTTTTTAGTTCGCTGTTTAAACAGTCGGGTTTTTTTATATTTTTAATTAACTTTTTTTTTCATAAAGGGTCATGATTAACGACGCAGGGTGCATGATTTTCTAGGCGTTCGTGGATAAAAAAAAGTTCTCTTATTGGTCGTTCCCTCACTGCTGAGGATCGCGACCACATAAGACGCGTCTCCAATTCATGCGGTTTCTAGAGCAATAGAAGGCATTAAAAATATGTATATAGTAACTTTAACAATGGCTCCGTCGCTGTCTGAATGACCTTTACTAAAAATGTGATTTTAATCGGTGACTCCAAGTAGGACTTAAAATATAACCATGGCTAATTGCATTTGCAAAAACTTGAAACAACAACACATCCGTCCACAATTGAAACAACAACCATAATAATTTTATGCATCAGCTGGGCATATAAAACTTTCAGCTCCACTCGATCCTAATTATCTATTTATATATTTAATCTTTTCTTTCTCGCACTAAATCACAAAACGACCCTAAACGATAAAAGCGCCTAACTTCCCAGGCATCAAAGCACTCTAGAAAACTGTAACGAAGTCTCAACAAGAGCAACAGACGTTTTGAATTCCAACAATATTGACAAAGACTCTAAAAACAAAGGAAGATCTCGAGCCCATTTTCATACATTTGGCAAGATGCCAAAACAAGTAAAGGAAGTCAATATATGCGTTTTGTAAAACTAAACGACAATCTAAAAAGTCTTACGCTCGTTGTTTAATTGTCTTATATAACTAAATTGGTCTAAATAGAGCTGAAATAATTTAAGATAAGTACAATACCATCTTTTTCAGCTAATAATAGATGTAGGTACTAGATTTTCCTTAAAAAAAAGATAATGTCGCAAATAAAGAGAAAAGTAGGTCAACAGCATAGAATTATCATATGTCCCAAATAAAGAGAAAAGTAGGTCAACAGCATAGAATTATCATATGTCCCAAAAAGAACTAGTGTAGGTAAAAACTACGGCCACCTATTCGATCTATAAACTTAGTTATTTCGGTAATATTCAGACTTAAATTATTATTCTTCGAGTTCAAGTTAAATTAAGCATCATAGTATTTCTAAGACAGTTAGTCTAAATTAAACATAAATCAAGAAAAAAATAAAAAGACTGTCACAAAAACCTCTTAAAAAGTAAAAAATAAGCCTCGTACTTACGTCGTACTTATAAGAGCATCACTGCATAAAAACATTACTGCTTGCTTATTTGGTTCGAATTCCAAAGTCAATCAATCCATTGTCAACTAACATGACGAAGTACTATTCTACTAAACTCTCCTTAGTTGAATAATCCACTCCACATATATGTTTTATTGAGTCGAGATCCGATAAACGCATAATACCTGCATTAACTTGATGACTTTCATATGTCAAAGCGTCGAAGACATGCATACATAGATACCTATATATCTACGAACAGCTTACATGATTGTGATCGTGTGACTTTGATGAGAACATTATTATGAATTACTCATTGAAATGGATCTATGTAAGCTGTTTAATCTTTGACTGTTGTAGGTACTGTAAGGCGGGCCAATCGACTTCAGCGTTTGATACCGTAGTAATAAGTGACCTGTACCTTACAAAACATGGTAATGAGGTTCTAATATATTTGGTACTGAACGCATATTTATTTATATTGTTACATGAGTAAGAAATGTTGGATGTTTTTTGTCAAAGAAAGTACCAACTTCAACATTGATCGAGACACATTTATCATTATTATGGGTACGGAATGATTCTGAAAGTAATCAGCCAATTTTTACGAAAATCAATTCAATTATCATATTAATTAGAAATGGAGTAAACCCCGAAATAATTACACACAAAAAAAAAACTGATAAAATGATTGATAAACCGTATGATACGTCACACTTCACGAGCATAACCCACAAACAGAATTTCCTCAATAAAAACCTTGTGATAAAACCAGACAGAATTTTGATCACTACAATTTCCTATCTCAACGGACCGTCCAGTTTTCAATAAAACCCAGCTGCGGATTAATATCAGCAGTTTCTCGTATTATCTGTTTTTTTTCTTAAATTGCTCTAAGGCTGGCGACAAGTATTGTGTTTGGTAGTCTGGTCACGTTTGGCAAGACCAATAGCCTACTGCCTAGTGTAGTATTTGAACAACCGTTCGTGTGCAATATCCTATTATTTGTCTGACACAGTGTTAGGTTAAATTGTAGAGATAACCCACCTACAACTAGGTCGGAAAAAATGTGGATTTGAATCTATTCATGTATTCGAGGAGTTTGGTTAACGTGTAATTGTGGCAACTTTACTTTGGTTACCAATAAATACTTATACAAATCTGCAAAACCATAACTTGAAAATAAGTTCAGGTTTATATTTATATATAACAGGAGGTATTTCGCCTACTAAACAAGGAATTATATGAAATAATGTGTGTGAATTTTAAGTTGCATTTGTCATAATCTACCATTTCTTATTTGAAAGATTAAGAAGCAAACTAAAAAGACGTAAACAAGAAGAAAAATAATCATGTTGTGCAGTCGGAGGATACATATTCGCGAGCTGGCTGACCAAAACCAGATGTATCCTCTGACTGCACACCATGATTTTCTTCTTGTTTACGTCTTTTTAGTTTGCTTCTTACGCAGTCAAATTTTTTGATTTTTAAATTTTCTTTTTTTGTAAAATTTATTTTTAGAATTGGATAAATTTAAACATATAATTATATGTTTAAATTTATCCAATTCTAAAAATTATTATTAATTTTAGAAATCACCTCTAACCCCCTTTTTTTTGATACCCCACACGACGGGTTTGGAAGAAAAAAATTTTGGGCGTCCATTATATGGTGCCCGAAAGCCGCCATTTTTCTATTTTCCCATTTTAATGTTTATGACACTTGCAAGGTTCAGACAAATCGATTGACGTAAGAATCATCAAAATTGGCCAACGCATTTGGTTTCTAGAACGCCACATAGGAACAAACATAGACTGATAAACACATTACCCTCCTTCGGCAGTCAGGTAAAAGAACACTGTAATTGGTATCAAACTCTTAAAGATGATTACTACGGAAATATTTATAACATCAAAAGAAAAACAAAAGTGGCTAAGTGTGTACACCTTAGCGAACCGAAGTGTTTAAATTATTTTCGTACTTTGGTTTATACTTTAGCTTATTATTACAAATAGGTAGGCACCACAGAAATTCTTTTACAAACTTTCCTTCACATTGAGATTAACCTCATTTCTTTCAAAAAGAAACAATTTGTGAGATTTGCGAGTTTTTCTGTGCGCCGAAATCATAAATGTAGGAAGGTATTTCTTCAAGTGTGTCTGAAATTAGTTGGAAAAGTTAGGTTAAATTGGTAATAGTTCCGTTTTGCTATGTTTGTATGTAATGTCATGAAATTAGTTCATTGATCTTGTTAATAATTATGATGAAAATAAATAGAAGTTTATTTGAGAATAAATTTAGTCTGATCTCTGTAACTAACCTTACTCTAAATCCGGCCCGGCTACTTACTTCTTTGAACGTATTATTTACATAGGTAGGTAAGAATCGACATCCTTTTAATTTCCTCAACTCTACTCAACCACCCTTAATCAAATTGACAAGTATTGCTTGTTATTTATTGACATTTACGTCCCCGATTTGAAGGAGGAAAGTGATGGCAAAATTATTATGCGTGTGCCTAAGTAATTTTCATCTACTTGACACTATCTAATATCTAACTCAAATAGACAACCAGGATAATATATATGATTGACTTGAAACCAACTTAGCTGGCTTCCACACAGTTCCCAGAATAATAAAATAATTCGTACTCGCTTACATAATACTCTTGTTCAGTCGACTCAGTCCTTATACCTCACTTTTCAAAGCTCGCCGCAGTATTTAGTTCCATTGCGTAATAGACACCATTAAACTACTGTTCTCTTTGATACGATCAAACTTTTGTATGTGTTAAGTCAATCCAATCTGTTTGTCTAATTAATGTGGGAACCCAACGGGGTATCAAGTATCAACGCTATGTATGCTTGAAATCAACTCCATTCGACACGATTGGAGTTCCATAGAAAAACGGATATATTATTCTTGGCACTCCATTCCCTTGTTTTGGTTTTGAGAGTATACGCAGCAAATTGAGCAGTTAACTGTTTTTCTTTTTCACAGTTGTACAAAGAAGGAAAAAAATAAATGTTTTTTGAAGTTTTCAGGAAATCAGCCAGTTGTAAAATTATTTTTTGATTGCCTTTTTTACCTACAATTTATAAAACATTAGCTACTTACTCAAAAAACATTATTATTACTTCAACGTAGGCCAAAACTCGACCTTCATGTACAAAAATAGATACGTTATCGTAGATGGAGGCTCTCATTAGAAACCTATTTGACATCGAATGAAATAATTATGATATAAAGAAGTTCAAGGCGTATTGGGTAAATGGTTCTGGTATCGAACTAAAGTGCTACAGAAATAGTACAAGAATTAACCGAAATGTAATCCTTATTACTTTTATCGTTAGGTTTTATTATGTGTTATTCAAGGCGGTACACTTACTTCATTTACATGGTATAATAAGTAAGATGGAAGCAATAACAATAATTATAAGAAATAGTGTAAAGCAAGCGAATTTTTTTTTTTGGTCAACCTTTTTTGTATTCATCCCAGAAAACGCGTTCATATGATACCCATATCATGGTAATGCACAAATAATAACAAGTCCGCCATCTTGGACCGTCTGGCATATTGGATTTAGAATGATGACACTTAGCTTACCATGCATGACACATTTAGTTTAGATGTCAATCCAAACTGAACGTTTATGCAAAATTTAATCTTAATCGGTTAAGAATAACTGCTGTAAAATTCAGTTGCAAGATTTGACTCGAACACACATACATACATACATTGCACGTTCAATAAAAGCTTGTATAAACCAAGAGTTCCGGTAACAGGAATAACCCAAGCATATTTTATAAAAATGATAATAATTTGTCATCATACACCTAAAACGTCCATTGCTGAAGAATAATTATAACATTTTGTAAAATCTCGATTCTCTAAACAGTTGCAGCACACGATTGAGAAAATCGGTGCAAACAAGACAACACTTTCGAAACAAGCTTGTGAAGAAAACTATCGCAAGCTATGTCAAAACCGATTCTAATGGCCGATTTCTGAATTAAGTATTTGACGCTAAGTACGTGCTGATCTCGATTTAAGCATCTGTCACCCTTGATCATCTGCCACTTTAAGTTTTCTGCGATGCTGAGCAAGGTTTGAGTATACGTAGTCAAGTCATGCCAAAGTATACCTTATGTCATACAAAAAACCTTCATTAACGTTCAATTGGGTTTCACAACTGAGAAAAACACATTTGATCATTCTCGAATTCTCAAAGTTTTCTCAAACCGTTGTCAACGTTACATCATCAGTGTAGCCAGATTGGGCGCCTTTTTGCCATTTAGGCTACTTGGAAGGGTGCCGGGGCGACAAATTTTTACGAGCGGCGCCAATTAGGTTAACTTCAAAAAAATAAGGCGATTTCGGAATGAGACTATCCAATACAACATTATCTGTCATAAATTATGTAAATAACTGGAAACCAAAATGCTTTTATCAGTTCATCACTATTTTTCATTATATTTCAGTCGCAACAACACAGGCAAATAAAATAAATAATGATTATTGTGGCTAATGCATTTAAGTTTCGAAGAATGTTTGGTGGTTTTAGTGAATTCATGGTCGTCTTGAGTTTTTTATAAATGGAAAAACTAAATTTTCAGCGACTTGGGGCTCTTCGAATCTGACTACACTGGTTACATTTGGCAGTTGATAGTTGACAACAGTTGACAAGCCTGTGCTTAAATGGTGATCAAGCGAAATAAATACAAAATAATATATAAACTTATAAATCGAGTGATGAAGAGGACCTTGTCTTCCTTGGAGATGCCTCCACGAAGACCAATGCGTGGAAGAAGAGTGTTTGCCCTGAATTATCGAAAACATAAAGATTGGATGCATATATTTCACGCCTGATAGATCTCAAATGCTCGAAGAATGGATGGTCAATGGGGCTGTTAAGTACTGGAGTGGGACTGCGTGGCGGAATACGCAGCGCTTTAAGGCCTCCCTCAAAGATCGATGACCTGGTTAAGGTCACGGAAATCCAATGTATGAAAGACGCATAGGACCGGTTGATTTGGTGACGCTGGGGAAGTCCTGTATCCGGCAGTCTTTCGTCAGAAATGATGACGATGATGAGTGAGATCTTCAAGAAAAATATTCAAAAAGTGCCAGTTTTTGTGTTTGTGGTCGCCAGTACCTTTTCCTGTGCGAAAACCGACAGTTATCCAACAGGAATTATGTATAAAGTGGAGATGGACCGATCATATGATGCGCGATAGCCAAGGGGCATGGAGAAAAGTGACAAAATGGTACCCAAGAGATGGGAAAAGAAGCCGTGGAAGACAGTGTCATAGATGGAAATGGGATATGGGAAAGACCGCTGGTCCAAGATTTTCGCAAAAAGTGTAAGCGATGGTGCGCTGTGGTGTTGGCGAGTAGCTCAGGACAGACCCCAGTTGAAACTGTTAGTGGAGGCCTATGCCAAGCACACTGAGATTAGGGGGATTTTATAAACTATAAACATGTATTGTATAGACTTCAGTTTTATATCTCTGATTTCAGAATAAAAGGCTTTGTTATTCCATTTATTTATTATTATATCTATTATTTAATATATTTATTTTTTTGTTATTATATCCTAGGTTCTAATTCTGGTCATTGTGTGTTTTTCAAAGAATATCCTTCCAAATGCGTTCAACCATTGTGGTGTGATTAACAAATATCCAAAAATACAGACTTTCATAGCTATATAGAATAGCCTACCTTTAAAATAAATATGGGGAGAGGCCCTCTATTGTGGAGTCTATCTGATAAACCGTTTATCAAGCGAATCCATCAATAATGTTAACCAAACCAAACTTATCCAATGTAAGAAAATTTGGAACGATAGCTTAAGCAAAAAACCAGACATCTTTGAAAAAGTTGGGATTCTAGAAGGCAAGAGTAGATGATGATTGGGTACGCTAATAATGGATATCGACTTTGGGATGTAACAAAGAGGAAGGTAATTGTAGCACGAGATGTGATATTTAGTGGTAAAGTTCCACTTATAAAACCAGAGGTTACAACGATGAAATTGTGTACAGAATTTGGCTTTTTTATGATACGATTTTGGTATCAGAACAATCAAAATTGATAAAAACAACATGACCAGTCTCATTTATTTATTATTTTGCAAAATAAATAGGTAAAACACAGTACTCCTTCATAATATTCGACAAATATCCAATGGCACCGACCCTGGCTAATATTGTTTATCTTCAGAGGCTGTTCGATGGCTAGCAAAGCCTTCGGTCTTGAAAACACAGGTCACTCATTAAAAATTGCATCACAATAGTCCACATTTGTTGGTAAATCACAATTGCAATCAGATTCCAATGCAGATGCTTTGAGGTAATAATGTACTACACACTGCAGATGTACAAGTGCCCTCTTGAGAGATCTTGTGAAATTCTGAGTAAAATATTCTGTAGTTCTATGAGGTATCACAAGAACCAGCAACTGCTCGCTCTGAACACATTTACTTCTAGTAATTATAAGCTTCAATTCTTGATTTTGGCAATAACAAATTATATTAGATATTATTTTATTTCGATAAGAGATCTTTGACAAAATAAATACGGTTGCCATGACAATATTGAACATAGAAAAAAATTTATAATGAAATAATTGACTAGTACCTACGATCCATTTCATTGATTCATAATAAGGTTGGATACATTTTAGATATATATCTTTTAAATTGCTTAAATATGAAAAATCAAGTTATTAAAGATTATAACATCTTTAATAACTTGATTGTTTTAATCTTGATCGATGTAATATAATACTAACGTACTTTTTACAGCTGTATAAAATTTATATTAGTAAATTTATTCCAATCTTGTGATGTCTCGGATTTATTTTGTAAAATGGAACGTAAGGGTGAAAGAGAAAGTGAATGGAACTTTGACAAATGCATAGATAAGTAGTTACTTACGTAGTTACTTAACTGATCTAGGTAGATTCTCAATTGAGAAACGTAAAATACTCAAACGCTTCCTAAATTATTTGACAATACTCAACTGATTATTGCTGCTTTACTTAACTCAGAAACCGGCCCTTAAGTCCCTTTAGCAAGAGGAAAGTTCTGCCACTTCACTTGATCAGTCGTCATAACAACGGAAAAAACAACAAGCTGTATCTGTGAATTTGCTGAATGAGTCCGAGTCGAGGTTGAGTCAAGTCTAGTAAAATAACTTGTAACATAGAGGTAATTCTTTGCAACATTTTCAGTTCCAAATCGATGGAACACAATTTTAATGTTCCAGTCAACGCAACTCCTTAACGGCCGTGTTTAGTGGCCTTAAACCGGCATTATTAGCGACAAAATAGTGTCCGGGGCACCATTAAAGTGGCTTGTTTCTATTCTTGTTTCATGTTGTTTCTCTCTATAGCGTCCCCAATAAGTACTTAAACACAGAAATGTGTTTCGATTGTTATCCGAAGGTTGTGGAGGGTAAGTGGGTTTTGTCTTATGGGTATTATTGTCTTGGCTGTGTTTGCGTAGTGTTTCGTGTTGGTAAGAAATAGGAACTTACACAAATTCCAAAATGTCGCGGTTGAAAATATTTAAAATAGTACGTTAGTTTCCTTACGTTATATAAAAACTAGCTGTTGCCCGCGACTTCGTCTGCGAAGCATTAGTAATTCGAATTGCTTATTTTTTATATCGCGGCTTAATATTGTAGGTTTTCCATACAAACTTCTACCCCTCTTTCCACTCCCTTGAGTATGATTTCCGTAAGTATGTTTGGATAAAAACTATCCTATGTCCTGCCCAGGGTCTCAAAATATCTCCGAACCAAATTACATTTAAATCGGTGCAGCGGTTTAAGCGTGAAAAGGTAGACAGAGAGACAGACAGAGTTACTTTCACATTTATAATATTAACTCCGCCCGCGACTTCGTTCGTGTGATGGCAACCAAAAATAAGCTGTTATTAAACCAAATAAAAATGTGGTTTTGTAAAGTTCTACGGTTTATAGGTTTGGGACGATACGTTATTTGACTTAAAAAATAATGCATTTTAGGTTACCGCTACAAAGTAAAATCCGCCCCTTAAAACTTAATATACCCTTTTTCTCTTTTTAATTTTTTGTTTATTTTAGTTAGATTCCTCAGTAAGATGTCTCAAAAAAACTAAAATCACTTAACCCTATCAGGGGGGAGGTAGTTTTAAAAAACGTACAAACAAATCAAAACAACATCATACAAACAAATTGCCCCCTTTTCACCCCCTTAAAGGTTGACAGTTCAGTGGTGACTGCGAACCGGAAAACGCAAATTAGGAAGTCCGACCTGGTCAAGGCTGCGGGAGTCCGGTGGATGCGAAACGCACAGGACCGATCAGTGTGGCGGCGCTTGGGGAAGGCCTATGTTTAGCAGTGGACGTTATTGGGCTGAAATGATAATGATGGTGAAAGGTTGATTTTCCGCAAATTTCTTCTTCGTGCTCCCCTAGATCCCACATCATACATCAAAAACGAAACCTTGTCCAGTATGATTCATAACAAACTTTAACACCCACTTAATCCTATTTTGGAGGGTAGTTTCGAAAAAATATAATGACAACCTTTTATTGTTTACTTAGGTTGGTATTTATGTCAACTATCAAGTTTATTAACCCAAGACATAAAATTCTTTAACAAAACTTTATCACCTGTTAAATCGTATTTTGGAGACAGTTTCGAAAATCTATTAATATCAACCTTTATTGTTTGTTTAGGTTGGTATTTTTGGCAAGTATCAAGTTTATTAACCCAATAAATAAGAATTTTCAAAAAACTTTAACTCCCCCGTAAATCTGTTTTGGGGGTAGTTTCGAAAAACTAATAATAATTATAATTTATTTAAGTTAGTATTTGTGCAATGTTTCAAGTTTAGTAACCCATGAAATAAAATTCTTCGATACAAACTTCAATACCCCCTTAATGCGAGGGTAGGACTTGTGAGGGTAGTTTCAAAAAACTAATAAGTGAACCTTTTATCATTTACTTAGATTACTATTTGTGCCAAGTTTCAAGAATATTAGCTGAAGGAATTAAATTTTTCATACAAACTTTGTCCCCCTTTTTCTCCCCTTTAGGGGAAGAATTTCGACAAATCCTTTCTAATCGGATGCCTACGTCATACAAGAACATACTCTCCAAGTTCCAGGTCTCTACGATCAGCGGTTTAGGTTGTGCGTTGATCCGTCAGCCAGTCATTCAGGACAAAGCATTTTATATGTATAGAAGAAGATATTTTTTTTATATGTATAGAAGGAGCAGAAGACTGGTCGGGTTTTTTGAGACGCATAATTTCGGGTGGCCCAAAAATTTCTTTAGTATGAAAACGAATGCTGCGTAAATTACGCGACACAACACAAAAACCTAATACAGCGTAAATTACGCAACACTAAAACGTCACTCACAACTATGTTTACCTGAGACAAACGGTCCAGTTCGGTAGTTCCCCGTATTAGTGCCATTTGATTCTTCAAAGAAACTTTAACACCCCTAAATCGTCTTCTGGGGATAATTCCGAAAAACCAATGATGCCAACCTTTATTATTTTGCCAAAGGAATAAGATTTTTCATACAAATAAATGTCTCCCTTTCAACCCCTTCAAAAGTTGAATTTCCAAAAATCCCTCCTAAGTGCTCCCCTACATCTTAAAAAGTAGCTATGTGCAGTAAAAGTAATCAAAAATCTTTACCACCCCGAAAGCGTATTTTAAGGGTAGTTTCGAAAAACTAATAATGAAAACCTTTATTGTTTATTTAGGTTGGTATTTAAGCAAAGTTTCATATTTATTGACCCAAGAAGTTAGATTCTTCAAAAAAATTAACATCCCCTAAATCGTCTTTTGGGGGTAGTTTCAAAAAATAATAATAGCAACCTTAAGTTTAGTATTTGTGGCAAGTTTCAAGTTTATTGACCCTAAATATCAGATTTTTCAAAAACACTGTAATACCTCCTAAATCGTCTTTTGGGGGTAGTTGCAAAAAACTAATAGTGACAACCTTTATTGTTTATTTAGGATGGTATTTATGTCAAGTTTCATGTTTATTCACCCAAGAAATCAGATTCTTCAAAAAATTGAACATCCCCCAAATCATCTTTTGGGGGTAGTTTCGAAAAACTAACAATGAAAGCCTTTATTGTCTATTTAGATAATTAGATTCTTCAAAAAAAAAATAACAACCCTAAATCGTCTTTTGGGGGTAGTTTCAAAAAATTATAATAGCCACCTTTATTGTTCATTTAGTTTAGTATTTGTGGCAAGTTTCAAGTTTATTGACCCAAGAAATCAGATTTTTCCAAAACACTGTAATACCTCCTAAATTGTCTTTTGGGGGTAGTTGCAAAAAACTAATAATGACAACCTTTATTGTTTATTTAGGATGGTATTTATATCAAGTTTTATGTTTATTCACCCAAGAAATCAGATTCTTCAAAAAAAATTACATCCCCTAAATCATTTTTTGGGGGTAGTTTCGAAAAACCAACAATGAAAGCCTTTATTGTTTATTTAGATTGGTATTTATGTAAAGTTTCAAGTTTATTAACTGAAATAATAAGATTCTTCAAAAAAAAATTAACACCCCTAAATCGTCTTTTGGGGGTAGTTTGAAAAAATAATAGTAGCAACCTTTATTATTCATTTAGATAAGTATTTGTGGCATGTTTCAAGTTTATTGATCAAAGAAATCTGATTTTTCCATACAAACTTCAACACCCCCTAAATCATCATTTGGGGGTAGTTTTGAAAAACTAATAATGTCAATCTTTATCATTTACTTAGAATACTATTTGTGCTAAGTTTCAAGAATTTTGGTCGAAGGAATTAGATTTTTCATACAAACATTCAACACCCTTTTTAACCCCTCAGGGGTAGAATTTCCAAAAATCCTTTCTTAGTGCACACTTACGTCACGTGAAGAACCTTTCTGCCAAATTTCATGCTTCTAGGTTTAGCAGTTTTGGCTGTGCGTTGATTGATCAGTCAGTCAGTCAGTCAGTCAGTCAGTCACCTTTCGCTTTTATAGATATAGATTATAGATATAGATAAATCAATGAACATTAAGAAAATCAGTAATAAAATCTTTCTTAATAATAATCAAAAACACTTACAATTATACACTTTGCAAACTTAACACTAGCACTTTATCTTCAACCAAATTGCAAATCGAAAAATTCACAAGTACACATAAAACAAAAGTACACTCTCAAGCAAATTGTATTCTTGCGAAAGCAATTAACCCCAAGACGCCATGACCCAGTATGTACAACAATACAGAGAATTAAAACGAAGCCATACTTGTTTCATCCATAAAAACGGGGCTGAAGAGCGTTGTAACTACTCTCGTCAAACAAAGGTGTTTCAGGTCAAGGGTCCTTGGCCAAGTGCGGCCCAAATGCGGCGCGTGCAGTTTATAGGAAGAATCCTAGTAACTTGATTATTGCAGAGGAATATTATTGGATAGCTTGAAAGTAGGCAGAATAGAACTTAGAAAAAATATTACGAAGGTAGAAAAATGGAAATTGGAAACGGATGGCTTCATATTTGCTATTTTGTATAATTGTTGTTTATTGTTATTCATGATGAGTTCTGTTAGATTTTTCATTCCTTGTAATTTATTAAAGCCTTTCGTTCCACTGTAAAACATGCCTGTCTCATATGCAAATGTTTCAGGTTGTTATCATTACCAATGATTAATCTTATTTCTTATGGAACAGACAGACCAGTCGAATTTCGTGTTTATAGTATTTTAACCAAATTAGACGGGAATTAGAACTGCTTATAAAAACAATTATACTGCAATTTCGTAGTGTAAAAAATCTAACGTTTCAATTTTAGTCCACTCAACAATGCAGTTGTTCGTCCATGTTTGCAATGTTGAAACATTTGCAATTTTAACCCAAAGCTAAAGTGTTTTTTGCCATTGAAATTCGTGTCACAGAGAATATCCATAGTTAGATTCCAGTTTTTAAAAGCAATGCCTTTTCATTCTTGAATGAACAGAGAGCGATTGCCTTTTTTGCTTTAATTTATGGACATGGTAAAACCATGTTCTGCCTTTCAGCACAGACATGTTTCATTTTCGTAATGAAAAGTGGTAAATGCAGTTCTTGTGCAGAATGTCAATTAGAAAGTGGATAAAAAAAGCAAGTAATATAATGTTGACATCCCTGTCATCATAATATACTACACTAGCTTTATAGGATTCCGTTCCTCAAAAGATAAAAAAGAAACCCTTATAAGATCACTCTCTTGACCGTCTGTCTGGCCGTGTGAAACCACCGATTTTCTCAGGAATAGATGGACCTAGCAAGTTGAAGGTGTTTAAAAATCTAAAAATAAAAGGTTAGGTGTATAAAAATCAAGGTCCTGAGTCAAAACGATAAAAATATAGGCAAAAACTAAGGTCTTACAGCACAAATAAAGGATAAATTCCATAAAATTAAAAACAATTGTATTCCTAGCTCAAGTTTTCTATCGTCCACGTCCTGTACACGTTAGCAACTCAACCATTACAGCACACACACACTTAAGACTTAGCCACCAATACTAATGATACCTATTTAATTATGGTGGTACGGAACCCTCGGTGCACGAGTTCGACTTGCACTTGACCGGTTTTGTTTTCGCTGTGGCTTCACTCTCGTGTTCTATCCAACACGTGTCGTGCATTTTGCAGTATAAATAGTATCTAATATTAGACACGTCCCGATAACATGAAGAAGTGAAAAACAAAAAATGGAATCGGATACAGCCAGAGATTGCATTTACTAACACAATAAAATAATAAGTAGTTTTATCTCTTTTTAATATTAGTTTAGATTTAACTCAGGATTAAGAGCTCAGTACTCATAACCAACGAGCGTGTATGACTGATGTATGAAGGCAAATGAAGCTAAAGGAGTATGTAAGGATCGTTCCAAGTGACGATTTGTAGTTTCTGCCTAAACCCAAGATAAAAGTTGTCCCTGCATAATGTATTTTTAGATTGACCAGCCAGTGACATTCCCAACATAAACAAGGCTTCTACAAATATATCAGTTCAACAGTTACAGAACTTGGTAATTGACAGGACTCTTGGAATCAAATTAGGAACAAGGCCACTTCGAAATCTGACGTCCAACAAAAGTCCAAGACGTCGCCGATCGACTAATGGGACTCAAGTGAGTTGAGCTAGACACATGATCAGACACTGTAATGGCAGCTTGAGCTCGGCCTTGTCCAAGTGGGAACTAACAAACTGGTACGTCATCGGTCCTATTAGTAGAACAGACATTTATTAGTAGTTGATAGGTAAGATGTACTTAAAAGGAATATTGGGAAGTGTTGTGTGTGAGTATTGGGAAGCTTTCTCATAAAAGGTTTTTATTTAAGTATGTGTAAAGTATATTTTAATATCAGTTAAACGTAGTCTTAAAAAAATAAATATGGAAAAATCGGCCAAGTTCGAGTCTTGAATCGCGCACAGAGGGTTCAAGAAGATAAATAGGTAACATACTAACTTTCATAAACCATGAAAGCACCGAACATTGCTCAAACGAAGGGACAAAATTACCTTTGCCTTTCGAAAACAGTTGTCCTCATACATCAATTTACAGTATTTTTACTTTTCCAAGTCCATTATATAAGTTGGTCAACTATTACTCGTAAACTTGTCAAGCCTACTTAGCTGTGATAGTTCTCCTTTTAATTTCGTAAATATGTCACCAGCATCCGCAGCTACGCCTACTTGTAAAGTGTTGTTTTATCCCTAGTAAACATTATCAGAGAATGAAAAGTATCCTTTGACCTAATCCAGCTTCTGGTATATGGTTTAACCCTATACCAGGTTTCATACAAATCCGTTAAGCTGTTAAGGAGAGAAAGCATTGGGACGATCCCACCGCACTATTCCCAAACCACTGCAACTCCTGAAAGCCAGAATCAACAGTGGCGACCACCAGAAAAGCGCCGAGGCAATGAAGCTCGACGAAGTCCCGCAGAATGAATTTAACTGTCTTGGATCCCGCAACGAAATTAATCAGAAAAGAATAACGGAGGAGTAGGAAAAATGAAAATTTCCACTTCCCTCCATATCAAGCAGGAGACAGAACAAACAAGGCCAATAGGCACAAGGGGTCATATACAACTGGGATAAGCCCAGTTGCCTAGCACCACGGATAAAAAATAGCATTAATACTGTTCGATACTCATCGAACACATCATCATCAGCAGTTTTGACTCAAGTAGGTCGCGCGGCCGCACCAGCGGAAAGCGTGAGCTACGCGAGCCAGTGCGCGATCGACCGGCATACTTGTAGCACTCATTACCATCATTAGCATTAATTAGCGTGAAGTTTCGGAATAAACGTACTCTGAATCTTAGCTCAGACTTATCATTTAGCACCCGAAATAGCTAGCAGCACGAACCTTACCGTTCATATTGGTCCTTCGAACCCGTCAAGGACTCCGCGACCGCGACAAGTCGTAACGCGAAGTGCTTGTACCGTACCAGCAACCTGTGGGTTGCCGCGAACTAGATTAGGCGTGAGTTCATAGGGATTCACAACCACCGTGGGAGCTACCCGCGCAGCGACAACAGCGAGCCAGCAGCATAGCAGCAATAGCCGTAGGACAAGGCGGCTTTCAAGTAAGAGCGTTCCGTATATTCTGTCTCGCTTAAGTCTAACAGCAGCACAATGGAGACTTTATACTTCCAACAAACTGAATTAGCAGAGAGCATTGCCAAGGCCCTTATTAATTTCAATAAGGATAGCAAACAGCGTAAGACCATCGACTACTGTAAAAAGAGACTAGATCTTTTAGAGTCGTATTGGAGAGAGTATCAGCTAAACAACGAAAAACTTGTGCCGCTTGAAAAGAGAGGTCATAAGTACTTCGTAAATTCGGAGTTCGAGCGGACAATGGAGTCTTATAAAGCAGCAAAAGACGCCATATCCGAATATTATGACGCGTTATGTCACCAAGCAAAGCCGCCAGGATTCTCTGATCTAGAAGACAACCCTTCTAATCAGCAAGTAGCAGCAACAGCAGGTCCTGCCAAGGGGGCAAACACTTACATCACCAAGACCACGAGCCATCCTCAGCATCCGCCAGCCCGGCGCGCGCTCGTGCCGAGGTGTCTAAAGGTATTTATAGCAAACTAGATGATATGATGCGCAAGCAACATATCAATTTCAAAGCATTCGCTAGAACCGTAGAAAGCATAGATAAAGAATATGAACGGTAAGGTTCGTGCTGCTAGCTATTTCGGGTGCTAAATGATAAGTCTGAGCTAAGATTCAGAGTACGTTTATTCCGAAACTTCACGCTAATTAATGCTAATGATGGTAATGAGTGCTACAAGTATCGATCGCGCACTGGCTCGCGTAGCTCACGCTTTCCGCTGGTGCGGCCGCGCGACCTACTTGAGTCAAAACTGCTGATGATGATGTGTTCGATGAGTATCGAACATGCTCCCGAGTGGAGGAAATGGGAAAGATGAGATGAGATGATTACACAATTAAGAGGGTTAGTAACACATAGGTGAACCAGTATTTGTTTATGCTAAATGAAGGTTAATACAATGCTGAATGTTCTTATCCTAAGTGATAGCTAATCTCTATCTAGATCTACCGTAAAGACCGATTGTCTTTTACTGATAGGTGACGTTGATTTGTCTCTTTTGTACCGTAAACTGGACCACCGTTTGGTCCCACAAACACTGGGCCCTTGCTCGGGCACGGGTGATTTACGCGCACTAGCACTAACACTCACACTGCTGGTAGGCGCCGCCCGCGGCGCGGCAGGTTCGCTTGGAGCCTGCGGGTCACGCGCGGGCGCGGGTGAGGCTTGCTTGCCTCGCCACCACAGGAACACCAGGAACGCTACGACGGCGACGACTGCTGCTAGCAATACGTATGATATGGCATAGTGATGTATATCATGCGTAGTTAATGTTCCTTCTTCTAAAGCTGCTTTCTTCATAGCGGCTATCTGATTGCCGAGACTTGTTAGTGTGTTGTTGATCTGTGCATCTTCTGTTGTTGTTTCGAGAAGCGGTAGCGTAATATTGACCAAATGATAGTGCTGTATTGGAGCTATGTTCGCTAATAATAGGTCAGGTTTCAAAGTCAGCTTGTTTTCCTGCTGATATGAATAAAGTGTTATGTCACGGCCCTTAGCTATGCATTCTTTATCGAGTCAGACAGCCGTGGACAACAGCCATTGGGAACTAATGATGGAGTTAGAAGACGACGAGGCGTACGAATTAAGCTACATTAAACATGAACGTACGTATAACGGCTTGAGAAAGGCTATCAGCTCTAAGATGTGGGCAACATCGTACCGTGACAAGTCCACACCGAAGATGGAAATTCCTGTGTTCTCAGGTAACTATCAGCAGTGGGTATCCTTCAAAGATCTTTTCGATGAAGCAATCCACAACAATCCTTCTCTATCAAAGGCACAAAAGATGCAATTTCTGAAGAGCAAGGTAAAAGGAGAAGCGGAGCGCTTGATCCAGCATCTCCCGATTAGCGCGGACAACTATAACACCTGTTGGGAAATTTTAACTCACAGGTTTAACAACAAAAAGCAGATATTTATGTCCCACGTAAATTCCTTTTACAATCTTGCCAATATACCGCAGCAGTCGTACACAGCCATCAAACGACTTCATGATGTCACCTTAGAGAGCCTCCACGCCATAAAAAATCTAGGCGTAGATATTACGACATGGGATCCTCTCCTTGTATATATACTAGCACAAAAATTGGATAGTGAGTCTTATTCCGAGTATATAGAGTCGTTGAAGAATTCGCGAGAGCTTCCGGTACTTCGGGACTTTTTGGACTACTTAGAGAACAAGTTCACTGCCCTAGAGTCATCTCGGCGACGTCAAGATGGAACAACTAAGGCAGTTTCATCTCAATCATCCAATGGTTCATCCAATTTTAAAAGCAAAAATAATTTTAAATTGGGCAATGAATCTAAAAATAGCAAGAAAATGGAAATGGCGAAATCAATGCATGTGTCTGAGTCAGTAAATAAATGCCCTCATTGTTCGGCAAAACATAATTTAATAAGCTGCAAAAAATTTACAGAATTACCAAATGAGCAGAAAATAAAAATAATTAGCCAATTAAATTATTGCGTAAATTGTGTTTACGATCATAATGGCGCAAAATGCTACTCGACAAAAAGATGTCATAAGTGCAATGACGAACATCATACGACTTTGCATGACTATTTCGCAACACAATCAAAGTCTAACAACTTGACCGAGATTGCGAAACAAAAATGCGAAAACAACAAAAGCATCTACGCTTCTCAGCAAGTAACATCGGAGATTTTGCTAGCCACAGCGCTGGTGAAAGTCACAGCAGCCGACAGGACCCAGCACGTCATGCGAGCACTGATCGATCAGGGCTCACAAATTTCCGTGATCAGCGAGAAAGCAGCACAGCAGCTAGGATTAAAGCGAAAATCTTGTAAAGGGGTTATTTTCGGAGTAGGTGAACGTGAAAACAACTGCAAAGGAAAACTAACGATCGCTTGTCAATCGACTTACACCGATTTTAAGTTTTCTACAGATGTTGTCATAGTGAACAACTTAATAAAAAATCTGCCAAACGAAACGTTCGCTAAGCCATATTGGCAACATACAGCACATCTTTGTTTAGCAGATCCAGATTATAACATCAGTCGTCCGGTGGATCTTCTCCTAGGAGCAGAAATCTACGCCAACATCCTTTTAGAAGTATTAATTCGCGGACAAACGTCCTCGGAACCGCACAAACTCCGCGCTAGCACAGCAAACTCATTTAGGATGGTTGCTGTGCGGTGGCAATACAAGCACCTCATTCCAATGCAACGTGATCTTGCATAACGTTGAAGACATTCAACAATTCTGGACAATTGAAGACATTCAAGAACAGAATTCTATGTCCGTAGAAGATCAGGAATGCCTAGATTTTTATGAAACTACGACGAAACGTCTAGAAAACGGTCGTTATGTAGTTAGGTTGCCCATGAAACCAGAATTAGAAGAGAAGCTAGGATCTTCGAAAGAGATAGCGATAGCACAATTTAAAAATGTAGAACGTAAGTTTAGCAAGTATGAAGACCTAGCGAAGCAATACAAGCAATTTATCCGCGAATATGAGCAGCTGCAACACATGAAGTTAGCGACTTCTAACAGCAAACAGAAGACGGAAATAGAATGTTTCCTTCCTCATCATGCGGTACTGAGAGCAGAATCTAGCACAACAAAGTTGCGCGTAGTATTCAACGCGTCGTCTAAAACTACTTTAGGCCACAGCCTAAACGATCTAATGTACAGGGGTCCAAACCTCCAGTTAGACCTGTTAGAGCTTATCCTGAAGTGGAGGCAATATCGTTTCGCGTTCACAGCTGATATTGAGAAATGCTTCCGTATGATTTTAGTCGATGAGCAGGACCAAAGCCTACAACAAATCGTATGGCGACAAAGTCCGGATCAGCCTATAAGAAATTATAAATTAACAACCATAACGTATGGAACTAAAGCAGCGCCATTCCTGACAATGATGACTCTGCGAAAATTAGCGTCAGATGAGCAGCAAAAATATCCCAGAGCAGCTAAATGCATCCAGGAAGAGCTCTATATGGATGATTGGGTGTCGGGAGCGCATAGCATCAAAGAAGGAAAGCGGAGGATTACGGAAGTAAACGCATGCCTAAAAAGCGGCGGATTTTCACTAAGAAAGTGGTCCTCAAACGATAAAAGATTGCTTGAAACAGTTGAGCAAACTGCCGACAAACAGCCAGCAGTCTTTACATTTAAAACTGAAAGCTCATCAAAAACTTTGGGGCTACAATGGAACTCAACCGAGGACGAATTCATCTTCAAATATGATTCAAACAGCACACAAACAGCAAAACTGACCAAAAGAATGCTTCTATCCGAAATCTCTAAGATTTTCGACCCTTTGGGATGGTTAGCGCCCCTAACCACAAAGATGAAAATTTTATTCCAGCAAGTATGGCAAGATTCTGAGGTCCAGTGGAGCGACGAAGTTTCTATTAAAACCAAAGAAGAATGGATCAAATTGAAGGGAGATTTAAATCTATTAAATCAGTTCCACATTCCTCGGTGGTTACAAAGCAAAGAGCATGACGTCATAGAATTACATGGGTTTTGTGACGCATCAATTCAAGCCTTCGCCTGTGTAGTATACGCACGAATCGTATCCAATAACTCTACATCAGTAGTGCTAGTAGCAGCAAAAACGCGGTTAGTGCCCTCTAGCAAGGCTGTATCGCTACCTAGGTTAGAATTATGTGCGGCCGAACTACTTACGAAACTCATGTCAAAAATCGTCAAAAGCATCAACAGCTTGGCCGTGAAGATATACGGCTGGAGCGATTCTAAGGTTTCCCTTAGCTGGATTCAAGGATCCCCAGAGCGCTGGAAGCCTTTCGTAGCGAACAGGGTGAAGAAAATTGCTAGCATTATGCCACCAAACACTTGGCATTATGTAAACACCAAAGAAAACCCAGCGGATGCAGCTAGTAGAGGCCTGACGACCTCACAATTGCTAGAACACGAATTGTGGTGGCAAGGACCGACCTTCTTATCTTCATCGCACTTCAAACCTACGGGTCAAACGAAGTATACTACTAACGAAGAGATAAAAAGGCAGGTAAACATTGTTCAAAATCCTATCATGGATAGCAGCATAGTCGACGATCTATTACATCGCTACAGCTCGTTTACAAAAACAACACGCATCTTAGCCTGGGTACGGCGGGCATTGACACCTGTCGTTAGTAAACAGAAAACAAAGCATCTCACTTTACACGAGCTTAGATCAGCAAAACTTGTAATAATAAAAAACGTACAGCGCGCTGAATTTAAAACAGACATTGAACGCTTATTGCAAAACCAGGAAGTAAAATCTGATAGCAAGCTACTCAACCTTAATCCATACTTAGATCAGGACGGGATCCTTAGAGCAAAGGGAAGACTCAGGCAGGCCAACATAAGCATAGAAATGAAGCATCCAATCATCATTCCATACAACAGTCGACTGACTGAGCTTCTCATCGCGCAAGCCCATGAGCTCACATTTCACGGAGGAGCTCGACTTACTATGTCCTTTCTTAGACAAAAGTATTGGATAATTAAAGGAAATCGAGCCATCAAAACGCAACTTCATAGATGTGTTACTTGTAGGAAACAGGCACCCAGGAAGCTACAGCAGATTATGGGAGATCTACCTGATTTCCGCACCAACCCAGCTCCAGCGTTTTATCACACAGGTGTAGACTACACGGGCTTCATATCTGTGAAGGCAAATAAAGGGCGTGGAATAAAAACAACGAAAGGATACGTGGCTTTGTTCGTCTGCATGGTTACGAAAGCCGTGCACATAGAATTGGTGTCGGACTTGACCAGCACTTCCTTTATCGCAGCATTGAGGAGAATGTCAGCGCGACGAGGAGCCCCGAAACATGTGTACTCGGACAACGGCACTAACTTTGTGGGAGCTAACAAAGTAATGCAGGAGGAGTACGAGCAGCTAAAACAAGTTTTCGGTGACTCATTTTATAGTGAGATAACGGAAATGGATATAGAATGGCACTGGAATTGCCCTTCCTGGCCTAGTGCGGGAGGATTATGGGAACGATCAATACGAAGTCTAAAGCAACACCTCAAACGAGTTGTAGCGGACCAAGCATTGACGTATGAAGAATATAGCACCATTTTAGCGCAAATAGAAGCGGGTCTCAACTCTAGACCACTATGTCCGATATCTGAAGACATAGACGATTTAGATTTCTTAACACCCGCGCACTTCCTAACCGGTAGAGCAGGTCTAACCGTTATTGAAACAGCCAGTGACGCTAGGACTAGATGGCACTTAATAAACAAGATTTTCCAAGACCTTTGGAGGAGGTGGAAAACTGAATATCTTAGCCAATTATCTGTTCGTAGCAAGTGGCTAAAGCCAAAAAGCAACATTAAGATCGGAAATATGGTGACCATCCACGATGATAATTTTCCTTCTGGAAAATGGCCAGTGGGGAGAGTTGTCGAGGTACACCAAGGGAAGGACGGGTTTGTAAGGGTTGTGACATTAAAGACGAAGAACGGTTTAATAAAGCGACCTATTATCAAATTGTCCGTCTTACCAATCGAGCAAGAGGACGCAGAAAAGGAAGCTGAAGAGCAGAGTAAAAAAGCCAAACCCAAGATCACAAAGGATGAAACAAAAGCAAGTACGAGAAAGCATCGTAATTTCGTCAACATCGTTTTATCACTATTATTTTTTATCAGCATTTGGAGCAGCAGCGAAGCATCGAACCACATTACCCAATTTAGCGGTAATCAATCCTTATACTACGACCCAATAGGTAAATTAAATCTAATACGGGATCAATGGAAAATTGTGTCCTACTACAACATGCAACCTTATTGGCAAGGTGATAAAGCCGGGGACACCTTCATTAAATATCTAGAGCAGACATGTGAACAAATCAAGGAGCCTAGCCATTGTAACATGATTTTATTACAAGTGCAGCACGATTACAACGAGCTCCAATATCACAATCAGCTGCTGCTAAATCAGCATTTCGGCATTCGGTCAAGAACCCGACGCGGCCTTGTCAACGCGGTCGGCTCCATAGCCAATACATTATTTGGAGTACTCGACCAAAGTTTCGCTGATAAATACCAACGTGATATTGAAATTATAAATAGCAACGAAAAGCACCTATTACAGCTTTGGAAAAACCAAACATCAGTGGTAGAAGCTGAGTATAATATTCTGAAACGAACTGAGAAGACTATTGATACTCAGTATAAGCTCATAAATAGACATCTAAACCTCTTAGATCAAGCGACTAAGCAGATACAATTGCAAGGTAAAAGTACATCAATGTTACAAGAATTCACTCTCGCAGCCATGGCTACGACAAACATGATACACAACTTAAAGCGTGTCCAAGATACATTAATCGACACCTTAGCGGATATTTATCATAGTAAAATTAACATGCATCTACTTACTCCAGAGCAGCTCAGCAACGAACTTCAAATCATTTCCGGTCAAATATCAAAAGAACTTACTTTGCCTATCAACAACATCCAGGCCGATTTATATGAAATCTACAAACACCTAAAGATCAAGGCGAGAATGAGTAAAGAGTACTTCATGTTTGAGATCTCCGTGCCACTCATTAGCAGAGACAGTTTCCAACTGTACCGCTTAATACCTGTTCCTCTCCAGGTGGGAAAGGACATGATCAGCATTATTCCCCTCACAGATTACATAGCAACTAATCTGATGAGGGACTCCTATATCGAAGTCAAGAACGACGATCTTCAAACCTGCACCTATCAGGAGGAAAGTTATATCTGTCAGCTACGAGGTCCAGTCAAGCGACTGGGTCTAGAAGAAAAGTTCTGTCAAACCGAACAAATAGGTATCTGCCAGTCTAAGAAAGAAACCTGCAAGAATATGTGGTTACAATTACACGACCTATCGTCTTATTTGTATTTCGCATGCGATACCTATTCATTTACAATCATATGTGACAATGAAACCCGAACGCGCCGTGTCAGCAAGGCCGGGCTCATTCAACTCGATAAAGAATGCATAGCTAAGGGCCGTGACATAACACTTTATTCATATCAGCAGGAAAACAAGCTGACTTTGAAACCTGACCTATTATTAGCGAACATAGCTCCAATACAGCACTATCATTTGGTCAATATTACGCTACCGCTTCTCGAAACAACAACAGAAGATGCACAGATCAACAACACACTAACAAGTCTCGGCAATCAGATAGCCGCTATGAAGAAAGCAGCTTTAGAAGAAGGAACATTAACTACGCATGATATACATCACTATGCCATATCATACGTATTGCTAGCAGCAGTCGTCGCCGTCGTAGCGTTCCTGGTGTTCCTGTGGTGGCGAGGCAAGCAAGCCTCACCCGCGCCCGCGCGTGACCCGCAGGCTCCAAGCGAACCTGCCGCGCCGCGGGCGGCGCCTACCAGCAGTGTGAGTGTTAGTGCTAGTGCGCGTAAATCACCCGTGCCCGAGCAAGGGCCCAGTGTTTGTGGGACCAAACGGTGGTCCAGTTTACGGTACAAAAGAGACAAATCAACGTCACCTATCAGTAAAAGACAATCGGTCTTTACGGTAGATCTAGATAGAGATTAGCTATCACTTAGGATAAGAACATTCAGCATTGTATTAACCTTCATTTAGCATAAACAAATACTGGTTCACCTATGTGTTACTAACCCTCTTAATTGTGTAATCATCTCATCTCATCTTTCCCATTTCCTCCACTCGGGAGCATGTTCGATACTCATCGAACACATCATCATCAGCAGTTTTGACTCAAGTAGGTCGCGCGGCCGCACCAGCGGAAAGCGTGAGCTACGCGAGCCAGTGCGCGATCGACCGGCATACTTGTAGCACTCATTACCATCATTAGCATTAATTAGCGTGAAGTTTCGGAATAAACGTACTTTGAATCTTAGCTCAGACTTATCATTTAGCACCCGAAATAGCTAGCAGCACGAACCTTACCGTTCAAATACATATTAATGGGTCCTAACATTGTGAGCTGTTATATTTGGTTCCAATAATAGGTATGGCAAAAACGCTTGAACGCACGGAAATTTGTTCTAGTTTCCACAAGGTCCGTATAGTAAACAACTCCTGATGCAGCCTGTACATTATTCAACATAATATTACGTTCATTCTGCCAAAGAATACACTCCCATAAGATATGATGTGCAGATTGTACATATTCGCAGTCAGATGTAGAACACTGACATAAAGGAGAGGCAACGAGCTTGAAAGAAAATAATTTACTTTTAAAGTTACCATGTCCCGTGAGAAATTGGGCAACACAGTGATCCACTTCAAGCCACGTGCTGGCCAGTCGCACGCGAACGGATGGAAAGAATTGGTGGAGGTGTCGGCCCTTGATGGAATTATCCCACCTACATTGTCATTCGGATAAAAGTTCCTCCCAGACGTCAATAGGTGGTTTAAATAATCTAGCGATTTTCTCACGGTCACTCCGCGTTAAAAAGTTCGCGTCCGTGGTTTCTCGTGCGGAATAGTACATTGCAGCACGTCGCTGCACTTCAAGGTCGACCGGAAGTACACCAGCAAGTATCGGTAAGGCCTCAGTACTAACCGTCCTGTACGCTTTGCATAAGAATATCAAAACCAAACGCTGACTTTGAAGTAATTTACGTCGTACCGCCCCTATGGTGGCCCTATCAGCCCAAACAGGCGCCCCATAGCACATACAACCCAAGTAAGTAGCCCCATAAATAGTTTTTAAAGTTAAAAAAGACAGACCCCACGTAGATTTAGATATTCTCGTTAAGGCATAGATTTTTTTTTTTCTTTTTCACCGACTATTTTAATATGATCTATAAATGCAAAATTCCTCTCTAACACTAGACCAAGATAGCACACGGACTGCTTCCTTTTTACGGGCACGTCATTAAATTTAATAGTAGGACACGATTTCAGATTACCAGAGAAAGCATAACAAACAAACACACAGTCACACGGTAGGTATGTAAAATTATAAATCCACTAGCGGACGCCTCGCGGTTTCACCCGCGTAGTTACCGTTCCCGTGAGAATAGAACAGGCATAAAAAGTAGTTTATGGCACCCAGGGAAAGTGATGCTGCCCAAAGGTGAAATTGTTGAAATCGGTCTTGTAGTTTTTTATGTAACGAATAAACTTTAAGTTTATTCGTTACATCTCTCAATCTTTCCTCTTTATAATATTAGTATAGAGAATAGATGGTTCAAGTGATTAATACGGCAATATCATTTCAATTAATGAAATAATTAAATTGTCCGGGCTATCTGAATAACGCCCATCAGTTATTGGGCAATCCCCTCTCACGGAGAGGAGGCCTGTGTCCCAGCAGTGGGAACATTAATAGGCTTATGATGATGGCTTATTGGGCCGAATAATAAAAAATGTGGTTTTTTTAAATTTAATATTGGCATAGGTATTAATATAGAATAGGTAAATACAATTACTATTTAAGCAACAAAGTCGAAGGAGCCCTATTTCTGTCTGCAGGATCTAAAGTAACCTAACATGAAGGATTTGACGGGAGCTGAGTTCGCTCCGTGTCGGGGTGCCCGAAGCTCTCGAGCTCGTTTCGCTCGTCCTTGAACTAATTCATTTACCATAATTATAAAATTGCACAATCATGACATAGCAATATTTTTAATAACCAGACAATGCGATAAATATAGAATTTTAAATCAGTATACATAACATTGTCCGATTTGACTTGACTAGATTCATAATGACCGGGCATTATGCATAGTGATATTAATCACTTGGTCCATGACATATATTTTACTGATGTGAATTTTTTCACATATCCAAAAACAACCATTTAGCTGGCGGGGGGACACTCTTGACTCTAAAATTTGCAATTTTTTACGCAAACGGGTCCCTAAATCTAAAAATCTTGTTTTCACAGACCAGTAATATTTTTGAATGCCATATCCAACGATAACCCACACCATGGGAATAGATGAGAAAAAAACAGCACCACTATACGTGTAACAGAGGTACCCAAAAAAAATTTTTCTTGATTTTATTATACCACTTTGTCGGAGTGATTAAAATGTATATCCATGCCAAATTATGGCTTTCTAGTACTAAGAATCTCTGAGCTAAGCCGCGGACGAAAGGACAGACGGACACTATAAGAGAGACGGTGGCGAAACTTTAAGAGTTCCTTGTTGACTACGGAACCATAAAAAAAGGGAGAAAGTGCACATAGGGTATAAAAATTCGTCCACATCACTGTCAATGGGAGAACTGCTCAAAAGGCTGACAGCAATGTGACATTATTTGGTAATGCTGATTCTTTCATCAAAAATAGGTCAGCCGTCTGGACACATGGAAAGTTTACTAACTAACCTAACCGAAATGAGTATTTCCTGAAAAATTAAGGTAAATATGATTTCACTCCAAAGCTTCGACGACAATATTTATGGATACAAAAACTCGGTTTTAGGTAATAAAATAAAAAAATAAGAGCCCAATTTGGCACGGATTAGCAATATTGAGGATTTTCCCATGAAATAGGTTACGCATTGTTTATGCAGAATATTTATCAGAAAATTTACGGCATCCTCATCTTAATGCAAAAATAGCCGCCAACGGCCTTCGTTGAGGAGAGCTAAGATTTCGATCTTATATTAAACATTAATTTTCTTCACAAATACTTTCTTCAGGAGCGATCTTTTGTTAGGTATGTTTACCGCCACGACCCGAATTTGGAGTTATCGCTAAATATTAATCTTTTTTGCTAAGTCGTGAAATCTTGAGGGCTATTTTTTACTTTTTGCTGTGTTGACCTTACCGCAGCGGGCGGTTGTAACAACCGAACATCAATTTTTGGCAACCCTTTAGATTAGTTGAAACTTTAGTGCTACAGTACACTTTAACAGTCGTGCCATAAATATTATAGTTAAGCACGGGAAATATATTTTGTACTCGACTTTAAGCACAAAAAAATATTTATAGGGTCAAACAGTTCCCTGCCTTCCTCGGTACTAAAATACTTTGTGGAACTAAATAGATCCCTAGCCGCGTTATTTTACATTTTTGGAAATATATTCACCGCTGGCAACGTGTTAAGGAGAATTTAGCGTCACAATTCTTGCTCATAAATTCGGCTCCTCGGGGATTAAAAAGTTAAGCGGAGGCATTATTTTTCTTACGTAATTACTTTGTTAGCCGAAATAAGAAAAAAACGCTTTTTAAGCTGGTTTACTTTCACGGTGCGATGAACATCCATTATTGACAGATAAGTCTTTCTAACTTTGAGAATTTTATTTGAAACGGTCTCTCGGAGAGGCCTGATAGGTTGCAACAATCTTGAGTGATAGATTATTCTAGTACTTGATTTAGAAATCTAATTCCTATAGTCAGTATTTTTCATTCAATTACTATGAAACAAATGGATAAAGATGTCGTTTGTCATCTCTATCATTGTGGAGGCCCAAACCTATTACCAAAACATATACTCCGATTTCAACAGCTTCCCCACAATATACGACTTTGAATCCATTATTCAGTAGATAATAGAGCAACATTGTATTCTCATAAATTCTCATTAAAACAATACAATTATGTATGTAAATCGCTGAATAACGAGCTAATTTAAGTGTTTTAACCACGTGCTTTGCATATTCATAAGGAATATGCTACAACCTCTGCAGTTTAGTTTTAATGAAAATATGACTTAATATAAGGATGTATGTTTTTAATTAAAAATTATAAGCTTAAATGTATCATCCTGCATACTCTTAGGCTTAGCTTCATAATCTACCGCTTCATTTTCATCATCCTCATAATTTTAAATGCGTCAAACCACTGTATCTTAAAATCCACCAGTTCATTTTTCCGATTCTTTAGTCAGCCCCTCCCAACCATTACATTCCTTTAAGGCTTGCCCTTAAAAATTGCATTCTTAATATATATCAGTTCATTTCATTTGGTCCTAAGGGACAGTAATCCGTGTGCTAGTAAATATTGCCACAAGCCGCTCAGCGTATATTAGTAGATCGTAGCCAATATCAAAGGACTAACATAGAGGTCAATATGCATATGACCTTATAGACTATATTATATAGAATGAAATATATTACCTACGCTGATTCGATAAAATATCACCCAATAAGAAAAGTCAACAAGCGTCTGATCAAAAAACAAAACCGAAAGGTTTAGCTAGGTTTTCACAACTGCATAAAAATAACTTTTGTTTTTTCAAATCTCGCAGGTATAGATCGTCAGAATTAATAAAAGAAAAATAATATTTAGATACTGTCAGTTTTTAAGGTTTACAAACTTTCTATAATATTCACTATCGAAACAATTATAAAATTAGAAAGAAAAATCGAATTCATGGTCTCTTTCTTTTACATAAAGTCCGTAAAAAATAGTATTACTTATATCTACTTCAGAAAATGTTAACACTTCAAACGTTAGGGTAGGTTTAGGTACTACAAATTATACCTTTGTTTTTTCACGGCTTGTGTTTGATTTGTTTTCCATTGACAAACGACACAGAGCAAACAAAACAAAAGCACACCGGCCGTCACGACGCACTGCACCCGGTGTGTTCCCCATTCAAACGTAAAACAACAGAGCACAGCTTTCCTCTTCCTCATTAACTTGTAAATTAGATCCCTTCAACAGTGTGACATAACGTCAGCATGTATTTAAGTTATGCTCAGCATGTCCAGTAATACGATGGGTTACCATTTGCATATTATAGTCTTGTCCCTTCCCTGATTTGATATGAACGTTCACTTATAAAAATTATTTTGTATCATTAGGTGTTGCAACCATTATTTATCATCAAGGTATCAAGGTAACATCACAACACAGAGCCTTTTAATCAGACGAAAATATTAACTAACTTAATACGATGTCTAGACTTCATTTTTCAATTCCATGAACTAGATTTTCTTTAAAAGTTAAAATTTATTTTTGGACCTAAGCCGCATATTTTAAAAACAAACTTCTGACTCAATCTAATCGATGTTCACGACATTGAGAACAAAAGCGCTAAGTTTAATAAATGTGAAATCAAACTTGAAATTTTAAGTAGACTTAGAAGTAGCGATAGCGAAACTCGGAATAAAATGACCTCGCCAATTGCTGCGGAACGAAGTTATGTAAAATTGGGCATTGCAGGGAACTGTACTAAGAAAATACGAAACGATAGAACTTTAAGTCACATTTTAGAATACATTGCGCCCTTATTACAAATTCATTTGGAAGTATTAACTCTTTAAGCTGTGGAAAACGCAATGTAACACAAAAGTAAACTTAAGACTTTACATTTTCTAATTACATAGTACAACGAAGCGTTGGACGGGTGTCGAGATCACAAATTTGTATTCCAGACTCATAATAAAGCTCATTTAAATATAAATGCGACAAGACCTTTACCCAGTAAATGCTGTTACTCCTATAAACTGAGTCGTAATTTTTTATGACGATCGTAGAAATAACTTGGACATTTAACAAGCCTTAGCAGCAAAATATTATGACGATGCGGGTGTCGGTAAGTACCATCCAACATGACTACTGGCGACCATTGTTAGCTAAACACAACGTTAGTAAAATGAACTCGGCCATAATTTATATCTCATTCTCTTATGTACCCTCTCCGCCACTGTTGATTCCGGCTTTCAGGAGTTGCAGTGGTTTGGGAATAGTGCGGTGGGACTGTATTCTCTTATGTAACCACACACACAAGCTATCTTAACACTTAAGCGTAGATATAAAATGAATATAGCATTGGAATGATGTATTCCATGACACGTAACACGATAGAATGAATAAAAATTTTGCCAAGGTTTCTGGCTCATAACACCAAGAAGACAAAAGCTTTATGTTATTCCAATAAACCAAAACACAATACGGAAAACTCGGAACTATAAAACATGACGTAGCTGCAATAAATCCTGGTGCAATTTAAAACTTCATACTGCGTCTTCGGTTACATAAATTATTATACAAAATTCGTAGCTGCAGCTTTAAACGTTTAAGCAACAAAATTGAGGCTTTTCTTTTCCAAGACGTTTATTTTAGTTGCATGAATAATTTCCATTTCATACAATTTTGTAGTAGTTATAGTGAAGGAGCGTAAATATTTAGTAGGCAGCGCTATTATACCAATTTTGTGATCTGTAATTTAAAATGGAACAGTATTTTGTTCCTTTTTAGATTTAAAACTATTTCTCTAATAGCACGTATTAAGTCGGAGTGGAAGGAACCAAGACTTTCTTTAAGACTTAATTGACGGGTCTAATGACTTGGCTAACTTAAACAAAGGTTTTAAAAGCGGAACACACTTGATATCAATGGAAATTAAATCCTCAATGAAGTTTTTACATCTTCTTCTCAGTTAAAGCAGGTCAATTATTTACATTAACAGAGAAAAAAGGAACTGGAACGGAATGTGGACAAAATCGATCCTAAGTTAATTAGGTCCAACTATTTTTGCGGTCGTGCCCGGACTCTGCATCAAAGGGCTTATTCTGAACAGACGTTATATTTTATTTTGATATCTCTTCACGACAACAATATTGAAAAAATATTTTTTTCTACTTTAAAAAAAAAGAACACAAAGTTTTTTCTGACTTTATTTATATCTCTTTCAACTTGAACACCAACGTTTTACGCGTATGAATAGATAACTACTTACATAAAGTGATATGCAAAAAGACCCATCAAATGACATGTTCACTGAAAAAATTCGAGAGCACAAAAGAAGGCCTAACAAACGCTGACGTGGCGACTTACAAAGTCTCTACAAAGATTGACCCAACCAAAGCAAATAAGTTTGAAAGAATATGGGAAACTCCCCTTGAGGGTTTCTAAAGCTATGTATGTATACGCGTAGAGACATAAATTACTTTACCAAATTCTAGGGATTATTTTGTAGTACACAGTGACTTTTCAATTGATAACTATATTTCAAGTTCTTTCAAGAACAAGTGTTTAACTTTTATTGAACTTAGAAAGACGAGTTAGCCAAAGTCAAAGCATTTATTTGATTTAAACCATTTAGAGGTAGGTTCTTTTGAATTGATAAGAAGTCAAACAGGTTGAAAACTAGTTGGGCTTAATTATAAAGTTTATATAAGCAAAGATTTTATTTTAAAATCTTTAAAAAAATACCGATTTTAAGATGGTAAAATTGAAAATGAAAAATATTTGCTGTAAACAAATTGGTGTAGCCTACAGTAATCCGTAAACAATAAAACTGTATTCCTATCCAGAAAATACACGAGTATTCTTTTACTCAACAAAAAATATTTTTCAAGAACTGAATAAATGTCCGTCCTCTCGATTTGGACGTTTCCGTCGTGAATTAATCCGATTTCGCGCTCAGCTGACGAGGGAACTGACTCAGATGCATATCAGGATGTAAGAGTTTCAGTCGGACAGAGCTATAAAGGTAAATGCCATTGTGGCTCCGAATGGACCCAGGCAAACCGGCAGCTTCTTCAGATACTTACTTAATGTATGCAGGAAAACTAATTCCCACGTGTGAATTTTTTTCTTGGAATTCAGTTTGATTTTCTTTGTGTTTTATAAAATGGCTCTTTTTAGAGCCCGGTTCGATTATACGAAAAATTTAATGCATATTATGTCTTTGGTTTGTATTTTCATCTAAGGGCCTACTTGTGCCAAGGACTTAGAGTTAGTTGCTAACACAAAGTTGGTCACACATACATAATTGGTCGGGTTAGCTACTAACTCGAAGTTATTTAGACAATCCAGGTTAGTGCAAACGGGTTTGAATGTAATACGATTCAGACTTTGTATGTCATCTGAAATGATACGATTACGAAAATTATTTCAGTTAGACACTGATATGAAGCCGCCACTTTTATCTTGGAAATACAAAATTCCTGTGGATTACGTCACGTGAACTAATTCGCGAGTAAAAGCAAGTAAATATTTTTATCAGAACCTGAAATCTGCAGCGGAAACAATCGTTATAGTTTACGAGTATCTACAGACACAACTTTAAGCAGATAGGTATCTACTGTTTCGGATGGCTATAAACTAAGTCCTAACTTAGATCCAAGGCCAATCAAACCGTAATCTAGTAAATCAAAGCCAAAACCTAGATTTACCACCAATAAACTGATTGACGTGTTTAGATTGAGATCTGAATCTAGAGAGGCGTAAGTAATTCGTGACTTTTATTAAAGACCGAATGGTAGGCTTGTAATATTTTTTTACTACTTGTTTTTCGTGATTGTTATGAACACAGTACTGAAATGAATCTAAAATGGTGGCATGGTGTTTATCCTCAGTATGTAAAGCTTTTAAATATCTATCTACGTAATATAAATACTGGAGCCCTTTAATGAATATGACACTTCTCTGAGGAGAGAAATCATAAAAAGTGATGCCATTATTTTAATAGTTGGTGATCCTACTCACTCTTTCTATGCAAAAGTGGTCTGTGGTAAAATCGCCAATTTATCACACTCAATAAGAGCACAATGCAGCATTTGAATGTAAGACCATGCCATTAGTCCACAGAATAAATAGGCTGAAGTGGGTACTGGATTGGTCAAAAGGCATATAACCGATAACCATTGAGGTATACGTATTCTTGGGTGGATACCGAGATCTACAAACGTAAGGTGGGATGCTTTCAGTTCAGGTAAAGGTGAGAAATGAGAGAAATATAGCGATGTGATTGGAAAACCCTATGTCCAACTGTGGACTGTTGGACGATGATGTTGATGATTTATTTCGCCCTTAAAATAGTTTTACTGTTCGTAGCTATATAATCTCGTACTCGTTTTTTGTTGACATTAACTTTGCTTATCTCGAAATACGGCTATGTTGCGGTTGCAAATTCTATTAAAGTCAGTTTGAAACTTATCTCATAATATCAAAGTGAAATGTTACTTACATAATTTATCGCTGCGCGTTTTTTGTATGGGTTTTAGTTTTGCAGATAAGAAAAACGGCCACAAGCTACAATGTTATCTAACTCTCATGATTTAGTGATTATTATTAGATATTATTAGATTTCATGGTATAGTTGGTAAGCTAATGTATGTTTATAGGTGTTAAAGTTACTCATGTAATGGATACCTAGAATAGTCTTCTAAAACGAACGTTCTGAGTTAAAAAAACAGTAACTCGGCCAGTACAATTTAATCTGTAACAGAAAACTGCTTAACTCAAAAATAATTATGCCGAGAGAAAATTAGGGGTTAAAATGTAAACCGTTTATCACAGGCCCTGAAAAAGTCCGTCTAAGTTTTCTTCTTATATCATGAATTCGACCAATTACGGGAGCGGCAAAAAGGGCCATTTGTCACAGAGTAAAAAAATGTGGTCGGTCCACGAGCCGTCAGTCCATCTGTCTGCTGTAGACCTAACTCAAAACGCCGTTGACTGACAGAACTTATATAACATTGGATATTGCACCACGGTGAAGCGAACGGACACAGCATATACAATATAATAAGTTTTTCTTTTAATACTCTTCATTCTCGTCAATTCCTTCAGCTTGTAAGGTTTTTTTAATGGTTACAAAGTTGTCACCGGTAGGTGTACATTTGAATAGATTATTTGAACCATGATTTCCATGTTATAACTGGATCAGACATCTGCGTCTTATAGGCCAAGGGAAGCGTCTACAATAAATTGTTTGATAAACGAGAAATAAAACAGTTATCTAATTTTATATTACAACTTTCGAGTGTTTATTGTGTGTTCTACTTTTGAGCCAGTAATGGCTTATTGAACATCGTGATATCAAATATTGGGTCATCGACTCAAAGAAGTGGTGTGTAACCAAACTGTTTACTCTCCTCTATCCTCACTGTATACCGATAAATTTGGCAGGAGTTTTTCACTCAGGTTTTATTGTCAAACTTGAAAGTATTTCCGACTGTGAGAAGATTAATGTTTTGGGGTATGAAGTAATAATGCACGGTAAGAACCTTAGTTAAACTAAGAGTATGGTGGTAAATAAAGATTATAGGCTTAGGGGTATACACTTTATTATATTGTTATTCATCCGTCTTAACACGGTACATATAACATTTATTCGCTTGTGATACAATGTAAACATCAGAAACTCATTAATTAAGATAATTACATAGAAATTGATGTAGGCGTATCTCCCAATTAGCGGTAACAACAGTTGGTTTGTAAGTTTATTCCGTCTCACGGTAGATTGATAGCTGTATTTCCATAATGTTTGATAAATATTCCAATTATAGCCCAAGTTAACATAACTTTGACACCAGGGTACGTGTCAAAGTTATGTTAACTGACAACGATTTTAGGAAGGGAAGATGCCTTATTATTTAAATTTACGAGTCATTATTCGTAGTCCCATTTTTATTAAACATGGTTAGGGGAAAGCGGTTCTGTTGCCGGTATATATTATAATTTTGCTGTTTAGTTTTCACTTCAACTAAAACCACAGATGTTACCTGTAAAGTTGCTATTCTTAAGCGGGATTCGGTCGGTCACGTGCTGCATATCAGATGAGCTGTGGACTAAAAGAACTCATTATTATCGGATCAGACCAAGATGAAGGCGGAAAGATGAACTCGATTCTTGTTGGAAGGACTGGTCCGCATTGGCAGAGGATAGACTTGAGTGGAACCGGGAGTTTGTCCAGAATACTTCAATATTTTTGTTTAGTTTTGGCAACTGTATTCTTAATTTTACTTGCAAATTTCATACAATAAAAACTGTAAAACTACTACTCACCATCAATCTGAATGCTTTCAAACTTGATCTTCAAAACATAAGAATCCTTGAAAAGAAAAGGGTTAATTTTTTCCCAAAAACCTCATCTTTTGGTCACAGAGTTGCCAAAACAAAAGTTGCGTACGTTATTTTTGTTATTATTATTAGGTACTGGTCGCAGTTCATAATTTGGATTGACATCGGAGGGCATATTACCTTTCTGTTATGATACAAATAGGTAACATAATATATATTGTATGTTCAATACATTATGATACCTTCGGCTAAGGATTCGTTACCTGTATTAGTTTCAGGAAAATCAATGTAGGAAAAATGGGCCAGTAGATAAGAAGAAATGATTATAATGAAATTTCTTGGTGATAGATTAATCGTTAACACCTAGATAGCTTGTAGGTAAATGAATTGTAAGTAAATTTTCTACGCCAAGGTGGATCGAGAGTAGTTGTAGTCCAATTTGTGAATTAGATAATTGCAAGAGTCAAACATATACCCTGAGCGCAAAAAGTGGATGTAGTTTGTGAGTGTGTTTGGTTGTTTATAACTCTTTCACACATAAACGACTGAAGGCAACTGGCTGAAATTTAGCACAGAGACAGATTATAGTCTTGAATATCACAAAGGATAATTTTTATTCCTAGAATATTTTAGCCCTGCTGAGCATAATGTTTTTGATTTGATTCCTGGAAAAAGTACCTCTCGCGTCCGGCCCTGGATCAGACCATGGTATGGAGCGAGAGGGCATGGGAAGCTATCACCTTCTTCTGCGAAGCAGTAATGCTTGCAAAGGAGGAGGCGAAACTGTAACGTAACTTTTAGCTCCGGAGAGCTAAACGTACGCCACGTTAATAAAATTAAATAATTAAAAATTAAGAAAAAGGATAAATGGTATAAAACTATGGACCGGCTTCGCACATCGTGGACAGCTAACCAGCAGCAGGTCGGGCAGGAAGACGTGGAATGCTTGATATAGGTGGATGATCAGGCACCACGACGGTCAAGCAGGCAATCGGGCTGATAGATAGGTGAGCAGGACCACGGGTAGATAGTCAAGGCAGGCAATCGGGCAGGTAGGCAGGTGAGCAGGATCACGGGTTGATGGTCAAGGCAGACAATCAGGCAGGTAGGATGTAGAGTTGGCAGCAAGGAGTGTGGAGAACAGCTATGACTCAATAAGTCAAACAGCGAGGCCTTTGACGTCAAGAGAGGATTGTTGAGGGTAAGGCTCCAAGAAATAATCCTCTTTATAGGAAATCTCACACAATATATTTATTTATTGCACTCCAGAAAGTAACACATTTACATAAGCTGGTAATTTGCAGTTATCAGAGTTTCAGAATAGAAAAATACACTTCGTATGATATAACAGACTCTTCACGTTCAGACCAGACTCTAGCCTAGCAAAAATCTGAAGCCCGTTTTCTATTCGATCTGCCATCCCTTCTAAATTTAAAAATTCAAAATTCAATAAGTCCAGAACGAATAAAAACGGCTTTACAAAGGCGGGTCAGTCTGCTCTGACCTTACAATAATGTACAACTAGCTTAAGGAAAGGTCTAGGTAGTCCATGGTACCTATGGTATGTCTATGGCTTTAAGAAAATAAAATAGACAGACAGATGTTATATCAGATGAAAATGTCACAGTAGAAAAATATTACAAGAATTATAAATTACGAATTTAATTTAAGTTTAGATATTTAAAACAGTCAGAGATAACTAAATATGCTTTCCAGATGTAATAATACAAAGAATATATATAAAAATGAGTTACACAAATTGATACAATATCAAAAGATGTGAAGATGGATTGTATAGTGTTATAAAATCGTAAGTAGATCTTGAATAAATACCACAAAACGCGTGAGGGAGACGCCCGTCTCCACTGCGTCTCCACACGCCCCTTGCCACCGCAGGAGACGCCCTGGGCGACGGGAGTCGCAAGTCGATTCGGCGAGTAATGGGTAGCTCGCCGTCCGATAAGCACCAGGCCCGAGTCGACGGGGTGTAGTGTTCCACGCGCGCCTCAAAGAGATGTCAGCAAAAACTTACGGAGTCTGCTAGGGCTGATGCCTGTCTGGTTCGCGAATAAATTTGAAAGAGAGTTACCGCGGCCCTGGCACAAGCAACTGTAGAAACACGGGTGGGTTTTAGTCAGTAAAAGTATGTTACGCCCTTCCGCTTCACCCAGAGCGGGAGAAGTCATTGGATGATTTCCCACAAAAAAAAAAAAAATTGAGTCGGACAACGTGTTATTGGGGTTTTCATCGGAAATTTCCCAGTAGCAGCCCTGAGTTTAGATAGGTGCCCACTTGATGGCAATAGGCTAGCTCTCTATTACATGGGACTTTAACATAACTGACAAAATGTGAAACATATCAGCCCATCCCTTCGGAAAAAACAGGCTTGATGTTATGTTATGTAGTCTATTTCCAGGAGAGGCTTTAATATCAATTTAACACAAACGATGAGTACTAAATCCTTTTTTCGTATTCTTCTCAGCAAACCCTTTCATTATCATGGCCGTGCACTAAAAATAACTGGTCAGCCATCTTGGACCGTCCGCCATATTGGATTTAGAATGATGTAACTTAGCTAACCATGCATTGTCATCAAAACTAAATTTGTATGCAAAATTTCATCTTAATCGGTAAAGGATAACTGTTTTAAAATTCAGTTGCAAGATTTGACCCGAACTCACATACATACGAGTCAGGACGAAAATTTTGATGAAATTGCACAACAGAAATCACATGTGTCACACTGAAATATAAATGTTCTAAAATAAATCGCACAATGGAATTTTTAAAGAAGTTGAATTAATTCACAAATTCATAAAAAAATAGCGGCAAGAATATTCTTAGGTAGTCAAGCAAGGACATGCTTATTTTACATAGCGTAAAAAGACACCGAGTTGTTATTATATTTTATTTGAAGAAATTAAGCTTCAAGTTATAAATGTATGAATGAGACTATTTACAATATATAAAGATTATTATTATTAGCAAATATCCAAAATTATTTTAAGGCGTGTAAAGTTCGCACTATTTTGTCACTTATGTATTCGTGTAACCGTCAAGGACCTGACCCAATGTATAAATACATATGTATGTAACATTGCAATTTAAATAAAAGCTTGTAAAAACAAAAACGCCATATCTCGGTAAACAAAAGAAAATACCAGATTCCTTTCACCGGCGTAAAATTAACAAAGTACAGAACATTGCACATTCTCTATACGCAAAATTTTCGATAAACGTGTACATTTAAAAGATACATGTACAATGCAGGCTTCTGTCAGTGTATTATTGTTGTCAATGATTTAAATTACCGAAATAATGGCCCTTTCAACAATGCTGACCGAGTTTGTAAACAAATTTTAATTAATACATTGTATGCTTTCATTAACCCGCCACATAGCTCTACATTGATCTTTTAATATGAATAAGGCCTGTTTCAATAAACTGACTGCCAGTTGGAAGAAGGTATTATTATTTTACAACTTCTATACAAACATGCATCCTTTTATTTCTCGTTTAAGAAAGGCATTTTTTTCAGAAATCGTTCCTTAGTGCTATCGTTTGTTATCTGAAGATCTCGTGCTTTGAAATATACACAATGGTTAGTAGATGTTGAAGAAGATGGCGTAAGTGCAGTACCCGACCCGTAGAGGAAATATTTAAGTTAACCCAAGATAAATAAATAAATTACAATTCAAACAAACATGTGTCCAGATTGGATGGTAGGTATTTTGGTTGTAAAAACAAATTATGTAATTAAAAAAGATCTGACTTACATAAAAAGCCATCGAGCGAAATACCATCAGTAATGTGCGTCAAAACGGTGTAACTTTTGCAAAATATAATATCAAAGAGGAAATCAGCGATTACATTGTACGTATAGGGAATGATTCAGATCAATCACAGAAAGTAGCCAACGTAAAATATGACTGTCACACCCACAGCAATTTGACAAATATGGTTGCTTTTGTAGAGATCCCAGGTACGTGGGTTTTTAATAAATTCCACGAGGGCAACAGCCGCCATACTACAGTATCTTTGCTAACAAAATATACCAAGTCTTTTCTTGCATTTATTTGAACCATTTTTCTCACGGAACCACGAGAGTGCCACTCTTAGCTAAATACTTTTGAAAGGAACTTAAGTAGTCCTTCAGACTCACCTTTTATTTATTACTCTTTACGGTTTAATTCGTATCTTTCGGACCTCTGTCTGAGACATATGGCAGTAACTGAACTTTCAACATTTTTGTTACATTTAACAAGACCGAAATTAAATACGATGAATTGCCAGATTTATAAGAGTTTGAAAGTACACATTTTTTTCAGATCTTGTCATTTCAATTCGTTACCAAAGTCTAGATTAATTACGTTCTTTCACACTCAAATTAATAAAACCAATCTCATATTCAAGTATGCCTTTAATAAAACGAAATTCAAGTTTTAACATTACATTTTCAATCTACGCAATGTATCGTGACAAGTGCTAGCAGTAAAAAATATACATTCTATTCTAGTTTCGCAATAAAATATTATCTTTTTGATGTATCGCATGGTTGTACGAATGCCTTTCACAGTTAGTGATGCATTATCATTCAGGTTATTCATCAAAGTCCCAGAGAAAGTTTATTCAGTGTGACAATGAATAACATTCTTGAACATAAGAGGTTCTATGACGATGTTTACTTCCTTGCTAATCTGCGATTGATGGCAATACGTTATTGTTGTTGACTTAGTTGCAGAAATATTTTCGCATATACAGTATTCATTCTACGGAAATCAGACTCTCTACTTATGTACAACATAACTGAAATTGCAAATGCTAGAACTATAACATTAATTTGAACCCCTTTTTTGCACACATGTTTTTTTATCACGATGCTACATCAAGATTTCTCCGTATATCATTTCAGAAGTCCAAATCAGTCCGTAAACGAGAAATCTGAAAAACACTACCATCCATTTAGTGCTCTTCATAAAATCACGTTTCCTCGAAAATATCACTTCGGCAATTCCTTAGTACTGGCCATAAATAAACCGGTTTGACTGGCATCCGCCCCAATAATTAGGCGTAGGTATTTGAAGACGGGCAGCAATGAAGGAGATGTATGGAGGTTTGAATGAGAAATCGAGGTAAATAGAGAGTCTAATAATGTGTTTGTTTCAGGTTAATCAGACTCGTGCTAAGTCGTACCCTTACGGTCCTTACGAGCTAGCTAAATAACATCACGTTTGACAAGGTAATATAACAACCAGGGTAAATCAAAGGCTTGTTAGTGTATATAATATCTAGGATAAGTTCCTATAAAATTCCCTTTTTTTATTATTAATCTACAATTATTATAAACGTGAAAGTTGTGAGGATGGATGGATGTTTGTTACTCTTTCACGTAAAAACTACTGAACGGATTTTGATGAAACTTTTACAGAAATATTGCATATCTTTTTCCGCATGACATGAAGCGAAAAAGCAAATAATTGTATTTACTGCTAGGTCGCATGCTGCCGTAAGGTATAATAAACCGCAAGCAACATTATACAGTAAACACGTTGAGAAGGTATAATAATATCAAATTTACAATTGGAAGTAGTTACACCAGACAGTTTAAAGTGATGTTGAAAGTATTGTCTATATACAAACTGATAAAAAAAGGCCTGCTATGTCTTTTAAATAAATCAGAAAATCTATAAAATAAATAAGTTCATAAAAAAAGTAACAAACCCGACTGTTTAAGAAGCGAACTAAAAAGTCGTCGATGGGGAATCGTGAGCTGACTGACCAAACCATATGTATCCTCTGACTGCACAGCATGATTTTCTTCTTGTTAACATCTCTTTTGTTCATTTCATAAGCAGTCGGGATCGTTGATTTTATGAATTAAATTTATTTTATTTATGACGTTTTAGTTACATTTTTATTTTATTACTTTTAAACAAATTAGTGTTTAATTTTTGTAATCACCTCACAAAACCCTTTACTTTGATACCACACAAGATGGTTTGGATGAACAAAAAATTGGGACCCTACAATACGGCATCCGAAACCCGACATATTTCTTTTTTTCAATTTTAATGTAGCCAGTGACACTTGCAAAGTTGATTAATCGATTGACATGACGTAAGAATAATCAAAATCAGCCAATCGGGTCATTCATCATCATCATCATCATATCAGCCGAAAGACGTCCACTGCTGGACATAGGCCCAAGCGTCGCCACATTGACCAATCCCGTGCGTCTTGCAACCGGCGGATCCCCGCAACCTTCACCAGGTCATCGGTCCACCTGGTGGGAGGCCTTCCAACGCAATGTCTTCCGGTTCGCGGTTGCCACTCCAGAACCTTTCTGCCCCATCGGCCAACCGTTCTGCGAGCAATGTGCCCTGCCCACTGCCACTTATGCTTAGCAATTCTTCGGGCTATGTCGGTAACCCTGGTTCTCTTGCGGATCTCTACATTTCTGATTCGATTGGGTCATTAAAACGATAGTGTTCTTATGAGAATAATATGTGAACAACAAAGCAGTGTAAAAGTACTGCTTGTTTCTGACTACCCCTTCGATGAAAAACTGTGTTCAAAAGAAAATGGAATTATTTTAAACACTACAAGCCCTGTCGAAACCGAATTGTATAAAGTTGTTCACTTGTAATTACGGTGCCATAGTCTGAAACTGCTTTGTGAATAAATTGCAAGAAATATCTTAAACATTTAAACAAAATTCACGTTTTGTCGACTGAAATCTCTTGCACTTGCAGATTGCGTAAAGGTTGTCTGTAAGAGATTGCCTAGTGCGATAAGACCACCCATTGTACACTTGTTATTGTAAACGTTTGTCCTGTATGTTTTCTGTGGTGTACAATAAAGTATATAATAATAATAATTGCGAACTTAAGTAAAGCAAAGGCGTTAATTTGTTTATTTTACATTTCTCTTTTCTGTGACCTGAATAATTGAACAAGAAAACCATACAGTTTTCATTGAATAAAATAACTTTATTTCAGACTTAATAATTATTACGGGTTTAACGTACGTTAGTACTCATAAATTAATCTGAATATCATTTCAGTTGTAATGAGAACAAGAAGCAAAATTAGTGCATTATTACACGAATGTTATTTTTAAAATAATAGCAAATGTTTATTTGCTACAAAATTTATTATGTACACCGTGTACTAATACGAATAAAAGTTGATGAAAACGTATAAAATATGGACCATATTCTCTATTGAATTTTACCCAAAGTTCCAATATCGGAACAAAGAAAGAGTATCGTTAAAAAAATCCGTTTTAATCCAAACCCTTCAATGTCTATTGATCCTGACTCGAATATTCAGCGTACAGCCAGACCAATATTTTTTACACTCCAATTCGCATCCCCTTTCTTTTTCGTGACTAAACTTCTAAGTGCCCTTGAATATAACATCAACGCAGAAACATGTTTTCAAACCACGGAGCGTTGAATTTCTTATCCTCTTTAGGTTAATGAAACTGCACATCGAGTGGGAAGGTTTGTTGGCGAGACGCTTGGGAAAGTGGGGCTTGTCATTCTGCATTCGTAAACGCGCAGATTATATTGGTACCGATGTATATTTAAAGATGAATTTATTTTTAAAATATTGGATAGCCTTTTTTATTCCGGATAATGGATTATGATGCCTGAATTCTAATGAAGACCATCTATTTTTATATACACATATACAATAGGTAATGTAGATATCAATAGATCGCTACAAGCCGATAACAGTATTGTAGCGATGCCTCGTGCGCATATGCCGCTCGGTTATAAATACCGGTCCGAGTGGTGGGGCGATAAGTTGTTATCAGACTGTCGGCCTGTGTGGTAGTGCGTTGGCGAGTCAACTATTAATATTGATAAATGTGCATATTTTACATTGATTATCAGACTGTCGGCCTGGGTGGTAGTGCGTTGGCGAGTCAACTATTAATATTGATAAATGTGCATATTTTACAGGTAATAATCTTGACCTTTCAAAAAGCTTAGTTAAAAAATAGTACCAGCACAGCCATCTATGGGATAACGGGTCTTAATGCAGTGTTGTATTGATTTCAAACTCCGAAAATGGTGTACTAATCTGCAACGAAGAACATAGAGATAAGATGGAATATTCTGCAGCATATAGGGTTATATCTCAAAAGAGGAAGCGATATTTTTAAAAGCTTTCTTATCTTCGGATATTCCCCTGCCAGTTTGGGTGGGAATTTCGATTTTGGTAACGGTGTTGCATCGTTTATTAGATAACCCAATTCAATCTTTGTTCACCCCTTTTAATAAAGAGCGTGAAGGACGGCTATTATATTAAGTAACCAATTTATTTATATATTAAACCTTTATGCAACATACTGGCTCATAGGCGGACTTAATGCCAGTCATTTTGTACCAGTCAACCAAGGGTGGTTGCACAACTAGCATTAAAATATAAGATGGTATGAGGGTAACCATCGAATAACTGAGGTAGGAATAGAAAAACATTTGCCAACATTTTAGTCCATTGTCCTTTTGTCAACGCACCGTCGAGTCTTCTGCCTCTATGATGCAGACCAGCCGTTTTATCTATTATTCTTATTGCAAAATTTTTAGCATTACTTTTGTCCTCATCTGTCTTCTCATTTGATTAATAATTTCATTGCGGAAAGACTTTTGTTTTTGTGACTCTGCTTTGTTTGATTGAAGTAGGCACTGATTATTAAGACTTGGAGTTTAATTAATCTTATAGTAATGTTATAGTACATTACGATATTAGTGCGTTATGATGTTATAATCAATACGCACGTATATCGTACGACGTTTTTTAACACATTTGCGAGGAAACAGAAAAAAAAAACATTTTATATTTTGTTCATTTCTAATTATTGAAATTGTTAGTGAAATTACAATTATTAAAATGATACGTAGTTGTAGTTGGTTTTTTAATTATGTTTTTATTATTATTAAAACTATTCATAATGTCATTGTTTTGTGTTAGGGTAAATGTTGGAGACGACGAAACTTCTTGAAAGGCGGCAGAAGAGCATTGTAATTCGTCATTAGTTGTAAATAAAAAAATATCCTCAGTAGAAGTAGAGGGGCGCGGCTCAGGGCAAAACTTCTTCGTTTGTGGCTCCAAATTTATTGCCTGAGTTATTTTGGCACTTATATTTGCTTTGTTTTGGATGGAATCTTCTACATAAGATTCTGCTATTGCGTTAGAACGCCACCCGCCATGCCACTTTAAAGTCAATATATCAGCTCCCGAATCAGCAAGTAATGTAGCTGACGTTCTTCTGAAACTGTGCCCTGTATAACAATCAGCGTCCGACAATCCTAAAAACTTGGAGACTTCCTTTGGCATGGCACCGAATTTATTTATGCCAATAGGTTGCGCAGTACATTTACCTTTTTGTTAATTCTGAAAGAAATGATTATTTTTTGCCTTAGTCATACGCAGAGCTTCATATTTTTTGACCACGTCATAAAATGGGCCGTTGATAATAAAAGATCGGGGTATTTTGTTTTTAGGGTTTGGGATTTTAATTAAAAGCATTTTGCCTTGATTTTCAATGTCATTTGTGGTAATATTGTGAAGCTCTTGCCGTCTACATGCACCATTAATACCAAATATTAACGCAACCTGAAAATAAATAAAAATGTGTAAGATAAGGTATAGGTACTTAGCTTACAGACGGTCGTTAAAAAATATGTAAAAGAGTATGTACAGTAGGTAGATCAATACATAAAATCAGGAGGCAAACTGACCTTAGTTGCCAGGTACTGGCTATCTGCAGCATCTCTTAGAAACTTTTCGACGTCATTTGATGACAGTACCTTAGATTTTTTCTTTATAAAACCATCAGAGCGTCTCTTTAAAAATGCAATGAGATTTGAATATATAAATTAATATCGACACCATTTTTCATCTTGAGGGTACTTTTCAGCATCGAATATGTTGTCCACAACGAGCTAGGCTTATATTTACTAGCTAGTTCATTAAAATACGCCAAAACTACATTTTTGGAAAATTACTTGGTATTTTTCATGTTTTTCCACTTCAAAAAATTTTCATACGTGGTTATGTATCTGTCTTTCGAGGATTATTTTCTGCCGTAGCTGCGTGAAAATGTTGGGAAAGACGTTAGAGCATGCAGCCAAGTTTTTAAATTACCGAAAAAACTGTTTTATTTTTATTTTAAATAAACTGAATCTGTGAATGCACACTGTTGCTTTCCCGCCATTTTAACAGCGCGCTAGCGCTGCCTACTGACTGGCGCCGCGCGGCGATTAGTTCGAAATTTGAATAGCAACAGCTCGCGAAATGGCAAATAATACTGTTATGGAAATTGTATGGACTATAACTTTTTTTTTTTAATCTTTATTTATTTAAAGAGGGTTTAATCTAAACAGATTATGCCACCCTCATCGTTACAAATCAACTTTATAAACCAAAAAGAACTAAAATAAATTACTATTTATCGCAAATTACCCCTGCGTTTAATCCCAATGATAACGAGTCTGTACATCATCCTGGCTGCTTCCGATGTAGGAGCAGCAAGGACGCTGTTACATACCCCAGTCTCGTTCATATTATTAAACACCATCCACAATTCTTGTCTCTCCGGCTCGTTCCGGACACATTCCATCATGATATGGTAAACATCTTCATCACAACCTTGTTGCAACATTCTACACAGTTTGGAGACGCCACTTTACGCATTAAAAAAGCAAATTTATTTAAGGGTATGTGTCCGGAACGAAGTCTGAGGGCTGTTATGATCGTTAGCCTTCCCATGTTGGCATTGTCTAACCACGTATTTTTAAGAACGCTTGGCTGTATAGTGGCATACCATATCCCTTTACTACGGCTTCTTTCATTAAAATATTCTTGCCACCCGTCATAACAATGTTGTTTTAGTTCAAAGTAACGTTCCGTATAATAAGGCAAACAGGAATACTGTGCACCATCTGTTATAGCCTCTTTAGCTAATTGGTCAACCATCTCGTTACCTACAATGCCAACATGAGAGTGCACCCATTGTATTACAATATTTTTATTCTTACTTTTAAGTTTACAGATCAAGTCCACACGTTTAGACGCCGTGCATCGAATTAATAACTATAGCGCACTACGACAATCGCTTATTATTAAAACATTTGAACAAATAATTTAGTCAACATAAGACAAAGCCTCTAAAATTGCAAATAATTCCGCTTGCATTATTGAGATCACAGAATCAATTTTAATTTTCATAGAAACATTTGCACAAGAATCAAAAAATGCAACCCCGACTTCATTATTAGAAATAGATGCATCAGTGTAAATTGTATAATAACTGGCGTAATTGACCTGATAACATCGCCGTTAAATTGTGCTCTAGTAAATGTATGCACACCTTTACACGTCTCATGGCTTTCCATCCGACATATGAATATATTTGAATAATTCACATAGGCCCGTCTGAAACGCTTTTGTACACAGCTTCCTTAACGAGGGAGTAGATAATAGAGACCGGTAGCGTTATTTTCTAAGGAATTAGGTATTTTACGTGACTAATATTCTGTTGAAAAGGAGCTCAATTTTTAAAGGGCTAAAGGAACTGACTTTAAAATTTTACATTGTGCGCTAACTTTGGCATTATCAATCACGTTTTGTAGAAACCTTTCTGAGTTACGATCTAGATCTAGAATGTGACTAAAATGTGCTATCAAGAAAAATACGTAGTAGTTATGTCTAGCTAAATCTTTTGTGTCTGTAAAAATAGTCTTGTGTCTGATGATAATACCTTTTGTATACGATGTAAGATCTCAATATACAGACTTACTAAATAAAACAGAATAACATTTAAACAGTACATAGCACAGAATCAAGTCCAGTCCAATCTTCTCATTTTGCTTTCCAGACAGAATGTTGGCAAAGTTTTCATAATCCGAGAATATAAATCACAATCTTTATTCCTATTGTGAATAACCCAAATAGAGCTCGCAAACCCATTTGGAGGCGTAAATGAATCTTCCAATTGTCGCCATTTGCTGTTGCCGAGTATAATCTCATTCTGTGTCGACTCGTTAAGTGCAATTGCACTACGCCAAATTGCATCCTGAAGTTGCTAGGTTTTCTTTGAACAAAAGAATGGTCGTCGCTTTCTTTTTAGGGTTAAGTATTTGCGACGCTCAATAGAGTTTCGCTATGTGTTGCTTACTACAATTAAGATTGCTATCGTTGTTAGTGGGATTGCGTTCCTATGTACCGGTCTTCAACAGTCGCCCTAAGTACTAAAGTTATATTGAAGTTCCTAGGTATGGATATAAGTCTAGAAACGTCTAACCTCATAATCCGATCTTTGAAGTGAGGTTTATTTAAGTTGCGTAGGCTGTAATACTTCGTTAGGTAAACGTATTTTAGAAATGGTAAACCGCAAAGCGTTACGATGCCGTAAATATGCCAATTTGACTAGTATTAAATTTGATTATTTTTAAGAATTGAATTGGAGTGGAGGGTCGATCCGGTACATGAAACAGTTTCAATTTGTCAAGATAAATTTAAATAATAATAAAAGAAAACAAAAAGAAAACCGACTTCCAAAGCATAACACTAAAATGTGCAAAAATAACTTCCTTTTCGGAAGTCAGTGTTGCAAAATGATAAAACAAGAAGTACCAAAGACACCTACTACCGAAACGAAGTTATGCTTTTTGTGTTTTTCATTTTATTTATATTTTCTTTACATCTCGATACTGTTTTATGTACCGGATCGACCCTCCAGGGGTTTTACGGAGTATATTATCATTTCTGATTTTGCACAAACAAGCCGTTGAAAAGCAACTTAAAATATACACGCGATTGTCTCTACATACAGGTGGACGTCGGGAAGTCCGATATTAATGTAGTCAAGCTAAAGTTAGGTTAATATGACGGTGTACAGCTTAGAACAGAAACACATTGTGTTCCTGCTTAGGCAGATAACTAACTGCAGAGACACTTAAGCATACTGTACATTGTGTATGCTAAACAAATTACATTGCGCTCGAGATGTTGCAGTCATGTCATTAGTACCAACATATAGTAGCAATGACTTATATAATTTTGTATTCAGCAAATAATAATAATCTTATTGAGAAAACCCTGATGTAATTTGGTATTTGTGGTGTACATGTAATGTTTTGGAGGTAGGTGGAACAGGGTGTAATGCTCACAATTCTCCATAGAAAACGGAGGATCCTCCGACCACCGTGTTGTGTCTGGTCCGGACAACTGCCCAACGGTTATTGTCGGACTGTTTTACGTGTTCAAATCACGCCTAAAACTTTGCGCGGTGCAGAATTTGTGTTACGTCATGTCATTAGTTCGTAAGTGACGGCGTTGGTGCCGCTACAATGTCAAATAATAATAATCTCGTTAAGAAAAATACTCTCATAAACAGCACGCAAAAGAGTGCTTATCAAATAAAAAACTTTTTTGCAAAAAAATACTACCGACTTCCAAATAAAAAACTACAAAGTGAAAAATAACTTAAATTTTGGAAGTCGGTGTCTTTCTTTTTTCCCATTTTTTTGCGATATAGACACCGACTTCCAAAATTAAAGTTATTTTTCACTTTGTAGTTTTTTATTTGGAAGTCGGTAGTATTTTTTTGCAAAAAAGTTTTTTATTTTTCCCTTTTTAGTTGTTCCTAAATAAAATAGGCAAGTTGTTTAGTAAGGTAGGTACCTATAACGCCAGAATTGATTACCCGAATAACATGAAACTTGAACATAACCGGTGAAATGAGAGATCTGCGTACCCCTTTAGTGCGTACTGGCGTGATGTTATGTTATGAAATGGTATATACAATAAACAGACATGCGATTGCAGCAATCCCGAATGATTTGCTGTTATTTATTGAAGGGTTCTGTTGTATATCTCCGAAGTTCTTCATCAGATCTTCACCAAATTAAAATGGGACCAATTTCGAAACATACTCTTTCAAACAAAAAAAAGAATTTTCAAAATCAGTCCATAATTGACGGAGATATCGGTGAACATACATAAAAAAACATACAAGAAGTCGAACATAGAACCTCCTCCTTTTTGGTAAGTCGGTTAAAAATTATGTATGCAAGAACAACTCCCCATCAAGGTTCAATCTACCACGATTCCATTTACCAATACGCTTACAGAAACAAAAATTAAGTCCATTTTCGGTCGCGTGTCAATCGCACAAATAATAATTGAAGTAAATCCCCAAACCCCCAAAGCCATTCCTAATTCAATAAACTTTAATTTCCAAACTAACGACCGGGTTTTGCGTCAGAGATGAAAATACTTGGCAACATAAGTTTTTCTCCGACTATTTTTTTAGGGATGAAAATAATATGATATGAACACACCTGTAGATTGACACAGATCCATGACTTTTTATTTATCTCTGGAATACGTTATTTATGCTTAGCGTCTAGTGTGGGTAGGTTTATTTTGGTCAATATTAGCACAAAATGTATCTAAAGAACACACTATATTTTATTGTTAGACGTCTCGACATTCAATCAAAGTTAGTGACTAGTGCTTAACGGGCTATCCTGTGAAGACTAAACTAGAGCCTCCAGCCAGGCACAAAAAGCTTAACCTAAGCGACCGCGCTAAGGGCTATCCCCTATGGGGTCGAACCTCTGCTCATGGCGTCGCCGGGGAACAACAAGGGCTGGATCATGATTGATTGTACTTTTCTACGTGTTATCACTTACACAACACAAATACACTGAAAAATGTGATAAACTTAAAAATAATAAATAAATAAAGCCTGATTACCAAAACAGCATTATGTCGGTCTTCATCCAGTAAACGCTTGTAATTTTCACCACAACATAGCACTCATTAGCAGAAGCCTATAAGTACTTAATATAAATAAGTATATTTCACCTTTCAGGAATCGGTTAAACAAAATGGAACTTAATAAAACCCTTAACATTAGATATTATTCTAAGAAACTGGGTAACTAGATCTACAAATATACTCGGAAGGTAGTTACGTTGTTATTCTAGTACGAAATACTTCTATCTTCATTGTCTTCTATAGTAGGTATCAGACGAAACACAATAGGTTATTACCTGCTAAAGGGCCATTTACGCGTACGTCTACCATTTAAGCACTAATGAACACTAGTCTCAAGAGTTTGTTCACTGATATAGTTCCTATTCTTGCGAACTCCGTAAATATTATACAAGCGCCGAAAACCAACATCAGTTATATTAAGGCGAAGTAACGTAAGGTTACGCAAAATTTAGCAGCTCTTAATAACTCTGGTAACCAGGGGCATGAGTATAAAGGTAATTGGATGCCAATTGACCTACATGACCATAAATGAAGTCATTAGCAAATCAGGTAAATCGCCTCCTATCCTCCCCTTAAATGGTAATTTTGTGAGCTTTTAGTCTACATTACGAAGTATTAATCAAAATTATAAGGAAACCAAATTAAACGATATTTTGACACGGAAACGGGGATGAGCAATCAATGTGAAATTGTCAGTGATGCGTTACAATGAACTTGAACCGTTGTTTGATCAGATTCATTGGATTCGTCTTTCGGGATCGTTAAAATGTCTGACATTGTGAAAATTGCTGTAATCCTTGTGCTTTGCCTCATTTATTTTACTACGTTCTATATGGCAAAAAATATATAATTATGTTCTCATGTTTAATAACAGTTCAATATTTATGTATATCTATCTACAGGTGACAGTAAAGTTAAAAACATTGGAATAGATTTTAATACCTTTAAAGATGCTGCAGTTAGATCTTACCTTATTCTGACTATTATAATAAATGAGAAACTGCGTTTTGTAAATGCGTTTGGATGGATGGATGTATATTTGTTACTCTGTACTCATCACGCCGGAAAGACTTAACGGATCTGGGTGAAATTTGACACAGCAATAGATTATAGTCTGCAATAGCACAGTAGTGTGTTCCTGTGGGATAATTTTCGACCATCACGTGGGCGAAACCACTTACAGAAGCTAGTGTACAATATATCAACATAAGCGATTTAGATTTTACGATTATTGATCCAAGCATTTACGATGAATATGGACGTCGAATTTTTATAATCTTTTTCAGATTGCTTAGCTTAATCCTAAGATAGGATCATATCAGAGTTAACATATGTTTGACTATAAAAATGCTAAGTAAAGACTGCAGTATTCCTTTTTACTCTGGTTCTGTATAAGGCGATCACTGTTTTGTTTTACCATAACTATTGGACTTTGCAAATATTAGAATTTGCTCTTCAAAGCTTATATTGAAATAGCTTCTGCACACTATAAGTTTTTAAGCTGACTTGGTCACAATCATTAGAATTAATATTTGTTTTGGGAGTTCTCGTGATCATGGCACTTGTTACGGTGCCGAAATATCGAGCTCTCAACCAAATTCAAAATATACATGGTAAATATCCCGAAACAAATATTAGCTTCTGCACACGGCCACGCCCGCGTATAAAGTGTTTTATCATCCCAAGGGAACACACTACCGGGATAAATTCTATGTTCTGCCCAGGTTCTCAAACTATCTCTATACCATATTTCATCTAAACCAGTTTGGAAGTTTCGTCGTCAAAAAACAGAGATAATTTTGCATTTAAAATATCTAGTTATAGATTTTAGATATAGTATGGATATTGGCTTATGTATATAGGGCTCTTAAAATTTGGATGTTCATTAAATTATCAATGGTGCATACTCTATGTTCAGGTTTTCAATGAATGGATGATCAGTTTGATTAGATATAGTATGGATATTGGCTTATGTGTATAGGGATCTTAAAATTTGGGTATTGATTAAATTATCAATGGTGCATACTTAATGTTCAGATTTCCAATTTATGGATGATCGGTTTCAAAATAGTTAAAAAAACAACCACTTCGGAACTCTTTTTACACTTAAGGAAAGAAAAAATATTTCAGACTTAAGATTAACAAAATCACGTGTGACTCATTTCACAAAACCCTAAGTGTGATATATGTAAATAGTGGGTACTTGTTCTATGTTCATTTTGTGTTATATACGTCAGACCAGTCTGCTAATATACGCCGTACAGCTAAGTCGTGGTTTTATTACGTCCAAATATCCTTCAGTGGCGACGAGGATCATCCAATTCCACGCGAGAAATAACAGTGTTGGTTGCTAAGATGTCAATCGGGAAAATTACGGAATATAGATTGCAAAGTGACGATTGGAAATTGTATATTGATCGTCTAGAACAATATTTCTTAGTTAACAAAATACCGGCTGAGTTACAAGTACCGACATTAATCACAGTGATGGGAGCGGAATCTTACGAACTTTTGGTTAATTTGTGCACACCGGAAAAACCAAAAAACAAAACGTTCACACAGATCACGGACATCATGGAAAGACATTTGCAACCCAAACCTAGTGAATTAGCCGAATGTTACAAATTCCGGCATAGAAAACAAAAGGAGGGTGAAACAATATCAGAGTATACGGCGGTTTTGAAGAGAATGTCTAAGACCTGTGAGTTTGGTGCCTGGCTAGAAGAAAGTTTAAGAGACCAGTTAGTCTGTGGCATAACTAATGAAACCATACGACAACGGTTATTCGCCGAAAGCAAGTTGGATTACGGGAAGGCGTATAAGTTGGCAGTGAGCATGGAGGCGGCTGAAAAAGACGCGGCAGAAGTGGTTCGACACGGAGAGTCGGCGAACGAAGCGGCTCCGAGCCCGGTGACGTGTCAAACGATGGCTGCGACAAAAGCATCACGGCGGAAGTGGACGACACAGGCGACAGGTGCTACACGTGACGTCGGCGGAGTGGCGCGGGAGGCCACTGCGCAGGCCGCGTGGAGGCGAGGGTCGCGCGCATCGTCATCGTCTGCGAACGCGCAGCTGGCGGAGCGGGCTCGGCAGCAGTGTCAGGTGTGCGGTGCAAATCACGACGCAGGCACATGCAAGTTTGCGCATTATGTTTGCCGAGTGTGTAACCGGCCGGGCCATCTGCGACGCGTGTGTCCGAATTTGGCAGGACATTTCAATGTTGACATCGATCAAATGAAGGACGACGAAAGTGAAAGTACAGGCAGTGACGAGGTAATTTTTGTTGATGTTTGTAAACTATCCGCCATAGATTGTAAGCCTGTGTACCTAGAACTAAACGTTAATGGTAGAAATATTAAAATGGAGTGTGATACCGGCAGTGCTATCTCATGTATAAGCCGGGAATGTTATACTCAATTATTTAACGGTTTATGTCTTAAGCCTTGTCAATTAATGCTTAGATATTATACGGGGGAGATAGTCAAACCCCTAGGAGTTATATTGCCCGTTGTAAAATACAAGGGTATGTGTAAGACATTAGAATTGTTTGTTGTAGAAAACGGAAAAACCATTCTCTTAGGTCGGCAATGGATGGCTGAGTTGAAAATACAGTTACCAATAGTAAAGTACGAATGTAATAATGTGGGTATGTATAAAGGCGATGTTTTCGACATGTCTGCTTTCAGTTCCAAATACTCTGAGGTGTTTGCGGACGGACTTGGCCGATTCACCGGGGGCAAGGCGAGCATACATTTACGTGAGGGGGCGCGGCCGATGTTTATGCGTGCGCGGCCGCTGGCCTACGCGCTGCGCGAGCCCGTTGAGCGCGCGCTGGCCCAGCTGCAGCTCGACGGCATTCTTTCACCAGTGGAGCGGTCGGACTGGGCGACTCCAATCGTGCCGGTCGTTAAGAAGGACGGTAACATTAGGATATGTGCTGATTACAAATTAACTCTTAATAAACTTATAGAAGTTGACCGTTATCCGCTGCCTAGGGTGGAGGAACTGCTGCTTCGGTTGAGGGGTGGCGAACACTTCAGTAAAATTGATTTGTCACAGGCCTACGCGCAAATTGAGCTAGATGACACTAAGAGGTACACGGTTATAAATACCCATAAAGGCTTGTTTATGTATAATAGGCTAGTTTATGGACTTTCGTCAAGTCCGGGCATATTTCAAAAACGTTTAGAGCAGTTATTCGCTGATTTACCGCAAGTGGGGGTATTTCTAGATGATATTATTATCACGGGACCTACTAGGGAGACTCACATGCACAACTTATGTCAGGTATTTGATCGTTTAACAAAAAATGGCTTGAGAATAAAAAAAGAAAAGTGTGTATTCTTTGCGGAATCAATTAATTATTTAGGGCACACCATTAGTAAAGACGGCGTTCACACATGTCCCGACAAGGTTAAGGCTATAATAAAAACACCAGCCCCAACGAATATCTCCGAGTTGAGAGCATTCATTGGTATGGTCATGTACTACGGCAAGTTTATTAAAAATGTTAGTACAATATTAGCACCACTTTATAATCTGCTTAGGGCAGGTGTTCAGTACAGTTGGAATAAAGAGTGTCAAGATGCGTTTAGCAAAGTTAAAAATTCATTAACTTGTAGTGAAGTTTTAATACACTATACACCGGAGTTGCCAATAATTTTGACGACAGATGCAAGCAGTGTGGGTATAGGTGCGGTGATATCGCACGCGACCGCGTGTGGCGAGCGGCCGGTGGCGTATGCGTCACGATCGTTGACGCAAGCCGAGCGCGCTTACTCGCAGATAGATAAGGAGGCACTTGGTATTGTTTACGGAATACGTAAATTCCATCAGTACCTTTACGGTCGTAAGTTTATATTAAGAACAGACCATAAGCCTTTGACTTACATTTTCGGAAATAAGGTAGGGATTCCCATAATGGCTGCGTCCAGATTACAACGTTGGGCTGTACTATTGGCGGGGTACAGCTATGATATTGAATATGTGTCATCAAGTAAGAATTGTGCGGATGCACTGTCACGACTGCCATGTAAAGAAGTAAATAAATTAGGAATACAAAAAGAAAGCACATACGTTAATTTCGTCGAAGATTTTTTACCAATTACTGGTAAAGATGTTAAGGAAGCAACGACTTGTGATAAAGTCCTTAGTAGAATTTTAGCGTATACTCAATCTGGTTGGCCACTAACTTGTCCAGACGAATCGATTCAACCTTATTTTAGAAGACGTAATGAATTATATACGGAACGCGGATGTTTAATGTGGGGTTATCGAATGGTCATACCCTATTCGTTACAAAATAAAGTGTAAAAACAACTTCACAGCAGTCACATGGGTATAGTAAAGACAAAGAGTCTAGCTCGTAGCTATGTGTGGTGGCCTAACATAGACGAGGCAGTAGAAGTAACGTGTAAACAGTGCGAGACTTGTGCGGCAGAAGCGGACGCTCCTCCGCGGGCTCCGATACAGCCGTGGCCATATTGCACTCGCACCTGGAGCAGGCTTCATATTGATTTCCTAGGTCCATACAAAGGTTTAACATTTTTCGTTATTATTGATGCTACTTCCAAGTGGATAGAAGTATTCGAGATGAAACGCACTAATGCTGCACATGTAATAAAAGTTTTAAGATCGACCTTCGCGAGATTTGGTCTACCGGAAGAATTAGTTTCGGACCAAGGTCCACCATTTACCAGTTCGGAATTTAAAAATTTCCTAAAAAATAACGGTATAAAACAATATTTTTCACCGGCATATCACCCATCCTCAAACGGAGCAGCAGAGAATGCAGTAAAGCTATGCAAGCGGGCTATTAAAAAAGCGCATAGGGACCAGATAGACGTTGACACGGCTTTACAAACGTTTTTATTAGGATACCGCAATACAGTACACAGCACAACCGGTGAAACCCCTGCCATGCTATTACAGAGACGAACGTTACGGTCAAGACTAGATTTGTTACGCAATGATCATGTCACCGAAGACAGAGTGCGCGAAGCCCAAAGGCGTCAGGTGGAATACGCTGGTGGGACTCAGCGTAACCTTAAAGAAGGGGACTCAGTTTGGGCACGAGCTTATGGTTCTGGAAATAAATGGGTGAAAGGTACCGTGCAGGGGGTAGACAGTTTACGTAGGTATTCGGTAGTAGCGGATGGCGGTCAATTATATAAAAGACACATAGATCAAATGCGTCGCAGACCACGATTTTCCGATGTTACCTGTCCGGAAGGAAATGATGAGAGGGAGAGTGGTGAAGACAGTGTTGTCGAGCCGCTAAGCAAAAGTTTTGAAGAGGTTACAGCACCCAAAACCTCAATAGTAAATAGCAACAAAGAGGACGAAAATATTAGTCAGGATGGTCAAAGCGGTTTTCCTTCTGAACAGTCCTCACCTAAGTTGCTATCACCAGCGGCATCACCGGTGAATCGGCATTCCAGGCGGACACGGAAACCAGTAGACAGATTTAGAATAGAATAGGATAGATTTAGTTATAAGAATACCTAGTTGTAAGCTAAATTGTATGTTGTACTTTTTAACCTGTAAATTATAAGTCTTGGTCTCCTGTGTGTGACCCTAATTCTAATTATAGTGGTGGAGGTGTGATATATGTAAATAGTGGGTACTTGTTCTATGTTCATTTTGTGTTATATACGTCAGACCAGTCTGCTAATATACGCCGTACAGCTAAGTCGTGGTTTTATTACGTCCAAATATCCTTCACTAAGTACGTACTTGTATCATTCGACTCTTAGCAACACCTGGTAACAGATACTTTTAGGGATTCACTTAGACGCTTACACATTTACGTCATACAGGGTTAGATTACGCTCACGGTAGGCTTTTAGACCTTATCACCTTTCCAGGGCTTTGCGCACATTAGAGGGTTCATTATAAAGTTTTATCAAGATATACTTTTACCCTTTGTTAGTTCAAGAATTACGTTATAACAAGAGTAACTGCAGAGCCGGGTTAAAGTACAAGTAACTAGGTTGGATTTTATTTTTGCCCAAAAAGCTGGATTCTCTAAACTAGTCATAACCTCTAACCGACTTAGTAAAACTTATTGGAACAAATTGCAAGTATCCACAGCTTCAGTTGAGAGGTTTACTGTATTAAAAGAAAACTATAAAAATGACACAAACGAAACGGTAACGAGACGTGGAGAGAAAAGCTATTGAAGCTGTTCATAAAAGACCTCAAGATTGTTCAGAATAGTTGTATTGTTCTTTGAGTTTTAATCAAAGATGTAAAGTAAACTAAGCTAAACGTTATTGGTAATCTTAAGGCCCATGTAGACGAGCACGTTGTGAAAGTGTGACAGCGATGCGAAAACCACTTTTATAGAAATTGCTCTTACTTTACATGTATATTATCCGTAAAACAATATCTTTGAAAATGTGTTGCCACTATGTCGCGTAGCGCCTGTCTGTAGGAGCCTTTTTATTATCAGAAGTGATAGATACGATAAATTTTGGTAATCAGGATTGCAGGAGTTTCCTGATAGTTCATTTATATCATCATCATCATTTCAGTCGAAAGACGTCCACTGCTGGATATAGGCCTCCCCCAAGCGTCGCCACATTGACCGGTCCCGTGCGTCTCGCTACCAGCGCATTCCCATAAAAAATATGCATTTGGCTAAAATGTTGACACCCGATGTCTCTCCCGACCAGCCGACTCCCGCCTTCTCCAGGTCATCAGTCCACCTGGTGGGAGGCCTTCCAACGCAGTGTCTTCAGGTTCGCGGTCGCCACTCCAGAACTTTTCGAACCCTCCACCATCCGTTCTGCTAGCAATGTGCCCTGCCCACTGCCACTTAAGTTTGGCAATTCTTCTGTCTATATAAGTAACCCTGATTCTCTTGCGGATCTCTACATTTCTGATTAGATCACGCAAGGAAACTTCGAGCACTAGTATTAACAAAACTCAAGGGTAGCAGGGTGCATTTGCCATGCTTTTCCCACGGCCAGCTACATGTAGCTGCTGATGTTCGCAAATGTCCACTGCCTAGAATGTATATGTATTTGCACCAAATGAAAGAACATATAGAGCATAGGATATACAATGAGAGGCTTATCGACAATGAGATACTGGTCGAGTTTAGGCTCCAGAGCCTTGAACATCGGCGCCGAGTTGCCAACCTGTCGGTTTTTTATCGGTTACATTTCGGGGAGTGTGCGTTGGAATTGCATGAACTGATTCCTCCTAGCCCATTCCATCATCGGACTACAAGACGTAGGGCGATGCGTCATCGATACATGGTGGACATCCCACCCATACGCACCAAACGTTTTGGTAACACTTTTATTATACGAACAGCAAAAGAGTGTAATTCCCTGCCGGAGTCTGTGTTTCCCGATAGCTACAACCTGGGAGTCTTTAAGTCAAGAGTGAATCAGTTACTTCTAGGCAAGCGTGCTCCATCGTCGACCACATCATCTCTTACCATCAGGTGAGATAGTGGTCAAACGCAAGCCTAAAACAAATAAATAAAAATAAAGTATATAGCGGCGTCTTAAAATGTTTGGGGGCCGAGTCACCCACGTCCGTAGGAGAGTACCCTTAGATTCCCTACACGTGGTCCCCGGGTGGTGCAAATCAGGTGACACAACTGGTGGTAGGCTTCGGCCGAAGGCTTGTGACCACCCACTGAGCAAAGACGTACCGCCAAGCGGCCTGGCCGTGTTCCGGATACGATGCTCAGTGTAGCCATCTAGAGGAGTTGGGTCGAGATAGCTGTTCCACTGCAAGCAGACCAGTCTGGCGCGCGCTGTTATGGGCGTATCGGGAGACTAGTCGCGGAGGGTAGCGGGATCCGAGGCACGGTGCACCGCTGGCCGACCGCAGGTAGTTGGGGGCCCAAGTAGTGTGCCAGCGACACATGAAAGGCTGCCCCGCCAACTGTCGAAAAATCCCGGAATGCACTATCGTGCTGGTTGGCGACCAGAAGGGAGGGCCCGATAGACATTCCGGGGGGGCTCGGGCGTCCCCGCAGTCTCCGGGCTAGTGCCCCAATGATGGTGTCCTTTCAGTGCGTGTCTGAAGGTTAGCAGCGTGGAACCTCGTCTCACTTCCTACTCCTCTCTTCCATTCACTCTTCTTCAAATCAAAATGCCAAGGATAAAAAATACAGGTTATAAACAGCGGCTGCACCCCCTCCCACACAAAGTGCACCTCACCAACATTAGAGGTCTGCACTCAAATCTCTCTGCAGTCCACTACCACCTGGAGACTGAAAAACCAGCGCTGTTTTTCCTTACGGAGACGCAGATAGCAAGTCCGTCAGACGCGTCGTACCTATCTTACCCAGGGTTTACCCTGGAGCACAATTATAAACCGCACGCGGGAGTATGTATGTACGCCCGTGACGACACTTGCTATCGGCGTCTCCGTAACCTTGAGGACCCAAGATTTTCGACGCTGTGGGCTCTAGTGGACACAGGTCTGGATAAAATTATCTACGCCTGTGTCTACCGCTCGCACAGTGGAGATCAGGAGACAACCAGGCTCACAGAGTACCTCAGTGAGGCGGCTGATGCGGCACAGCAGCGGTACCCTTCCGCCCAATTAGTGTTACTGGGGGACTTTAATGCCCACCACCAGGAGTGGCTCTTCCCATACCAGTGCACTGACCATGCTGGACGGGAGATGCGTAAGCTTGCGCTTGCGCTTAACCTTACCCAGCTGGTCCAGGGGGCAACGAGGGTGCCGGATGTTGATTCGCACACGGCCAATTGCTTGGACCTTCTGCTGACAACAGAGCCAGACCGATACTCTGTGTCGATAACTTCACCTTTGGGTAGTTCCGACCATTGTCTGGTGAAGTCTGTGTCCGTCTACTCCCCGCCCGATCCCAGCCCAAGAGGCACGCGGCGGGTTTGGCGGTACAGGTCAGCAGATTGGGATGGCATGCGATCTTTCTTCGCATGTTATCCTTGGCAGCCTACTTGCTTTTCTTCGGATGATCCTACGGCGTGCGCGGACAACGTGACGGATGTGTTGCGTCAGGGAATGGAGTACTACATTCCGTTTTCTGACGTAACAATGACCAATGTTGACCGGCCATGGTTTGGCGCTGAATGTCATCGCGCCGACGCGCTTAAACATGAGGCGTACCTGGCATGGGTTGACGCTCGTTCGCGCAAAGCGAGTGACGTGGGTCAAAGGAAGAAAGCCTATAAAAGGGCTGCCAAGTCCTGCAAGAAGGTGTTGAGAAGGGCTCGGTTCGACCACATTGGCCGAATAGGGGCCAAACTTGCTTCTTACCCAGCAGGTAGTAAAGCGTTTTGGTCCCTGGCTAAGTCGGTCGAGTCCAACTTCAGCCGTCCCTCACTACCACCACTGCTGAAACCCGACGGGTCGCTGGCCCACTCTGCTGAGGAGAAGGCAAATTTATTTGCCTCTCTTTTTGCGGAATCTTCACGTCTGAACCCTGGTGACGCGCGGCCCCCTTCTTATCCTGATGGATGCGAGACGAGTATGTCGGACATTCGTATCCATCAAAAGGACGTCCGTAAGGTACTGCGCAACCTCGACGTGAACAAGGCTAGTGGCCCGGACGGAATACCAGCAATAGTTCTCAGAACCTGTGCGCCTGAACTGTCTCCGATCTTGACACGCCTATTCCGCCTTTCGTATGAGACTGGAAAAGTGCCGAATGCTTGGAAGCTAGCTAACGCCCTAGCCCGTGCCCTTCTTGGGCACGGGTACAGCCCGTAGGGCAGTCGAGCTGACCCGGCCAACTACAGACCCATCTCTGTAACGTCCATACTCTGTAAGAGTATGGAGCGTGTACTTAACACGAAGCTCCTGGCATACCTAGAATCTAACGATATCCTTAGTGACCGCCAATACGGCTTCCGCCGAAATCGGTCTACTGGGGATCTTCTAGCGTATGCCATTCACATCTGGAGTGAGGCCATCGAGAGACACGGGGAAGCGCTTGCCGTCTCCCTCGACATCTCGAAGGCTTCTGATAGGGTCTGGCACGAAAGCCTTATTGGTAAGCTTCCTTCATTCGGTTTGCCCGGTGGTCTGTGTGATTGGATTGCAGACTTCCTGAGAGATCGGTCCATTCGAGTGGTTATCGATGGCTGCTCGTCGGACCAATTGGATATCAATGCCGGGGTCCCTCAGGGGTCGGTACTCTCAGCAACTTTATTCTTGCTGCATATTAACGATCTGCTTAAACCCGGCACCTTTGGGTATGCAGACGACAGCACTGTTGCTGAGAGATACTTGTCCAACGCTCGTGCTACCGGGCCTCAGATCCGGTCTCTCCGGGAGGCCATGGTGGAGCGCTTGAACCTGTCCTTGCAGGCAGTCTCCGAATGGGGCGATGCCAATCTGGTCAGGTTTAATGCCGCTAAAACCCAGGCGTGTCTTTTTTCCGCTAAAAAGAGCCATTTTTACCCAGATCCAACTTTCCGAGATGCGACCGTGCCAATAACTGACCATCTTGAGCTTCTTGGCGTTACGTTGACATCTACTCTCAATTTTGGCCCTTACATTGAGGCAAAGGCTCAGCTGGCTGCCAAAAAGCTGGGGATCCTTGCAAAGGTGAGACTGTACTTCACGCCGGAACAGCTCCTCAACTTGTATCAAGCGCAAGTTCGATCATGCATGGAGTACTGTTCTCATCTCTGGGACGGATCAGCCAAATACCAGCTTGACGCACTAGAGTCGATCGAAAAGCGAGCCAAGAGGCTCATCGGCGATGAGGCGCTGGTCAAGTCAAAGCTACAGAGTCTTGAACATCGTCGCCGAGTTGCCAGCCTGTCGGTTTTTTATCGGTTACATTTCGGGGAGTGTGCGATGGAATTGCACGATATAATTCCACCTAGCCCGTTCCATCATCGGACTACCAGACGTACGGCGATGCGCCATCGATACATGGTAGACATCCCACCCATACGCACAAAACGTTTTGGGAACACTTTTATTATGCGTACAGCTAAGGAGTGGAATTCCCTGCCGGAGTCTGTGTTTCCCGATAGCTACAATCTAGGGGTCTTTAAGTCAAGAGTGAATAGGTTATTTCTAGGCAAGCGTGTTTCACCGTCGACCACATCATCGCTTACCATCAGGTGAGATTGTGGTCAAGCGCGAGCCTATAGGTTATAAAAAAAAAAAAAAAAAAAAAATGTTGTACCCATGATTTACGGCATAATTAAGGAATGTCAATTAACTGTAGATAACATTTATGATAGAGTGGTATCTTCAATTCACAGCTAAGCAGAACCAAAGACTCTTTAATTTATTTATTTCCTTTTGTAACTATTTAACCTATACCTGTATTGACCAACGTCTTTAATTAAATAAGTTAATCGTTATTACGTTAATACTTTCTGTACCTATACAGGCTGAGTTTTCCAAGTGGGCGTGAATGGCCAAATCACCATGAAGAATAGCACATAACTATCGAAGGAGTCACGGGGCCGATTTTGATTAAAATTAAAACTGCAGCATTGGAATTTTCTCACCCTGTATGTCGACAACCAGAAGTGATTGACAAAATGTGTATTAACGCGGGCGAAGCTGCGGGTAACACCTAGTATTATTTACGAGTCAAGGTCACAGAAATACAATGTGAATTTTTCACAAAATTACTTCTTTTCATAATAAAATATTATTTGAACTATCAGCCCGTATTCTCTGTAGCGAAAATTGAATATAACAATATCTTTAAGAGAAGTATATGAAAACTTATGTCAGTTTGCTTGGATTCTCTAGAAACCAATCTATCTCAAACTAACATACAATAGCGTAGAATTCTTCAATTTTGTGAACCCGTTTATTATTCCTGATCAGACATTCTGTAGACTTGCCTTTTTGTGAATAAAATTAATGAAGTAGGTAATAAAAAGGTAGTTTTGAAGAAGAAAAGAAACTGAGTTTAAATACAAAGACTTGTACATTTATAAAAACGGTATATTGTAAATGATAACTTCAAAGAACAAGAAATGCTACATATAGCAATAACATTACCAACAGTCGTAGCTCACACGTTTTATGTGTGCGTGCAGCGATCGTAAGTAGACAAGAGTTCGCATATACGCAGCCTGACGCGATATTTTACAGCAAATGAATGCTCTGTTCTCACTAACGTTCAGTTTCAGTTCAGTCATCATTAGGTTGCCCTCACACGAGCAATGGTGCGGCAACTTTTGCCCCGGCAACAGTTGCGGCGGTATTACCTCTAGTTGCTGTTGCTCATTCTCAATTGCCATTGACGGTACCTCTGCTTATTTATTAAGTTGCTCTGTCGCTTAATAATCATGCAAGGTTCAACTTTATTCATATTTGGTAACTTGACAGTTCTTGGCACGCTAAAACTAGTTTTGGGGTGGTGACGAATAAGCGAAAAAAATTAAAGGGATTTTTTTGACAGAATTTTTGCACTATAATCATCAGTCTATTAATGTCGCCACTGCTGGGACCCAATCCTCCTCTCTGTGAGACTGGGAGTGGGCCTTAATTCGCCATGCAGGCATAGTACGAGTTGATGGATGTCTTCAAATTTTAGATTTTAGGATATTTCAGTTTCCTTACGATGTTTTCTTTCTCCGTTTTTAGAGAAATAATTAACACAAAGTAAAACGCTTGCCTTGGTTTTAAACCACGACCAACGACACGTCTGCAGATTTTGTTTTGATAAGATATTTGACCAATATTGCAAATGAAGTGACCCGCGTAGGCGCACCTTTCCACAAAATATTTTAACGGTAAATGAATGCTCTGTTCTCGCTTCCATTGCTCAGGCAACATTAGTCCCCAAAGTCACTTATCTCCTTTATATGTCACTTGTCTCTTTTATATGTTTACACAACATTAGCACGTAAGAAAATGGTACCGTTACGCACAAAACGAGGCAGTTCTGTTGATTGTACGATGCCGTATTCTAATGACCATCTTAGTGAGCATTTTGTAATTTTGGGCTCTTGACAGTACTACATTTTATGGTGATGATGTGGCTGTTTGGGTATGCGTTCTTTAGTATGTATTTTATTATATTATGCAGATAATTAAAATTATTTTGGCTGGATAATGCTTCGTGGTGTAAGTTGGTCGATATGGCTGCAAATTATGAGTGTAAATCTTGATAGAATATTAATATCGTGAAAACTATTATTTTGGTTGACTGATCATATATATCAATTGTGTGAAAGATAATATGTCTAGAAAGGACACAAGAAGGCTATGAGAAGAAGAGAGCCAGTAGTTTTGATTATTGCACGGATCCCAAATAAGATGGAATGACAGTAGAAGCGTGATAATTATCGATCCGAAAATTGTAGAATAGAAAAACAGAAAGTAAAATTCAGTTACATACATTTGGTCATGCATAGAGTGCTGCTCTCACCTCTAGGACGGATCTGCCAAATACCAGCTTGATGTACTCGAGTCGATTGACAAATGGACCAAGAGGCTTATCGGCAACGAAGCTCTGGTCGACTCAAAGCTCCAGAGCCATGAACATCGGCGCCGGGTTGCAAGCCTGCCGGTTTTTTGTCTTTTAAAATTCGGGTAGTGTGCGATGGAACTGCACAATTTAATTCCGCCTAGCCATCAGTACATAGTAGACATCCCAACCGTACGCACAGACCATTTTGCGAATACTTCCAGTGTGCGTACAGCTAAGGAGAGGAATTTCCTGAATTAGTTACAACCTAGGGACTTAAAGTAAAGAATGAATAGGTTAATTCTAGGCAGGCGTGCCACATTATCGTTTACTATTTGGCGAGATAGTGGTCAAGCGCAAGCAAACAAAAAGAAATAAGCATAATAATGAAACTAAAATCTTCTAACAGTGATACGTCGTAAATTGTAATTTTGCGTTCATTGGTACATTCATAATAATGATGACATTTTCCTCTAGGCATCTTATTTTAGACACAATCTTAACACAGATCAAAGCCATTCCAGTACATAATTTCAGTAGAAATTAATATATTCATACATTCACGCGCCAGCCCGAGGTTGTTTATGTTCCTTAAACTAATTTACCCTAACGACTACCATAATGTAGGGAAAGATAGAACAAGATAAATAAATAGATCAAGTGAACACTATCCTTGATAACTCTCTTGGGTGATGTACTGTTGACCTTGAAAGTTAATTAACTAAGCCATAGGGAATGTACTAGATGACTTGTAAGTATTTTTATTCTAGATAATTGGACTAGGCTGCTTGTAATTCGTGATATTTTTTTGAAGTAAATAAATTGTTCTTTTTCTGGATTAGTTTTGGTCACATATTTGTAATCTGTCTGTCTCATGTCGAATAGTTTTTATGCTGTTTTGTTTTATTTATTTTTTCAAATCAAATTTATTTTCTCTTTGCTGAGAACAGGTTGCTTCCAATAAGTTACTCTTTTTTCGTCTTTGGGCCTTTGCAGTCAATCTCGCTTAATCGCCTCTAAGTTATGATTTCCAAGACCTCCCTCGGCTACTTCATTTTAGTTTTCTTTAAGTTTTGCAATTTACTTTGTGGCCGTTAATTGTGTTTCATTCAAACAGCCACAAAGCTCTTGCTATGTAAATATGTTGACTAAAATATTTCTGATACTTGTTGACTTCAGAATATCTATTCTATTCTATACGTGTTTATTAACACAGAAGGCTCCTAGAATGGTTGTTGTTTGTAAGTTAACATAGCTGTACATACCGTTAAATGAATTAAATTATTACTTTGTACTGTCGAGTGAAGACTCATTAACAGTAAAGTGGATTAAATTATAAAATACGGGGAGATACCAACTTAAAGTAATATTGTGTATTAATTTTATTTTTATAATATTATATACGATACGAAAGTATTTTTTATGGCAAGGAGAGAATTAGGTAAAAAGTATAACGGGTACAAAATATGTTCAGTACCTACACAGTATCATCGAAATTTATACTTTAGTAGAAAGCTCTAACCGACGCGCATTTTCTTATTCCTTATCCTTAGAATTTATATTATTTTATTTTTTTCTCTTACATAATAATCTTGTGTCTTACCGTTGACAAAAGCTTTCACGTATGCCATATTTTAAGTAGAATAAAAGTACACGTGTCTAATTTGATACATAAGTAACTGCCTAGTATTTATTAATACAAAAGCGAATCTTTTATCTTTGTTCTTAATACAATGGTAACATAAAAGAAAATACTTCCTCGCTTTCTTAATATCGACCCTTTAAAACGTATAAAGACACACTTAATCGCGTCTTAGTGTGTCAACGGCCCATAATAGTAACTGTTATTGTCCTGTCTGCCTCGGGAACGGCGTGGAAATCTACCAGATTACCTCCAGTCTCATTACTGGGGCAATATTGCACAAGTGGCTGATTAAATTGTCTGGGCTATTTTTGGTAGATTCAAAGAAAGACGAGGTAAATAGTTAAGTTTCAGGAAAGGCATTTGAAACTGTCTCACTAAATTGATCATGATAAAATAAGTTATACTAATATATCGTGTTTCCTATTTCATAATGACATTGTAAAGATAACACAACTATTCCCACTTGCAATATTGAATGTTACAAGCGATGCCATTTGGTATGCATGACGTAGAATATTGTGATATTAAGCTTAAATTAACTGTTTTTTTTTGTTATCCTGGTTGAAACCTTTTGGGGATAGGTTCAAGAAAAAAACAAAAAAAGATATTAAAAACTTAATGACAGAAATATAGGATTTTAACTTACTAAATACCACCCCAATAATCACCATCACCACATGGAAGTGATAAACGCCCTTTATCCCTTCCATGTGCTGATGTGCGAGTTATAGATGATACCCCTTTATTAAAAAAGTCTCTTCTAAAACTTGCTATGCACGGCAGACATGATCACTGTACCACCATCTTTCCTGGGATCACTCGGTGAGCCGACAGAGTCCCCACTCGACAGTTCCATTGATTGTCCACTTTAAACAAAGCAGGAATGAGCTTAAATTGATATGCATGATCGCTGCTTCTTAGTGATTTGAGACCTACGTTTGAGAGGTTGCGTAACATATATGACAATTTAATAATTTGACGAATTCAACAACATCAAGCAGCCCAACCTTCTAAGTCAAAGTTAGCGAATGCGTTCGTTGCATCGCATTTTTAGGGTTCCATACCAAAAGGATAAAAACAGGACCCTATTACTAAGTCTCCGCGGTCCATCTGTCTGTCTGTCCGTCCGTGATCAGGCTGTATCTCATGAACCGTAATAGCTAGGCAGTTTAAATTTTTACAGATGATGTATTTGTGGTGCTGCTGTAAAAAAACTAAAAACTAAAAATAGAATAAAATTAATATTTATATGGGGCTCCCATACAACAAACGTGTTTTATGGCATTTTTAGCGATAATGGTACGGAACTCTTCGTGCGCGAGTCCGACTCGCACTTGTATCTTTTTTTTTCAATTGTCTATTACAACGAATTGTTAAGGATATCCCTATATGTTTTTTTTAAATATTTATTGTATGAGTAAATTTTATTTGTTTATAGCTTACATTTATGCCGTGTATTCTTGCATTCCTTGTATTCATTTGACTTGTATTCAAATCCATTTTATTATCGTTACTGCACCTACCACTATTTTTCTCTCCATTACCCAAAAGTTGACTGGTAGGAAATGGTCCGCCTCTGTACGACTGTGTGCTTAAAGTATTAAATAAATAAATATTGAGGTATTACACTTTTCTTCCTAATAAAAAGGTACCTATCGTAATGGATTATGAATGACATTTAAAGTGAAGGGCATTGTGGATGTGAGCACATTAAACGGCAATATAACAATGCTTTCAGAGCGGTTTTGGGTTTGCCTCGCTACTGCAGCGCATCGGGTATGTTCGCATGGGCACGCACGGACTGTTTTCATGCGACCATGCGGAAGCGCTGTGCGTCTCTTGTGCGCAGAGTGCGAGACAGCTCCAATGCCGTTCTGAGCATGATAGCGAATAGGTTGGACTGTCCTTATGTGCGACACTGTTGTGACAGACAAGTTACATATTATAGTGTCGCACGTAAGAGACTAATGTAATTATTATGAATTTGAATTTATTTGATGTGTTGATGTTGTATTTATTTGTTTGTATTTATCCATTAATGATTTTGTATTTTTTATTGAATAATTTGAAGATGTTCTCTGATATGGGTTTAAGACCTGAAATAAAGGAATTTTTTTTTTTTTTTTTTTTTTATATTGGAGAGCAGATTTTCGCTGCTGTTTGCGTCACAGTAAGTAATATAACAAGGGAGATGCCTTCGTAATATCACTTTCCTGTTATAACCACGTCGAACACAATTATCAGATTTAATATTAAATGATTAATTAATTGCCAACCTTTTAATATGCGTAGGTAAGTTACAAGTTCTAATGTTATTAGCAAACATACAAGGTGATGTAACAGATTTATTATTGGCAACGATCAGTCTTCACAGTGAGCCGTCTCGCGTCACAACAAACTGATACCGCACCGACGAGTGATGGATGAATAGCTAAAACATTAATTTAAAACTTACACGGCCCTCGGTTTGAAAATTTGATATAGGAACTTTGTGCGACAGTGTCGAGGAAGAAATAAAGGGATTTAAGTGGAAACGGGGGTGGTCTTTTCTCTATACAAAGGCTCTCGTCTGTTTTCTCTCTGGTTTATGAACTTAAAGCAATGATTTTTTACAGTAAATTAAATATCGACTTCTTCTATGTCCCTATGTTTTCCTTTTTGGTGATATATTATCCGTATAAGCACTAGGACCCTCTCAACATGCTCAAAATTGTCTGTATTGAGTCACTGTCTTCAGAGCCCTAGTGTACAAATTTGAAAACTATTAATGAAAAAAGAAAAAAAAAGGGACATAGTAAATATCTTCTAAATCGGTTTAATATTGGAGGAGAAAACAGGCGAGAGCCAAACCTCGAATTATGACTTTTTACTTCAGTAAAATTTGTCGGATCTGCAGTTGTCCTTATCGCACGAATTTGAGGGCGGAGTGAGACGCAAGGGGTCTGCATAATACGTACACAGACGGAAAGGTGATGCGTAGTAGTTGAAAATAATATCGATATACTAGTGTTGTAAACAGTTATCGATAAACACATTTATATTGTTTGTATGAGCTATTTAGTGGAAATTACAAATAGAAGTATTAAAAAGTAATTGATACAAAATAAAATTAAGTGCATGTCTATAAATGTTTATTACAAAAAGTTTTCAATACAAAACAGTAAATTATATATCGGATAGGTATCCGCAGTCTCTAGATCGCCTACTAGGTACATCAGCGAAATTAAACATATTTCAACGTCCGTCAGCCGCACTGGTAAATCGGTCACGTTAAGCTATGCTTGCCGTGGTTGGTCCGTGGATGGGTGACCATCTTTACATACCAAGACCCGTCCGTGTCTCGCCAAGCACGTTAAGCCGTTGGTCCCGGCTATTATTTTCGGCTTTGACAGCCTGAAAGTCTGACCCGTTTTACCAAGGGGTTTCATATTACCCAGTAACTGGTTGTGGAGGTCAGATAGGCAGTCGATCCATCAAAATACTGGTATTCAGCTGCATCCGACTCCAACGTAGATGGGAAAAGGCTAGGCAGATTATGACGACGTGCTTTCTCTCACTGGTTTATTCTTTGTTATCCGACCGTCAATGATTTCTGGTAAAAGGCTAATTAATGCCTTAGGCTTCCCACTAATGTGGTAGAACTTTTCTAATAATGGTTCCATTTTTTGACATAATGCATCGTCTCTCTTAATATTTAAAAAAATAAAAGCTTTTGGGACTCCATAAAATAAAATAACAGAAATCTCGACGAGTTATGTGTAGTTGGCCTTGTACTTGGTAGAAGTAATTGTGATTCTGTTTTAATTGTAACATTTTGGCTTTAAACGTACACAAATCTATTTCATCATCATCTGCATCATATCAGCCGAAAGACGTCCACTGCTGGACATAGGCCTCCCCAAGCGTCACCACATTGATCGGTCCCGTGCGTCTCGCATCCAGCGGATCCCCGGTACCTTCACCAAGTCATCGGTCCACCTGGTGGGAGGCCTTCCAACGCAACGTCTTCGGTATCGCGGTCGCCACTCCAGAACCTTTCTGCCCCATCGGCCATCCGTTCTGCGAGCAATGTGCCCTGCCCACTGCTACTTAAGTTTGGCAATTCTTCGGGCTATGTCGGTTACCGTGGTTCTCTTGTGGATCTCTACATTTCTGAGTCCACGCAAGGAAACTCCATGCATAGCCCTCTCCATTGCCCTTTGGGTGACTGTAAGCTTTCTGGTGAGGCCCATTGTAAGCGACTATGTCTCAGAGCCATATTATGTCTGACAACACACACTGGTCATAGACTTTCGTCTTGAGACACTGTGATAAGTTGGACGAGAAGATACCGCAACATCCCGAACACTGCCCAGCCATGTCGGTTTCGACGGTTGACCTCTTTCTCGAAGTTGGTCCTACCCAACTGGATCGTTTGTCCCAGGTAGACATAGTCACCCACAACTTCGAGGTTAGAGTATCCGACCTTGATTGGAGTGAGTGTAACATGGGCATTCAACATCACCTTGGTTTTGTCCATGTTCACCCTAAGACCCACTCTTTAGGAAACTCTACTGAGGTCATCGAGCATTGTACTGAGGTCCTCCATGGTCTCAGCCATGACCACTAAACCGAAGGTGAGTGATGTATTCGCCATTGACATTTATGCATAGCCTTTTCCGGTCCAGAAATCTAAAGACATCCTCCAGTGCAGCGGTGAACAGTTTCGGAGATATGACATCTCCCTGTCTCACACTTCGCTGCAGAAGGACGGGTTCCGAGGTCTGATCCTGAAATCGAACTGACATGGTGGCGTTTTTATACAAACATTTCAACACTTCGATGTACCGGTAGTCAATTTGGTGCCGTTGGAGTGACTGCAGTACAGCCCAAGTGTCGATCGAATCGAAGACTATCTCGTATTCCACAAACGCTAAACAGAGAGGCAGGTTGTACTCTTCGGTCTTGTGTATAACCGTATATAGTGATGACCCTTGAAAACAGCTATAAATCTATTTATTTTTGTTCAATTCCGTCTTCAGGTGACATACTTGCAATTTCATAAGGACAGTTTACCTCTATTATCAAGTCTTCACCTATCAGACCATCCGGGCTTGCCGCTAAAAGGGTTTGTTTTCATCGATAAACATTCCACACTGTAATACCTGTAGCCCCGTGTGCTTGATAAATTGATCGATCGCTTCAGATTCCTTTTCCTTGCCATAATTGGTAGCCACAGTTCCTTTAAATTTGTTATATAATAACGTTTCTCATATTTTGTGAACCGATGTTTTCAATCGCATCTTACATATTCGACCAAAATTCGATGCCGTAAGCCTCTTAAACCTTTCCCATAAGCTAATATCGCTTTGGCCCACACTATTTTCCTTTGAACATTCTTAGTTGAGAGCAATCTTTCAATAAATTATTTTTATTTTAATGTATATAAATCCAAAGGCATATCTTCTTCCAATTCTAAACGACCGTAGTTTTTAACAGGTTCTGCAGTTCTTTTAATTGTGCTCGTTCCGTCTTTGTTTCACGTCAGTTTTCTTTTCCGGATAATCTCTATGGTTTTTTTCGAACGCTGCTTTTGTTCTATTTTTTTTTTCTATTGGCCCGGACTGCAGCCCTGTATTTTTTTTGGATGCGTGAATGAATAGCCATTCGCTATTCCATGAAGTTACTGCTCCATAACATCTTGTCTGATATGATATGAGCCACTTCCTGCAAAGTTAACTCTTTTTTACATACATACATACATAAACTCACGCCTTTTTTCCCATGGGGGTAGGCAGAAACTACAGAACGCCACCTGCTACGATCCTTACATACTTCTTTTGCTTCACACACATTCATACATCTAGTCATACACACACGCCGGTTATGGGTACTGCGCACTTGGCCTTTCTGAAGAACATCACCTATAAGGTCTATGTACCTACTGTTACTCTTTTTCCGCCAATAAATTTGGCAATTACATTATTAAATTGCTCTACAGTATTATTAGTCACGTCCAAAATAAGATTTTCTGCATTTGATGTTAAGAATAACAGATTTTGTTGGATATCAGTCCACAATCCACAACAACAAAAGTTACGAGTGACTGGGGCGATTACAAGAAATGCGCGAGCCGCGGCCGGGAGCGTTTCGGAGGCACGCACACACTGTCAACTTACACACACATGGACAGGGCGGCCGGACGCCACGCGCTCGCAGTTCGCAGAGCGACAGCGATAGTTTTTTCAAATACCAATTTTTCAAAAGTCTCTCCGCCCGTATTTCCTCTTAAATGCGGACAATTAGCTTAGCGGCTTACACGAGCGTATTATTATACTTACTAAAATGTACCTAAATGTACAAAAATTAATAGAATTTTTTCCCAACTAGGTTATAGAATAGAATATCTTTATTTCGGACACAAAAAATCCATAGAGTGTTAGTAACATAGAAAAACTTATTACCTAGTGTTAGTAACAATCAACCTATGCACAAACTGCTGTACAATCAGAGAGCCGAAGCTCTCAGCTACAGTTTTCAGGATACCGTTTTGACTGTCCCTCACTCTCCTCAGTAGCGACGCTGTTTTTTTTACGGAGAACAGCGTAGAAACCGTCTGTACGGGCTTGCGCAAACATCTTCGACGCGCTACAGTAACGGGGCAGTCTCAACAACATCCTGAAAGCATTGTTATATTGGACGCGCAGGCCATCCAGCGATCTCTTCGTATATCTGACCCATAGATTGCCCGTGTACAGACTTTGGCAATAAGCCTTGAAAAGTGTTACTTTTACTAGGTCCGTACACCGCGCAAATCTACGGAACAGCATATTGCTCCGTACCGCTAGAGCCCTACGCTCCCTCTCAATGTCCACATCGTCCAGGCTTCGGCAGCTAGAAAATGCTCCAGGTATGTAAAAGTGGACACCCTATTAATTGGTGACCCGTTCACGAGCAACTCTGGTTCTTCTTTACGGCGTTTGCCACCGACCTCAAAGACCATGTATTCACATTTCTTTACATTATATTTTAAGCCATGCGCGGCAGCGTAGGCTTCACACGTCTTAAGCAGCTCCCTAATTGCTCACGCCGACGGACCCAGGAGCACCATGTCATCTGCATAACTGATGTTGTTGATTCTAACCCCATCAATACTGCATCCGACACGCATGCTGCTGAGTGCGACTATGAGGTTATCCACGTACAGGTTGAAGAGCCTGGGAGACGTTAGACCCCCCAGCCTCACCCCACACTCCAACCTGTACTGCTCAGAGACTATATCATCCCATTTCACATGGTTGCTCTGATTACTATACCAATACTGAAATAGTCCACATATTTCCGCGGGTACACCCCTGTCTCCCATCTTCCTCCAAAGCACATTGTATGAAACAAGATCGAATGCCTTGGAGAGATCAAGGATACAGGCGTACACCGGCGTCCCGCGATCTATATTATATTGAACAGTATGCTTGAGACTAAAAATAGCACTTTCAGTTGATAGTCCAGGGCGAAACCCGAACTGTGCATCATGAAGATGTATGTAATTACTTAAGCAAGAATCAAGCAAACCGTCCAACACCTTTGCTATTATTTTCGCAAGAGAAATGGGACGATAGTTACCTCTGTCTGAGATGTCACCGGTCCTGTTCTTCACAATGCGAACCACGATGGTCTTCATTAGTTTATCAGGTAGGTACGCGTGACTTATACACATATAAGTTATAGGTTTCATTGCTCTTTGAGTGACCACGTCTCTGTCCCGTTAGTAATCGGTAGTAATCTCAATGGAGTGAGCTACCCTCGGAGTTTTCTTGTGTGATCGAATCAGAAATGAAAGCTTCAGCAAGAGAACCAAGGTTACCAACATAGTCCGAAGAATTGCCAAACTTAAGTGGCAGTGGGCAGGGCACATTGCACGCAGAAAGGACGGTCGTTGAGACCAAAAAGTTTTGGAGCAAAGCGTTGGAAGGCCTCCCTCTAAGTGCAGCGACGACTTGATCAAGGCTGCAGGAGTCCGGTGGATAAGAAAAGCACAGTATCGATCAGTGAGGCGATACTTGGGGGATGCCTATGTCCCGCAGTGGACGTCTTTCGGCTGAAATTATGATGATGATGGGGTTAGGGTTGGCTTCCAGTATAACACGATGTAGCTACTTTTCAAAATGTACCGTCAATAGATAGGAATTGTAACTCTTCTAAAGAGAAATAAACTGAAAAGTGCAAGGAAGTCTTTTACATACCTACTTAATGGCATAAAGCCACTGCCAATCTGGTGATATTATATAGCCTAAATTTTTTTCTAGATTCAATCAAACCCGAAAGACTTTAACTGACTTATTTAACAATGTAGGTATACACAGTATAATGCATACAGACAACACATCAAGACAATCGAGTACAAAGGTACTACCTATTTTTAAAGAAATTTCTACCAGCAGACCCGCGACAAGGAAAAATGAAAAATAAATGTAAACAACTGATTTTGGTTTTTCGACCCAAATGTCGTCACAACTTGAAATAATAAGCCGCTAAGCTAATTTTGAGACATTCAAAATATGGCGGTCATTAAAACACATAACTACCACAACAATCTTCCAACTCCATTGCAGTCCATTCAAGAATATTCTCCGTTACAGTGGATGAGTATTGCCTGTTTTTTACGATATCTCGTTGCGTCCATACGGTTGTGATCCCAATGTAAGCAACAAAGCTAGTTGTATATTGTGAATCACAATATTGTACGTGTTTTGAAGAGGAATGGATAACATAAACGGAATCTTAAATAGTAAATGCATAAATAAAGTGACCTCGAGGAGCTCATGACTAAATAATGACAGCGGCGCGGGTCGATCTTCAACGTTAAGCAACGTTTGCTAAGGTCGGTCCGTAGATGGGTGACCGTCGCTACATAGTGAGATCCCTGCTGTCATTATGGAAAGTCATAAACCAAGAAATCTGACACCAGTCTTGCCAAGGGGTGTCGTGTGACTCAGTTAGAGGCAAATGGGGCAAAAAGGGCCGGGGGTAAATCGTTCCGATGAGAATAGGAACGCAAGTAACAAAGGAGCGATTCGCATGATGTTTATCTGGAAACGTTATCACACTATGCCGTTGCAGGAACAGTTTTAGTTGCTTCAATTATGGTAGAATAGTAGTTATGGAAAAAAAAACGAGATCGACGGAAAAACTAACCCCACAGAATAATATATTTTTGGCATTGATTTTTTTTGTTAACTGTTGTTAGTACACATACTAATTAATATTATGTAGCGTTGTGAGATCTCAACTGAAAATAGTCGAATGATACTAATATCAAAATTTGTCGGTCAATAGTCACATCTCTAAAAACACGGCACAACTCTAACCTTCCGGAGTACTGTCACTCGGTCATTTGGATTCCGGTGGCTTAGCTAATTACATATTTTCTATCCTCACGATTCTGGTGCCCCGATTTAGGGTGAGTTTCTCATTAGTTTAACTATTGTACCTTATTCTTTGTGCCAGGCGACCAATACCGATTCCATCACCTAATTAATATCAGTTTTGCACTGTCATGTTGGACGCGTGGCTAAGGGTCGCCTGGGACAAAGGAATTCGCTATGAGCATGTGTTTCTACTGCATTGAATTGTGTCTCCGTGTTATATTGTAAGTGATCACGTTTACTTATGTTATTAAATGCTAGCGTGTTCATACTTAACCTAACTTTGCATCTGTCAAATGTGCTTGCTATCTTTGCAAGTTTCTTATCTGTAAACCGCTGCGATGTGCTGAGCTTTCACCTACAATGTTCCCATACCGTTCCTTGGCCTAAAATGGGGACGAAGCTGGTACATCGCATGCGGCTTGCTGCTTTTTGCACCGCATCTAACATGCGCACCCTATGGTGCTTTCAGGGCTCTTTGTACGGGCTGAGGCTTGCCTTTCTCCCACGGCTGTACGCTGCCAACTACCTGCACGCTGCCAACTACCTGCACGCTACCTACGCCCACCGCCAGGTCCTTTTACCTGACACCTGCGGCTTACCGCCGTGCCAGCCTACGCACGCTGCCCGGTCTTGCCTGCCTACCTGCGGCCTGCCGTCGCGCGAGCCGGTGCCAGCGCAGCCTACCCTGCGCACCCCAAGCTGCTTCGTTCCCGGCGACCAATCGCTGTGCCGGTGCTGACCGGTCCCCGCGTCTACCACGTGCTGCCAAGGGACGGTACCCCCTTACTATTTTATCCGCGTGACGGCGTCTGTACAGAACTGAGTGGCGCTAGAACCCTCGACCTAGCTGTTATAATTAACTTAAAATATATGTATTAAATTACAAGCTGTTTCTCTAACTACCTCCTAACTACCAGTTAGCGGCCTGCGCAGCTTACCTAGCGCAGACCTAGCCGTTACAGTGGCGCCCAGGCTTTATTTTACTATCCGTCACACAGTTCTGAACCGATACCTATCACGCTTGCTCCATATACATCGTTGCGGTATAGAATAAGTTTATTGTGTTATTATCAGTCGTTACTAACAGTCTATTTTGTAATAATGGGAACTCACCCGATTAATTTCATACACTTACGGAAGGCTGAATTAGAGTATGAAGTCTTGATACGGGGTGGTGAAATTGGTACTTGCCTAAACTTGAGGAAACAAATAAACATTTTGAGTAAAAAATATACCAGTGATGACATACATGAATCAGGCATTGATGAAAATGAGGATTTATGTGCGTTAAAGGCAACAATAGGTGAATACCAACTGATGTTAGGTGAAATTAACAATGAAGCGGGATTAGCAAAGGGTATATCTTACAAAAATCATATCAAATACCGACTAGCCCGCATTAAACCAACCAACCAAGAGAACTTATTGCTAAGACAAAAATTAGAAGAAAAATATAATACACTTGAATCACAAATTACCAAACTAGAAACTAAGTTTAGTTCTGGTAGCTCACAACGAACTGACACAATAACTGCTACAAACACTAACATAACCGTAACATGCACTAGTCATGTACCAAATAAACCTAAGTATGATGGCAAAACCTGCGTGCGATCTTTCATACAAAAAATACGCGAGTTTAAAACATGTAAACAAATAAAAGATGATGATATGTTTAACTTCGCGTTTGATATCTTCACGGATAATGCACTGCATTGGTACAGGCATGTGAAACCAAACGTCACCTCATGGGAAGAGCTATTAGATCAATTAATGGCTGCTTTTGACTATGATGATTATGATTATAGATTACTAACCGAGATAAGAACACGTTCACAAGGCGAAACAGAAAACATAACCATCTACATATCCTTAATGAGCGGTTTATTCAATCGATTAAATACTAAACCATCAGAAGCAGAGATGTTTGACATAATTGTTCACAATGTTAAACCAATGTATGCAGAAGTACTAGCTATCAGTAACGTGCAAAGTCTGGAGCAATTAGAGACGGTCTGTAAAAACTATGAAAAATATAAGATGCGGGCAGCACACTATCAAGACCCAACAAAAACAAACCTCAACTCCTTAGCTCCAGAATTTGCTTACGTCAAGCCAACTAATAAAACTAACAGCACTAACTCGAAACCATACTATAGCCGCTACAGGTATGGCCGCGGGGACTACGATAAAAAACCTGAGGCAACCGGGGATATCTCACACTCTTCTCGACCGGTCGCACTAGTAGACAAAAAAGGCACAGATACACCAATCAGAGGTCAACCTTATTGCCCTAGGTGTAGGTCTAACTCGCACTCACTACGACAGTGTACTGCAGACCGTGTCCTAATTTGTTTTAAATGCGGAGAAAATGGGGTGAAGTACCCGGATTGTGCGAAGTGTCACCCACCAAAAAACTAGCTAGTGAGGTTTGTTATAATAGAAAATTCAACGCCAGGCTAAGTAAAACAGAGTGGGAGGATTGGCTAGCTGTAGTCACAAAATTCAAAACCTGCTACTCTGTATCAACTATACATAACAAACCTCACAACGACATAAGGCCATATGCTTCTATAGAAATAAACAACATGCCAGTTTGTGGTTTGCTGGATTCAGGTTCGGCTGTTACCATCATTGGTAAAGACTACCATAAACTCCTAACTAAGGACCTAGGGCTAACCCTGCAGCCTAGGGACCACTCAGAAACATTTGTTGCCGCTGGGGGACAAGTGCTTCATCCTATAGGTACTATAAACATACCAATAACTTTCGAAGGAAAGCTACACACTATCAAGGCACATGTGGTGCCATCAATAGACACTCCTATCTTGCTGGGAATGGATTTTTGGAACACCTTTCATATATTCCCTAAGAATATAAAATCCATATTCCTAGTAAACATAAGTGACACCTGTGCAAACACTAAACCAAATATATATTTGCACTCATTTGCACAGCTAACCGAGGAACAAAAAGTGACAGCTGAGAAAATAAAAACTCAATTTAAGAACATTTCCTCAGAAAAAAAAGGCCTAGGCCGCACTAACTTAATAACACATAGTATAGACACAGGTGATGCACCCCCTATACGGCAACGTTACTACAGGATGTCTCCGGAGAAACAGCGTGTTCTCGGTAAGGAATTGGACGAAATGCTTGGCCTGGATGTGGTCGAACCATGTGAAAGTCCATGGTCTTCCCCAGTCCTACTAACACCGAAAAAGGATGGCAAATTGCGGTTTTGTTTGGATAGTAGGAAACTAAACGCTATTACAAAAAAAGATGCTTACAATTTGCCATACATTTCGGAAATACTAGATAACCTGAGGGATGCAAAATACCTAACTAGCATTGACCTATACAAAAGCTTCTGGCAGTTACCACTAAATGAAACTGACAAAAACAAAACAGCGTTCTACATACCTGGCCGGGGAACATACAGGTTTAAAACTACACCGTTTGGACTAACAAATGCGCCTGCTACGCAACAACGAATGGTAGATAAAATGTTTTACGGACCAGAGTTTGAGAATAGGGTCTTTGCTTTCTTGGATGACATAGTGCTGGTGTCGTCTGATTTTGAGAACCATATAGCCTTGCTAACTAAAGTATACAATAAATTATCTAACGCTAACTTAACAATAAACATGGATAAGTGCCAATTTTTCCGTGATGAATTGAAATATCTTGGCTACATAGTTAACTCTAAGGGACTACATCCAGACCCGGAAAAAGTAGAAGCTATACAGAACTTCCCAATACCCACCAATCCTAAAGAAGTAAAAAGATTCTTAGGAACGGCATCATGGTATAGACGTTTCGTACCAAACTTCAGTACTCTAGCTGCACCACTAAATAGACTCACAAGCTCAAGTAAGAAGGCACCTCCCTTTGACTGGTCTCAGGATTGTCAAGAGTCCTTTACTAAACTAAAGGAAATACTAATATCGGCCCCAGTACTATCGTGTCCAGATTACACCATCCCATTCGAAGTACACACAGATGCCAGTAACTATGGTATCGGCGGTTTGCTAACACAAATTAGGGACGGCGTTGAACATCCCATAGCATACATGAGTAAATCCTTGTCTAAGCAAGAACAAAACTACAGCATCACGGAAAGGGAAGCACTAGCTGTACTTTCGGCACTGGAACATTGGCGCTGTTACCTAGAAAATGGCATCAAGTTCACAGTGTTCACAGACCATTCCGCACTAAAGTGGTTTCTCAAACTTCAAAACCCTTCAGGACGATTGGCGCGCTGGGGTATAAGATTGTCGGCCTTTAACTTTGACATACAACATAGACGTGGTACAGATAACACCTTACCAGACGCGTTGTCACGTGCTTGTCCGATCGCAGCTCTCACACAAGAAAACACTACACAGTCAAGCCCGCCTAAACAGACAGACGACACTTGGTACCAAAATATCTACAATGGTTGCCAACGAGACCCTTCAGCATTCCCAAACTACACGGTAAAACATAACAAACTATACCGTTATGAAAAAAGTAAATTCGCAATACTATGTGAGTTCGATTGGAAAGAAGTCATTCCTAAGGAAGATAGGCAACAAATAATCACTAATAACCATGCAGAACCAACCGCAGCTCATTTAGGTATCCATAAAACATACAAACGACTAACACTACGCTACTACTGGCCAGGGATGCATGGTGACGTGGTGAGGTTTGTAACGGCATGTGACACTTGTATCGCTCACAAACAAGCTAATCACGCCCCCCTAGGACTAATGGGGAAGCCTAAAGAGTGTTCTCGTCCTTTCCAAATGCTGAGTATAGACATAGTGGGACCACTGCCGTTCTCTAGACGTCAAAACTCATATCTATTTGTTGCTACTTGTTGTTTCTCTAAATACTGCCAACTATTTCCCATAAGGAATGCTAATGCCACTACTATAGTACGACTATTAGAAGACAGTATATTCTTGGTCCATGGCATACCACAAGTTGTAATTTTGGATAACGGAACACAATTTACATCAAATGAAATGAAAAACCTCTTTAAAAAATACAATATACCTGATGTACACTACACACCGAGATATACACCACAAGTGAATACTGTGGAACGCTACAATAAAACTATAATCACGGCGTTATCCACATTTATCAATGATGACCAGCGCTCCTGGGACTTACACATCCCAAAGGTTCAGTTTGCACTAAACAGCTCAACCAGTGAGGTCACAGGCTACACACCAGCGTTTCTGGTCTATGGTAGGGAGTTGATCGCTGACGGTTCTCACTATCAGGACACTGATATAAAGGAAATAATATACCAACCAAGGGACCACTATGCAGAGAACTTGGGTGTCCTATCTAGCATCTTCGACAAGGTACAAACAGCTTTACTGAAAGCATTCTCTAGGAACACTAGTAACTACAACCTTCGTAGGAAGGACGTGGAATTCAATGCGGGAGATGTAGTCTGGAAACGTACGTACTACCAGAGCGATAAGGACAAATATTTCAGCAAAAAACTGGCACCTAAGTTTGTAAAATGCAGGGTATCAAAGAAACTGTCCCCACTGGTGTATGACTTGGTAGATACACAAGGAAAACCACTGGGTACCTGGCATATCAAGGATCTAAAGTGGAAGAATCCACAGTAGTCCCGTAGGCCTAGCTAGCTAGCGTTTGACTCCCACTGGGTCAAACGATGCCAAGGGACTACTACCACCACATTTCGTGGGGGGTCAATCACCAACAGGGGTTTATCTATTTAACCTTGGCTGCAGGGGTCCTAAGCTCCTTTGGTACCTAACTACTGGTCAGTTGGTGATCACACTAATCTCACCTACTAGAGTAAATAAAGTTCTTGCCTACAGAGTTGCGTGAGTTCGCTTGTGAGGGGTTTCTCAATTGAAAATAGTCTCGACAAAAATTTAATTATTCGTTAGAACGGCGTTGCCATAGAGAATGCTGGGGACTCCAATGGGGTGTTTAATTTTTGATGGCAGAGCAGGTCTCTATGGTAACTACCCTTAGCTGTTGTGTTGTCATGTCATGTTCTAAAAGAACATCTTAAAGACGGCTCCTACAAAAAGGTGACCGCAACCAGACTGTGCAGGTGCGTTCAAGTATAACTAACTACTAAGCAATAGTTAATCTACTAATCTACTACGTAAATATGGCGTTGCCATGGAGAATACTGAGGACCCTACAGGGGTGTTACTTACTATTGGCAGAGTAGCTCTCTATGGTAACTACCTTTAACTTTTGTGTTGTACTACTCATGTTCAAAAATAAAAATATAACGAACATCATAAAGACGGCGCCTACAAGAGAGGTGACCGCAACCAGTTTGACAAACAGCCAAACAATAATACTACATGATACACCAGACGTCGATGCCACTAACTTAGTTACAATATCAACAACCTACCTAACCATTTCCCTCTAACACGAACCCACTACTAAACCTAACCATACCAACTCCCACTAACCCACTAAAAACTACTACCGCTATACTAACCAAACCTACTCCCACTAACACTCTAACAATTACACACGAGACTACACTGACCCCAAGGGTAAACATACCAATAGAGGTACGTCACCAGAACTAACATGAGACACTTTCATGACAAGTAGGAAACCAGCCAAAGGTGTTACTGGCTGGCTTCTGAACTAGATAGTGGAAAGTATAGTAAGTTCTAGCGGATTTTATACAGGTAAAATCCTCTCTCTGCAGCCGGGGTACTGTAGCGTTGTGAGATCTCAACTGAAAATAGTCGAATGATACTAATATCAAAATTTGTCGGTCAATAGTCACATCTCTAAAAACACGGCACAACTCTAACCTTCCGGAGTACTGTCACTCGGTCATTTGGATTCCGGTGGCTTAGCTAATTACATATTTTCTATCCTCACGATTCTGGTGCCCCGATTTAGGGTGAGTTTCTCATTAGTTTAACTATTGTACCTTATTCTTTGTGCCAGGCGACCAATACCGATTCCATCACCTAATTAATATCAGTTTTGCACTGTCATGTTGGACGCGTGGCTAAGGGTCGCCTGGGACAAAGGAATTCGCTATGAGCATGTGTTTCTACTGCATTGAATTGTGTCTCCGTGTTATATTGTAAGTGATCACGTTTACTTATGTTATTAAATGCTAGCGTGTTCATACTTAACCTAACTTTGCATCTGTCAAATGTGCTTGCTATCTTTGCAAGTTTCTTATCTGTAAACCGCTGCGATGTGCTGAGCTTTCACCTACAATGTTCCCATACCGTTCCTTGGCCTAAAATGGGGACGAAGCTGGTACATCGCATGCGGCTTGCTGCTTTTTGCACCGCATCTAACATGCGCACCCTATGGTGCTTTCAGGGCTCTTTGTACGGGCTGAGGCTTGCCTTTCTCCCACGGCTGTACGCTGCCAACTACCTGCACGCTGCCAACTACCTGCACGCTACCTACGCCCACCGCCAGGTCCTTTTACCTGACACCTGCGGCTTACCGCCGTGCCAGCCTACGCACGCTGCCCGGTCTTGCCTGCCTACCTGCGGCCTGCCGTCGCGCGAGCCGGTGCCAGCGCAGCCTACCCTGCGCACCCCAAGCTGCTTCGTTCCCGGCGACCAATCGCTGTGCCGGTGCTGACCGGTCCCCGCGTCTACCACGTGCTGCCAAGGGACGGTACCCCCTTACTATTTTATCCGCGTGACGGCGTCTGTACAGAACTGAGTGGCGCTAGAACCCTCGACCTAGCTGTTATAATTAACTTAAAATATATGTATTAAATTACAAGCTGTTTCTCTAACTACCTCCTAACTACCAGTTAGCGGCCTGCGCAGCTTACCTAGCGCAGACCTAGCCGTTACAATTACATACTTATGTTAATTATACATACTTTGACCCACCTCCTGTATTTATTCTATTTTGTTTGTTATTTATATATTCTATTTTATTTTATTATATAATTATTATCCGTTTCCGTAAGTGTGTCCGTGGCATCAACAGTGGGCCCTATCAGAATATCAGCGCAGCGTTATTTCTTTTTTGGATATCGCTGCACATGCTGAGATAGGAGCCCTTTTTCGTCCCGCACGGGGTTTTATTTTGTATTATGTTAAATAATATGCTTATTTCTCGTGTCGGGCGGGTCGTGCGGGTCACAAATAAATGTTTTACTTTCTTTCTTCTTTCTTTTATACAAAAAATAAGCATATATTTTAAAATAGTGTATTGTATTATTATTATTGTTTCGTTTATTCAATTTTGTACACATTTTATATTTACATTTTTAAATATTTCTTTGTAAAAACAAATCATAAAAAAACATTTAAAAATAAAAAAAATAATGGTTTGCCGCCGGTGTCGGGACCAGGGTCCAAGATACCGGTGGTTAGTGCTCCAGAGACAGGAATCTTCTCACGATGCAAGCCGTATCGAGGAGTACTGCCTTCTGTATCAGGCCCTTGATCCAACCGCGCAATGACAGCCTCAACAGATGGTCGTCGAGACTCTTGGCCGTCAGGCTGTTGGCCGTAACGACAATCGGCACAATGATCGCCGAGTCCACATTCCACATGACAACAACCTCGTATGCCAAGTCGAGATACTTGATTTGTTTCTCTTTCTCAGCTTTCACGAAGTTCTCGTCATGCGGGATGTTGGCATCGATTAACATTGTGCGGCGCGCTAATTGGTCTATCACCACTATATCCGGCTTATTGGCAACAATAGTCCTATCAGTGATGACAGACCCATCCCAATACAACGGGACATGGTCATTTTCGAGAACTGGGTCGGGCACATACTTGTAATACGGTACCTCAGAATCCACAGAGAGTCCGATAGAAACGTCCGTGTTGCTCCTTGCCTTGCCATACCTCTTTGCGTTCATCAGTTGTTAGTATTACAGGCTTGCGCCATTTCTCTTTAGCCATGGTCAACGGGGTGAGTCCCTTGTCCACTGCGACCACATCCCGATGCATACCCACTTCAGCTTTTAAAATGTATTCTCTGAGGCTGCACACCTCGCGGTTGTGAAGAGTCTTGGCGTTTAAAAAGCCTCGACCCCCACATTTCCACGGGATATACAGTCTCATCACTGATGATCGTGGGTGATGCATCCGGTTTGCGCTCAGCAGTGTCCGGACCCTCCTATCAAGGGCGTCGAGCTCAGCTTGAGTCCATTTGAGTATGCCGAAAGAGTACATCAAAACCGGCATAACCCAACTGTTGAAGGCGCGCACCTTATTTCCACCCGACAAAAGGCTATTCAATACCTTTTTCAGGCGGCCAAAGAAACGCTCCTTCAGCAGTTGCTTCATGTCAGTACTGTTAATGCCCAACGCTTCCGACATACCCAAATACTTGTTAGTTTCAGTTGAGGAGAGGTATCTGAGGTGTATAGAATCATAGAGTTGAATTCCCCCGGATTCCATAATCTCCCCTAGCTTTACATGCATGACTGCACATTTGTCCACACCAAATTCCATCCTGATGGAGTCACTGAAGATTTCAGTTATCGTCAGTAGCTCCGTCATTTGGAATTTGTTGGGGGTAAAGAGTTTCAGATCATCCGTGTAAAGGAGGTGAGATATAACCAGACCACCTCTTCTCAGCCGATAGCCTAGACCTGAATCCTCCAGCAGTGTACTTAGAGGATTCAGGGCTAAGCAGAACCAAAGTGGACTCAAACTGTCGCCCTGAAATATCCCCCGCTTAATCCATACAGGCTCATCATCCCCCTGAATTGGTCGACATCCTGGATATTGAAGGACCGTCTTCCATTGTCCCATACATGACTCAAGGAAGGTGCGTAGAGTTGCATCTACTTTGTACAACTCCAGCACCCTCATGAGCCTTATTATTATTATTATTATGTATACACTATTTTAGCGTGTGTAAACTGGGATTAATTTTTTGAGTCTATGTTTGTTTTAAGTCACGAGTGAATAGGTTGCTTCTAGGCAAGCGTGCTTCACCATCGACCACATCATCGCTTACCACCAGGTGAGATAGTGGTCAAGCGCAAGCCTATAATTTATAAAAAAAAAAAAAAAAGCTTCATTAGTCAAAAGTTTCTGTAAGAAACCTTTTTAACGATGCACAAACTAATATCACTATTCAGAAACGCCATTATTCATTCTTGCGTAAGCCACATTCTTCAGTGCGTAAGCCACACGATATAATGCACTATTTTCATAGCTCAATTTTGTATTTTATGTAAATCGGCACGGCTAGCCCGCCCTCCCCTACTGGGTTGTGGAAATCAGTTACTCCATGTAAAACTCTAGTACTCAGCTGGATTCGGTCAGACTGAAAGCTGACACCAATATAGCTGGCAGACTATAGATAGACTATAGACTTAGCAGATTGATAGGAAGTGACCAAGCGGTGATGCTTCTATATTATGTGTGTTCGTTAGAGAAATCAATAAAATTGTTAGCTTCATTCGTGGCAGTTGGCGTGGTAGTTGACAAAAAATATCTATTTAGTCCGTCAGTTAGATAACCTAAAAATATTGGAAACGTATTTTTTTTTGCCACGTAAACAAAAAAAAATACGACGATATAGTGCGTTGAATTATCGTGTGACGTCACAAGCCCCCGCTCCTGAACTTTGATGCGCTTTACCTTTGTCAATTTTTATCGATTTGATATATCACAAAATACGAGTCCAATATTATTTGATAATCTTGCTGACGGCATAAATAGAATTGTCATTTTTCTACCCAGGAAACATCCCTATTGGTTCACTTGCTTTCGTTTTGTACTAATGCTCGGCTTTTACAATCAATCTGTTGCATTTATTTGATTCAGAGATAGTCACTGAATACTGTGTGAAAAACTGTGTGAAAAAAAACCATGTCGAGTAAAATTTTGGTTAACATTTGTTTTGGATCTCGAATTTAAATTAACAAGAATAATATAATGACAGTAACATCTGAAACCATTTTCAATATGCAGAGGACATGTTATTTTATCCAGTAAAATAGTCAACATATTTTTATGTGTTTTCTACATAAAACAATTAACTCAAAGTAAACTTTATTGTTCCCTTAATATAATTAACAACACAATGCTTTTAATACAGAAGAGGTAAATTAATCACTGGTTTTTTCAAGAACAACTGTTGAGTACCGACAATTGTTCACAACTTGAAGAAAAGAAACTCCCAGAAAAGATTCAGCCATTTCAGAATTGTTTTAATACCTTATAATGTGGAAAATAAAGTGGTTCCCTTTTTGTGTACTGAAAAGGACATTGAAAAACGAAATATTTAAACAATGTTTTGTATTCCAATTTGGAGTTTTCCTTGGCAAGTTTTTGTTCTAGAAAAGCTTCGTCTGATTGCTCTAGGTAGCCGTAGTACTTCTTGTAGGGGAGGTTACGCACTGTATCCGAACTCCAATGTCATTTCAGACGGACGTCTGTTAATTGTCTGTAAATTTCCTATTCAGATGGAACTTGGATCTCGGATTCGGATAAAGATCGGATGCAATATCTAAACAACCTTAGCGACGGCGGAAATGCCAAAAAAACTTTTGAATACGTTATATTTCGATAACCAATCGCTATCACGACGCTTTCGCTGATAGAAGTAGTAGTCTGTAGCCTAAGGACCGATTTCTGATTTGAGTAATTCCGAAATCGGGGTTAAGTGATAGAATCGCTTGGTCCATATTCCCAAATTAGCTCACAGTGTATATGGTCTCGATGTTATTACGACCAAACGATGCATACAGTACGTGAACGAATAACGAATCAAGCAGTATGTGAACTAAATTAATTCATCTCATGAACTTTGCCAAATCCTACTGATTCATTAGCATAAATTAAAACATTCCGTGGCCATCACAATTCATATTCAGTGAAATTAAATTATATTCATCAGAACCACACAAAGTTAACCTGCAATTAGAACTACATGTAACGTCATTCACAAAACCAAATATGTGTACCCGTTAATCAGAATTTCATTTGAATATTCAAAGCAATTTAATTCGTGACGTAACGAATGAGGTAACACTTCAGTATGCTACTACTATTAAAACCTGAAATGTTGCAGGGATGGACGGATGGATGGATGTTTGTTAATCTTTCTTTCTTTCTTTCTGTTGTTGTTTGATCGTATTTTGATGAAACTTTACAGAGCGAAAATTTAGCTTATACCAGGCCCCTCAGAAAGTATTGCGAAAAAAAGTTTTTATATATGGGAGACTGGCCAGTTATAATGTTTTTCGAAAATATGATTATTTATAAGTAAAAATAAGTAAGTTCCAATTTCAAAATTTCCCTCCACATTTTTTGCGAGTTAATTCAAAGTATTGTGTCTCACTGAAATATGGATCTGCGCCGGGAACATTTTAGAGCTATGATTTTATACGATTTCAAGTGTCGCCTGAAACCGGATGAATCGTACGATAGACTTCAAATGGCATTCATGGATGAAGGCCCTTCCAAGGCAACCGTGTATCGTTGGTATAACGAATTCAAGCGCGGTCGACCAACTTTGGGGGATGACGAAAGAAGCGGTCGCCCTTTGACGGCTGTTACCGAAGAAAACGTGCTAGCAGTGAAAAATTTAATCCAAGACAATAGGCGAATTACATATCAGGAGATTCAACACATATTGAAGATTGGATCGGGAAGCGTTCACGAGATTCTACACAGCCATCTTCGCGTGAGGAGGATAGTATCACGCTGGGTGCCGCACAACCTCACCGATGCTCAGAAGCAGGCCCGGGTGGAATGGTGCCGTGATATGCTTAACAAATTTGAAGCAGGCTCGTCTCGGCGTGTTTACGACATCGTTACAGGTGATGAGTCCTGGATTTATCAATACGACCCAGAAACCAAGCGCCAGTCGACTGTTTGGGTGTTTCAAAATGAGCCAACGCCTACCAAAGTGAAGCGATCTAGAAGCGGGGGTAAGATTTTGATCGCTAGCTTTTTTAATTTGACTGGCCACTTGGTATCAATTCCCTTACGGGATCAAAGAAGCATTAATGCCGAATGGTATACTACCAAATGTTTGCCAGAAGTTTTCTCTGTTATAAGCAACAAGCGACCAAACACAGGGCTCCGCGGGCTACTGCTCCACCACGACAATGCACCTGCGCACACCGCACTCAAAACGAGGGACTTCCTGGACAGCACGCCAGTCAAACTCCTGGGTCACCCTCCTTACAGCCCTGATCTAGCACCGTGTGACTTCTTTTTATTCCCAAAAATAAAAAATCAGCTCAAAGGGATTCAATTTTCGTCGCCGGAAGATGCGCTGGCTGCGTTCGAGCAGGCTGTAAACGAGGTGTCTGCGGCGGACTGGAAAAAGTGTTTTGAAAACTGGTTTAGGCGCATGAATCTTTGTATAGAGGCTGGTGGAAAGTACTTTGAAAAGATTTAATAAAAATATATGTACGTATAGAACAATTTTTTTTAGTTTCGCAAAACTTTCTGAGTGTCCCACGTACATCAGGATAACACATAGGCCAGTGGCTTCGTCCGCGTGAAAAGCGTTTTCTTATCATAAGGGAAATTTTATCAGTATGAAAAGTAGCATATGTGCTATTCCAGACTATAATCTATGTCTGCGCCAAATTTCATACAGATCCGTTCAGCCGTCCTAACGTGATTGAGGTAACAAACATACAGCCACTCCACTCACAATCCACACACATTTCCATCCAAACTTTCACAGTTATAATATTAGTAAGTTGGGAGAAGTACTGCTACGCGGGCGGAGCCGCGGGCGACAGCTAGTTCTTTCTAAAGCAATATACAGTGATGTCTCGTTGGTATAGTGGCAAGCAATACTGCTGAGCATAATATTCTGGGTTAGATTCCCACGTTGGACAAATGTTGGCATTTTTCCATCTAGAATTTCTCAATCGCAGCCTAGAGTATGACCACATTCCAGTATCTTTGCAATATACAGTTTGATTTTATGAAGCGACGGATTAAATTGGCTTTCGAGTACTTACAAATGCGAAGACCACAATTTCCATACTAAATTTTAAAACCAAATAGAGGCCGAGGAACATCTGCCTTAGATAAAACCATCCCGCGGGCTTATTACGTAAGGAACAGCAAGTAGCAATAATTGTACAATTATTACGCGATCAATTTAGTGACCTGGCTATTGAGGCCAAAAAAAAGACTTGACTTAAAGTTAAGTCTTTTTTTTACAGTCACTTTTAACAGAAGCTATTTTAACTGTCCGATGATTTATAAAATGTATCGTTTGATGAATTAACCAGCTTATGAAAGAGCAACACTTCGTGGAGGCTGTTTTTTTACAATAGTCAATTTAATTACTATTTAGCTCCAATATTCCGATAAATTAATATTCGCAGATGTAAAGTATTTGTGTAAAGTAAATATGGCAGTGAAAATTTGATATTTGCATTTTATTTACATAAATGTCAATGTGTAAAATCAATTAAAATTTCTTCGAATTGTCGATTTTTTTAAGAAATCGAATCGATAACGAATTAGAACATCACTTAATAGACTACATTATCTCGTATTTGAGCTATGAAACGTAAAAATGATTTTTCAAATTTAATTTAGACATTGGCAGAATAGTCGACATCGGTGTTTACCATATAAAAAAAAAACTTATGTGTTTGTAAGTATTTAGTAGTAAACAAATAAGCTTCGCTGAGGTAGCCAACACTACAGTATAAAAAATCCTCCACTTTACCGTGATCACTTCTGTTTCAATGATACAACAAATAGTACAGTTGCGTAGACATTAGAGACTCAAAACAACACCAATGTGTCATTTAAATTTACAATATTCACTAGGAATTTGTTATTTCAATATTTGTTTTTATATTATTATTCTAATTTGCAGATAATTAAAGTAGCCACAAAATAACACAGTAAAAAAGCCGCCAAAAACTCAAAAACATCTGTACCTACTCAGCCATCAGCGAACGATTGGCAATCGACCAAAAACAAGGGAAAAAGTAATCGCAATTTGACAGCCACATTTGCTCGCCGATCGCTGTCGCTCTGCTGTCAAAAACCATACGTAATACGAAATTATCGCGATCACATTGCGATAAATGCACATTTCAGTTAACAGATTTAAAAAAAAAAAAGAAAAGAAAAAGAGATTTTTATTGTTAGTAGTGCTGTCGTAAAATTATTATGGTGTGGCTATAGCTCATATATAATGCGGATTCGCGATTGAAGAGCAATTATTTCGCAAAAATAAGCCTTCCAACTTTTTGAAGTAAAGCGATATTCGCGCGATGATTGTACAATCTCTGCGCAAATATTGTTAATTGCTGTATCATACGTAATAAGCCTGCCGGTTTCTCAGTGAGAAGTCGTATGCATAGCTTGCCTGCTCTCTGAAGATAAAAATGCAACTATCTGCTCGCTTTCATCGTATTCGTTTTGTAAGTCTTGTTTGGTGCTTCTGTAAATTGATGCAACTCTACTTAGATACGGATGAGGGGTTAATTGTAGTGGATGTGAACATGATCTAGACATAGTAATCCGTTGTGTGAGTTGCGTAGTCTGTTTGTTTGATAACAAAACATAGTGTTACACTGATTGGACTATGGCAGTTTCAACTACTAGGGATGTATGCAAAAGATACATTAGAAGAGACTACGTTAACACTAGAGCAAAAATATAGCTTGGACATAGCTTTATTAAATCATCGCTACCATCATCGTCATTATTGTACATAGATAAATTCAAAAAATAATTCTCAATGCTGATAAATCATCTAGTCTGAAAGTAGACACGTCAAACATACAATTCAGTGTGTTGGAAGTGATTCGGGTCCGAATAGGGAAGGCTTACCCTGATAAAGTTGGCTGGCGGGGATAATTTCATCACTATCGGAACCCGCCAATTAAATCAAAAACTATCTTCGTAAGATATAAAAGGATTATCTATTGTTACTTTGATCTGAGATGTTTTATCTGAAATTGAAGATCTGGTTTATAACGCTGTAGAAGAGTAACTGAATCTAAAGTGCATTTAGATTCGTGATTTTACCTAAATGTAATCACAAACAGGTTACGTAACACGAATGTAGTATGAAGAAATTAGATAGGAATTTCTATAGGTAAAGGGTGACTGGAATTGGGTGCATTCCTTGAAGCGGGAGGATGTTCTAGAGTAATCTAGATCTATTCAGTTATTTAGTCCCCTATAACTTGATGTCTAATTTTGAGAAACTGTTATGTATTCTTAAATTCGAGGGATTTATTCGTTTATGAGCTATCAGAAAATTATTAATTTATGATCTACAGTAGAGTAGATTTCTCACAAATAAAAGTTTTTGGCTGTAAGGTAGAAAATAACCAGCAAACTTAAAAGTTTTGTTACCTAGAAAATAACAGAATTTTGAATGTCATGTTAAAGGGACATGTTAATCTTAGAAAATCAGCTCTATAACATCCCATTTCAAAGAACGCAACCAATTACCCGACATACTCTGTGGAAAGGAGATGTTCCAGAAAAGTATAAAGCCTGGGCCAGCACCATGTACACTATATGTAAAAATCGCTATCTAATATAGTAACCGTTTTTAGGGTTCCGTAGCCAAATGGCAAAAAACGGAACCCTTATAGGTTCGTCATGTCTGTCTGTCTATCTGTCTGTCCGTCCGTATGTCAGAGCCACTTTTTTTCGAAACTATAATTACTACGCTGTTGAAATTTGGTAAGTGGATGGCTGTGATCCGCATTAAGATTTTTACACAAAAATAAAAAAAAAACAAAAAATTTTGAGGGTTCCCATACTTGAAACTGAAACAAATTTTTTTTTTCATCGAACCCATACGTGTCGGGTATATATATGAGGTCTTCAAAAATGATATTGAGGTTTCTAATATGATTTTTTTCTAAACTGAATAGTTTGCGCGAGAGACACTTCCAAAGTGGTAAAATGTGTGTCCTCCCCCCCCCTGTAACTTCTAAAATAAGAGGATGGTAAAACTAAAATAAAAAAAACTACCGACTTCCACATAAAGAACTACAGTGAAAAATAACTTTATTTTAGGAAGTCAGTGTCTTTCTTTTTCCCCATTTTTGTTTGTGATATGGATACCGACTTCCAAAAATATAGTTATTTTTCACTTTGTAGTTTTTTATTTGGAAGTCGGTAGTATTTTTTTGCAAGAAAGTTTTTTTATTTTTCCCATTTTTGTTGTACTTTCCTAAAATAGGCAAGTTGTTTAGACGTTATACCTATAACGCCAGAATTGATTACCCGAATAACATGAAACTTGAACATAAACGGTGAAATGAGAGATCTGCGTATCCCTTTATAGTGTACTGGCGTGATGTTATGTTATGAAATGGTATAAACAATAAACAGACATGCGATTGCAGCAATCTCGAATGATTTGCCGTTATTTATTGAAGAGTTCTGTTGCATATCTCCGAAGTTTTTCATCAGATCTTCACTAAAATGGGACCAATTCCAAAACATACTCTTTCAAACAAAAAAAGAAGTTTCAAAATCGGTGCATAATTGACGGAGATATCGGTGAACATAAATAAAAAAAACATACAAGAAGTCGAACATAGAACCTGCTCCTTTTTGGTAAGTCGGTTAAAAAATATATGATGTACAAAACCTTCCACCGAAAATTGGTTTGAACGAGATCTAGTAAGTAGTTTTTTTTTATACGTCATAAATCGTAAACCGCAATTTACCATGTACGGAACCCTTCGTGCGCGAGTCCGACTCGCACTTGGCCGGTTTTTATTGTTAAATTTCTTTAATTTAACTTCTTTTCAATGTACACTCAAACTAACTTTGTCAAGTCGAGCAACACAACATAAAAGTAAACATGGTGGATCGGATCAGCAGTATGGCAGAAATGTCTTTCTTGACAATGACATTTGATTGACTTGTCATCGCAATATCTTCGATAAAAAAAAAACGAATTCAATTGCAACGTGATTGCAACAGAGAAGCAATCAATCAATGTCCGTAGCAGTAAACTGTAAAAACGCCGAAACATACCCAATTCAAAGTCAAAGCAAAGAAAGACTCACAGATGTCACTTCTTAAAATTTTCAAAGTTGTCAAACGTCATGTCAAAAACAACTGTCATGACTGCCCTAAATATAGGGTTATCTTTATTGATGTATTAAAAGAGGAAGATACGTTACGCGCTAACTTCGCGATAAAAAAATCTGGGCTCCGCGCACGACTACAATCATCGAAACTCACACATCTGTGTTCAGTGTCATCACCAGTCCCAAACCAACAGTTACCGATAGACAAGGACAGAGATAGGAGACGGCGCTGTAGTGCAAGCGAAATCGCGTTAGCCGCCGAATGTTGTCCGAATGCTAAATGAATGAAATGACATTGCAATATGTGCGTATCGTGTCTCTCACGCATTTTTGTAATATCCATCTCGCTTTCACAAATATGGCGAAACAAACATTAAATATTATTGTAATTTTCAACAAATTAACATTTTTGACTGTACTTACGAGTGGTTAGTGATCCCGTGTGACTTATTTTTCTTTCTGGTATTATTTAAACACTGTTTAGCTACACAAGAAGTCATTTTGATGCGTATTTATTGCAAAAAAATATAAAATCACTGAAATTATTGAGCTGTGGGATCAACCATGTGCCGTGCGCGACTGAGTGCCCACTGCGGGCATTCACTTAGATTAGTGGGACCAAGCGCTGTGAGCAGTCCCGTATCTACCTCTTTTTAATACATCAATAGTTATCTTACTAAAAATCTTTTCAAACGATCATTTTTGTACGTCTGCACCCTTCTTCAAATTAATTTGTTAGTATTTTTATGGAATTCACATAGGTAGATGAATTCCATAAAAATACAGATATTAGATAAATAGGATAAAAATAGTTTTATCCTATTTATCTATATAATAGTTGTAACGTTACGTACAGCTCAATGGAGCTATACGTAAGCCACGTTATTAAAATCAAGATAAAAGATAAAAAAATAAATTAAAGCTATGGAAATAAAAGGTTATTAAGTATAAAAACTATGGGCTGGCTTCAGACGTCGTGGGCAGCTAACCAGGAGCAGGTCGGGCAGGAAGTCGTGGAATGCCCGAGGTTGGCATGTGAGCAGGCACCACGACGGACTTGCAGGCAATCGGGCAGGTAGGCAGGTCAGCAGACACCACGGGTAGGTGGTCAAGGCAGGAAATCAGGCAGGTAGGCAGTAGAGTAGATAGCAGGATGGATAGACAGGCAAACGGGTAAGCATACGTAGGCTCCGAGTGGTATGGAGGCCGGCTATGGCTCAATACGCCAAACAGCGAGGCCTTTGATGCCACGAGATGGCCGTTGAGGGTAAGTATCCAGGAAATAATGCTCTCGGGAACCACACAAAATATATATTTAATTGGAGCATTTCAAATAATAATAGTCTTACATAAAATGATAATTCACCGTTTTAAGAGTTTCAGAATAGAAAAAGACATTGTATCGGTATCACAGACTCTTGGCGTTCAGGCCAGACCTAAGACTACCAAAAATCTGAAGCCCGTTTTTCATTCGATTTGCAATCCTTTCTAAATTTCAAATTCAAATCTCAATCAGACCAGAGCGAATAAAAACGGCTTTACAAAGGCGGGTCAGTCTGCTCTGACCTTACAATAATGTACAACTAGCTTAAGGAAAGGTCTAGGTATTATAGTCCATGGTACCTATGGTATGTCTATGGCTTTAAGAAAATAAAATAGACAGACATATGTCATGTCAGATAAAACGTCACAGTTGAAAAATATTACAAGAAGAATTATAAATTACGAATATAATTTAAGTTTAGATATTTAAAACAGTCAGAAATAACTAAATATGCTTTCCAGATGTAATAATACAAAGAATATATATAAAAATGAGTTACACAAATTGATGCGATATCAAAAGATGTGAAGATGGATTGTGGAGTGTTATGAAACGTAAGTAGATCTTGAATAAATACCACATAGTGATGGCCCAAAATCAAATATCTCCTATATATTATTTTAGGATTTTTCCACTACTGTGCTACAAGTTTATTCCAGGAAAGAAAAATGATTAACTAATCATACTCACAGGTTTTTGTCTTCCTTATTCTCATAAAACAACCTTAAAAAATATATAAACATTTACCAGCACAAAGTTTTCACATTTTACTAAGTTATAAATATTTATGACAGTAAATAATGCCAGTACCTACGTTACGTACTGTGACTGTTCCTAAATGACCCTAGGCTGATAAAAATTTCGTTTTTCCTAAAATTTCCTAGAATTAGTGTTAATGTCGGCCCTTTTATAAAAGGGGTGAAGCGCCCCTCCATTCCGCGCTGCACAATGAATCTCGTCACCTAGCTTGGTCAATTCTCTTCCGACATAAGTGAATTCCAAATTATGTTTTTGTTTTGTCTTGGAATTCACAGTTATAAAATTATAACTTGGAAGTGGTTTAGAAGGATTAAATATAACTAAAGGGATATAAACTAAATTGTTACTATTAACTAAAGCTTGTGTGAGAAACTCTTTACACTAATGTATAGAGTATTTATCAAAGACCGAATAATGGTCGCGGATAATGAATTTACATTCATGAATTACTACAAATACAAATAACTAAATTAGCTGAGAGTTTAACTCAGGAAGTAACTGGAGTTGATAATATCAACTCGCCTACAGACAGCCCCAAAAGCGCCCACCCCGCCATCATTTCGTAGTGTAATAGCTGGTAAGAATAAATGATGAAACAAACTTCCAGCACACATTTCTGTCTGATAGCCTTACGGGCTAAATAAGTAAAACAATAGTGAAGTAAGAAGTTAATTTGACAAAGGGATTGCAAAGTGCATTATTTACCTAACGAAAGGAAGTTGGTAGGATCGCTACGCTTGCATTCATTAATACGTTTATTTGAATTACGTTAATGAGTCAATTGGCAATAGTCTAGATTCCCACCCAAGTGACGTGAGATTGCCTTTCAAAAGCACACACGTCGTATACGTGTACTGCAGGGCCTTGAATGCGCGTCCTAGGAAGGATTTGCGGCGGTCCATACAGTACATGTGTCCCTAAACTTAAACATGTCTTACACAATCCTAAGACAAGGACGGTTTTGTGCCTAAGTGTCCTGCCATTGAGCGAGACATGCTTCCAGAATTACTGGACACGCACTATAATAAATAGTTCACCCCCGACCTAACACCCTTTTCTAAGACAATACAATACTATTGCAAGCGTACCGTAGACTCAGTCTGAAACAGTTGAAAACGTTGAAATGGAATAATTCGTCATTTCACACTTTTTTAAACTTCCCAATTTCGAGGATGCTCCAGTGTAAATAACAGCCGTGCGACGTCAACAGCGGGGTCTTCCTTTGGGCTTCCATCGTGTCTCGGCAAATATTATTTTTTTATTCAGATATTGGCCCGAAAGCCTGGTGCGATTTAACGAGACACGACACTAACATTCATTAAATAGATCATATCCCAGTTTGTGATGTTCAGCGATGACTACCCCCTTTAGTTTATAAGTGTACATACAACATGGCAATGCAATGAGACCGTAGTCAGACCTTCTATATGAAGCAGTATTTAACAACTAACATTTGGTTGTCCTACGTGCTCAATCAAGAGCGGCCATATTTAGCCTATTTTATACAGAAATGAGTAATAACGGTTCCGCCTTCCATGTATGTAATGTCAGTTAAAAATCATAATAGTCCATAATCAAATAAGTCATTGTGTAGTGTATAAATTATGAATTAGGGCATGTAACGTGTGACGAAAGGCTTCGCCGTTTCCCTAAACCAAATATTAGCCACAAATATCTGCCAAAGGGTGGATTCAGGAAGTAAATACAAGGGTTCGCCACACTAGAATAAATAGTACATTAGTGAATTGTCCCTACCTATGTAATATAATGATTAAGACTTACCCCATTCATACTGGCACTCACTCACACCATATTAATACGAGATTAGACTAAATTATAATTAACTTAATAATTAACTTTGTTACACGAAACTACTACGACTCGACTTTAGATTATTCGTTTCCAAAGCTAAACCCTATGTCTCTAACACCATCCGTACGTCTCCTTCCGCTCCTCCGAAAACCGACCGTCTTCTCTCCCTGCCTCAAATCAAGTGTCCCACTCTCCCCAACCTTTTTCTTGTTCGCCCACAACCACGCTCCCTGCAGTCCCGCTACGAGCCCCCTTTGCCCTCAATCCCTCGCCTAAGTCTTTTCAGCTTGCTGGTCGCTCTGTCGTCGTCTACCTACTTTAATTGTTACCACATGTTGATTTCTAAGTTTTTGTAGAGAATCTCAGTTCTTGAGTCCCTTTATCTTTATTTCCAGCCGAATTGTATTTGTTAAAGGTCCAATATCGCTTCACTATTTTAAAATGAATAGATTGTTCGTAATTTATTGGGGTTTCTGTCAGAGCCTGCTTATACCCGAGTGTTTGTGCCTAAATTTGGTCCGCACATGTGGCAACAATGCGCAGTTTTAAATATTAAAATACAGAGATAAGTGACGTGTAGTCACAGTACGTGACGTTAAAAACTTTATTTATCTCGTGAAGAAGAAGGAGCGAAAAATAAATATGTGCATACCTTGCCTAAGTTTGCTTTTTCCAAGGAAAACATGTAAAAAGCGGAGTTTGTAGAAATACTAAGTGGCTCTGGTTTATCATAAGATATTTTGTAGATATAGGGCATACAATTTTGGTATTCTCATAGTTGCTATTTTTATAACTGGTAACTTCCATCAACAATACCAACGAATGTGGATCGAACACTGGCGAGCAAGTTTTCTTTTGCTTTTTCTAATATTTAAAATACAAAATGTCAGAATATCACTAACTATGAAACTAACTATGAAAATCTAAGTTCTGGAGTGGCGACCGCAAACGGACGCGACGTTGCGTTGGAAGGCCTCCCGCTAGGTGGACTGATGACCTGATGAAGGTTGCGAGGATTCGCTGGATGCGAGAAGCACGTGAGCGGTTAATGTGGTAACATTTGGAGAGGACCTGTTTTCAGGAGTGGACGTTTTTCGGCTCAAATGATACTGATGATGGAATCAATCTTAACAAAATATCAAATATGAATCAAAGATGACTAGCTAAACGAAGTCTTTAAAAAAGTCCAATCCTTACCAAACACCCAAAAACTTCCCACAGTTACTTAGTGTTTTTACTCATTCACGGTTCCCGGCAAATTACACTCGACAAAGATGAACAGTAGGTAAAAAGAAGAAAGATTAGTTTCCGACTTTATCGCGAGCTAAATCGACGATCTGTTGCAAGGGCGCGGACAGATTAATCCCGCTTGCATAAGAGTTTTTTCACACTTCAACGGAATTATGACAACTTTTATCCAATAAATTGAACGCTGTAGGAATGACGAAAGAAAGCGCTTTTATCAAAAAGTTTCTGGCCCATGGAGAGCGAGAATGTGACACATATTTTATGATAGTAATGCGGTTTCCATCGACGTTGAGAGGCAATCACCAAAAGCTTTCATATTTATATTTATCCATACTAATATTATAAATGTGAAAGTAACTCTGTCTGTCTGTCTGTCTGTCTGTTACCTTTTCACGCTTAAACCGCTGCACCAATTTAGATGAAAGTTGGTATGAAGATAGTTTGAGACCTGGGAAAGGACATAGGCTATATAGGTAGGGTAGGGTAGGGTAGGGTAGGGTAGTGTAGGGTAGGGTAGTGAAGGGTAGGGTAGTGTAGGGTAGTGTAGGGTAGTGTAGGGTCGGGTAGGGTAGGGTAGGGTAGGGTAGGGTAGGGTAGGGTAGTGTAGGGTAGGGTAGGGTAGGGTAGTGTAGTGTAGGGTAGGGTAGGGTTGATAAATGTTTCGTATTTTTATGGCAAAACAAAGTTTGCCGGGTCAGCTAGTAAATAAATATGTCGGAAACACGAGGGCTTCCTTCCATATACCCTCGTACTTGTGGGCTTATCGTGGGTTATGCTCGCAAAAAGCAGGTAACTTATGCCGTTTTAGAGATAATCCTTGATCCAACAACGAAGCAGTGGATTCGGCCACCAATAGTTTCGCTTTCTTTCAACAAAACCACACTTTGTCAAGTTTATACACGCCTCTTTAGAATTCCTCCAAACTCTTTTTCAAACACCAAACGCGTGTCCGCGCGTTTTCTTTCCAACTCTAGCTCCACCATGGCGGGGACCCCACACAGATCGCCAAGTATGGCGCTCGCCGCTTCATTATTGGCTCAAGCACACATCCGACAAAACCACCGCTTTGAACATCCAATCGAATTCAAGTATTTTGACATAAGGGAAATTAAGTGTTGTCAATCGAATAAAATCTAATTGAAATTTGAATCAGAAGCTAAATGTTGCCAATTAAATAAAACTGAATTAATAAGTTTACAAGCGATCATTTACCTTCCTCCGATACGGCCATCTTGACATTCAAACGGTCCCACGTTTGATGTAGAGCGATGAACAAGATGAACAACATCGTTACTCAATTGTGATAAAAAAACAAAAACCAAGAGGAGAAAAAAATAATTACCTAAACAATTGGTAAAGTTCGGCCGCTCCTGACCAAATAAAAAAAATTACGTGGTCGTGACATCTTCCACGTGAAACTTTCAATCAACACCGTATATTACCAGCCGACAACTAAAATCAAGAACTTCTTTACTCATGAAAACATAATTCTCATAGCTTTCACATTGTCCATGTAAATCTAGGTCTCCACACCGTACACCATACACAACCATCGTCGTACTATAGAAACAGATACCTCACCGTTTAGACAACCATATTAACACTCACACATTCTAAACGGTTACCGAAGCACCAGAGGTACCAGGTTCCCAACAGACGTCAAATCGGTCTCGAAGCACTAAGTGTGCCAGAAACCACTCAAACACCCAACACAACATACCATGCCACATACACCAAACAACGGGTCACCGAGGCCCCAGAGGGACCAGGCTCCCCCAGACACACAACAGGTTACCAAAGCCCCAGAGAGACTAGGCTCCCCCCAGACAACAGGTCACCAAAGCCCCAGAGGGACCAGGCTCCCCCAGACAACCGGTCCTCTCGAAGCAACAAGACTGCCAGATACCCATGCTACATACATTAAACAACAGGTCACCGAAGCCCCAGAGGGACTACCCTGCAACCATAGTCATCCTGACCAGGCCTCGTAACCCATCTCGGTTACAGCAGTCATCTTTTGACCACTCACCAGCCTACTTTAGGCTACAGCAGTCATCTCTGACCACTCACCAGCCCATTTTAGGCTACAGCAGTCATCTCTGACCACTCACCAGCCCATCTAAGGCTACAGTAGTCACCGCAGTGACTACTCTTCACCGCACAGTCAGTCCTTTGACCATGCACACGACCTCACCATTGCTAGATTGATTTGAATCAGTCTTCAACATATTACATTCAGTTACGTCAATGGGTACTTAATCTTTCAGATTTTCTCAAACTCATCATGAACCAAACAAAGCCTTTAATTCAACACATAATTGCCACCATTCAGAATTCCATTTCACTTCCAAACAGCACCTTTAAACCAAAATGAAATTTGTTATTTCAATCTTTACTATCAGTATCAATCTTTATTCTGACTACAACGGCAACCTCACATTCAGGATTTCATACACAGCCAAAAGCATACTCAAGAACTCTATTCTATGTTCATGATTTCATACACAGCCAAAAGCATACTCAAGAACTCTATTCTATGTTCAAGATTTCATACTAAACTCTCAGTTAGTAAGTTATTATACCTATCGTAGGTATAATAACTTACAACACCAAACATTACCAACTTTGCAAACTAAAAATTAAATCATGCACCGCACATCACCGACTTTACATCTGTGTTAACATTATCTTATCCAACTTGAATGAAATAACACAAAATAACGTTAGGTATGTTCACAATGACCAGCACAGACTATTCAACTATTCAACAAGTTAGCACAGCCATTACTGACAGTATACTTTAAATTCCAAACTTATTATTCAAGTTAGGTAGGTACTAGACTTCCTACATGACACCACACAATTCACAAATACAAACCTTTATTTTAAAGAGATGCTACAATTATTAAAATTTTTGAACAAGATTACCGAGGCCAAGCATCGTTGAACAACACAGAACAAGGAAACCATTCCTAGTTTCCTCCAAAAAAACAACAAAAACCCATGTACCAAGTACATCAAATAGAACCCAAGTATCCCATCCGTGGTCTACAATTCACAATAACTTAGCAAATACATTCGCTACACAGAATGCACTTTCAACTTAAACGCCGAATAAACTCTTGACTCCGTCATCTCTCTGAACCACGAAACTGAGAAACCGTTCTATGTGTATTAAAATGTTGCCAATTGAACATCTATCTCATCCTCAGCCACGACTTGGAACAGTTATTGGCTCTCGAGCATCTCATAATACCTGAACACGTCTTCTCGACACCATCTAAATGTCTAGTTGCACTTGTCATTCACCGTAGTCAATTTAAATCATTTTTATTTGTAGGTATCATTAGAATGACATGTTATCAGTTGGTTAGTTCTCTACAATGCGATATATAACAACTTCAGACATTAACTTTACCTTTATTCAACCGTTGGTAGCAACAAAACTAAACGCCAACTGTCTAGGCTATAGTAACGTTAATCCTCGTGATGTTTGCAGGTTGCAAGATTGCAAATCGAGTCGAACAACAAACTATTTCACTAAACTTTAACACCGGTTTGAAAATAATCTTGATTACATAGCTCTTAACTGAAAGTTATTGCATGTCTTTGCAACAATGCAAAAGTTAAAAGTGTAATCCTCACAGTGGCTCACACCTTGTAACGATTTATTAATAATCTAGTCTTTATCTAGTAACTTTTAAGTTAAAAATCATATCAAAGTTATTTGTTTTGTATCATCAAACTTTTTCGGATGTTGACACTCACTTGTCACTGTCTTTATGTCTTATAGAGATGAGCAAGGGATGACGTTCTGTTATCGATTAATCGACGAATCGATTTTATGGACAAAAAATAAATAAACGTTTTTCAATCGATATCCAGTACTGAATCAATCCAGCGAATCGATATTTAACCCTAGAAAATCGAGATAAGATTTTTCGACATGAACCAAAATATCATTTAAAAATTATTGAATGTATATCACAAACATAAGTGAATTCAACGTAAACAAAATAAATATTGTTCCCTTATACCTGATACTTTAATTTAGTTGTAAAAACAACTTCAATCGGTCAAAGATGCTAAAGATCGACTATTATTACGATTTTTCTTTTTGCGTTCCGTAACTGGATTCAAACTTGTATTGAAAATACCAACGCGAACAGTTAGAAAGTATGTTGTTTCCAAGAAATAGCATATTCACAAATTCCCTTGGAGATCAAATCAACAACAAACTCAGTGATAGTAATATTTACGGATAATCTGAAGTGACACCTATTAATGAAAAATGCATGGCTAAAATTCCTAGTGTTCAAACATATAAAAAAAAAATACGGATTGCTAATATCTTTACTTCTCGATTGTCAGTACACTAACAACCTATTTATTATCTTATGCTTATGACAGCACTAGTGGTCACAAAACCGTGTATTATTGTTCTCAAAGAGAAAATAAAACTACGTTAATTGTTCTAACAACATAATAATGTAATGCAATCTCATTTCTTTGCGTTTCGTCCCCACGTTCCAATGCTCCGAGTACATTAGAAACATAAAATTGCGAAAATCGTTTTGTTGTTTATTTTGTTGGTGAATAAAAAAGATTAAATACTTGATGAAACAAAATATTTCAAAGCTCGAACAAAGCAAGGATATCAATAGATGGCGTGACATGGACTGACTTCTCATTCTGTCCATGTAAAAATGATTTGTTCATTTTTTTATTGATCATAAAAAAATTCATGCACCTATTCAATAAGTTATTTCAAGCAGCATATTACAGCTAATGGGGTCCCGAATCTTTCGATGATTATTGAAAGAAACATACAGTATCAACACCATAACACATATAGCGCTGTTTGAATATTTTTTTTACTCTTTTTTTTTGTAACTTACATGACACATTTCCATGAAACAAAATAATGCAATAGTTATAGATTGCAATGAATGCAAGAATTATTTGTAAAACTTCGGTAAATCCAAACCCAATACATACTTCAGCTGCCACAAAAATGTACAGCTGAATGCAGATGCAGCAATTTTTGAATGCAGATCAATCAAAGTAACATACCTTAAGCCTGTACTCCCGGATGGGTCAGGCAGCAGTGCCGACCATGCTCACATGCACAAGTCCAGACTCCTAGATGCTACCAGAAAATATTAAATGGATTGATCACCGCAGTGGCATGTATAACACCACTAGATTTCCTCTTTCATAGCGCTGTAGGCTGCGGGTTATGTTGCCTTTTGAAATGGAACCTGAGCTCCGCACTTGTATCACCACACACAGCTGGTCACAACAGGTCTTGTGGTATCCACAGCAGCCATGTTGAAGGGCTCTGACGTCCATGCTATTTGTTGCATATTGAACGAATGCCTGAAAAATTCATGTCTATGAGCAAGTTTTCACACAAGCGTAATGTTTTTTTGAATCAAGTTGTAGCTTAAGGATGTTTGCTCTCTTGCACTGTATTTACACAAGTCGTCTTATTCTCATGCGAGTTCCACTGACAGTATGAAACTGGCTAAGTTTCTTTTAGCATAACGAAAATAGAAATTTATTTTAAATTTTAGCCACTTTATACCAAGAAAAACAATAGGTATTGTGGCTAAACTTCACAAGGCATTAGATAGGTACTAATTATTGTCAGAATACTCAAGTTTATACTTCCCTGTACATATGTACACCACAGTTGCGTTTGCCCAGTAGGTATCTAGTCAGGATTGGGCATCGATGTCATCATTAACATTATCTGCAACTAGACTTCGCACATTGTCTAGTATAGGCCAAACTATACGGTTGATTTCGGGCAACAAAATATTCCTGTCTCCGCTCTCCAGTAGCCGACGAGTTGCGAAACGACGTCTCTCTATGTAGGTAGGTACTTCCATGCAAATTTTTGCGCATCAAAGAAAGCGCGCCAGCCATTACTCGTCTCATTTGATCCAGCATCGCCTTGTGCGTGCATTGGTTCATACTTCTGATGTCGGAAACACGAGGGCTTCCTTCCATATACACTCGTACTTGTGGGCTTATCGTGGGTTATGCTCGCACAAAGCAGGTAACTTATGCCGTTTTAGAGATAATCCTTGATCCAACAACGAAGCAGTGGATTCGGCCACCAATAGTTTCGCTTTCTTTCAACAAAACCACACTTTGTCAAGTTTATACACGCCTCTTTAGAATTCCTCCAAACTCTTTTTCAAACACCAAACGCGTGTCCGCGCGTTTTCTTTCCAACTCTAGCTCCACCATGGCGGGGACCCCACACAGATCGCCAAGTATGGCGCTCGCCGCTTCATTATTGGCTCAAGCACACATCCGACAAAACCACCGCTTTGAACATCCAATCGAATTCAAGTATTTTGACATAAGGGAAATTAAGTGTTGTCAATCGAATAAAATCTAATTGAAATTTGAATCAGAAGCTAAATGTTGCCAATTAAATAAAACTGAATTAATAAGTTTACAAGCGATCATTTACCTTCCTCCGATAAATATAATAATAAAATATAGTTTAGGAGCCTACTTTACACAAAAGTAATGTTGTGTTATTCTTTCAACAGCCTACTTAAACAAAGGCACGAAGTCGCCCAACAACTTCAGAAAAGTAAAATATAAGTAAATTCATTGAAAAATAACCGCAGATAAATCCGCTGTCGGGTCATATTCTCGGCTTACTTTCACCAAAAAAGGTAATAAAGCCCCTGACCCTCGCATTTCAAATGTAAATCAATGCCGTCGGCTTGCAGACATTTAAACATTTATTTACTTGCCTATTGGACGAAGTGCGACCGACTTAGGTTCAATCTCAATTTTACAGACTACCGAATAAAAAGTTTAAGGTTCTTTTTAAGCCATAAAAGTGACATTCCGTATTTTGTTCGGAGTTAAAATATATTCGTGAATACATTCGGGATAAGGTTTATTGCCCGGCAACGATATAAATAATGACAAGTTTCACCTTTTGACGACAAAGTAGGTTACCTTACCATAGCATTTTCTCTAATAGTTTGTGGTTTCCACGTGAAATTGAAACCCAAGAAAAAATTAAGTTTCTTGTTATAACATGAGGAACAATACACATACTGATAAACTGTGTTCACCCAGAATTTGTCAGGGGAATATGAACTTTAACAGAATAACTTTAGATTGACGGCTTAGTTGGCGAGTGCCTGAGCGATTCGCTGCCGCGCCACGTGTCGCGGTTTCGATTCTCGACCGGATGATTTATTTGTAAAGCCTACAGATAGTTGGTCCGGGTTTGGTTGTTTGTAAATTTAAATGATTCTAAACGCACCCACAATAGAGATAAAGTTTCTAGTGTGGGGCAAGGTATTTTAAAACAAAAAAAATGTAGGTATTTTAATATAAAGCATTTTTAAATAAATATAAATGATAAATAGTCTTTCTCAGATACAGATCCACAGCATAATAACATTTAATTTTCTCTTTATAATTTAAATTGTCTAACTACCAATAATGGTCTTTATTCTGCCTTTATTAGCTAAAAGTGATTTATTTTCCCGAACCTAGTGCAAATACTTAGTACAGGGTTATAATTTTTTGAGAGTAATTCTAATTACTAAAAGGATTTAATCATTAGGCAAATACATAGTGTTTATTGCCATTTTCATTGCAACGGCTTTCTAGGTAAGCACATACTTAGAGGGAAAAAGTAAATTGAAATAATGTGCAAAACAATTTGCAACTCCCATTACGAAAAAACTTTATCTATAATTTTGTATTTAATTTGTTCCCGAGGTGATTTATGCATTAATTTTGTTTACAAGCATGATTTACAAACACAACTTCTGTGTTAAACTATTATAAAAACTAAGAAGGTATTACGTAATTTATGATTAGTAGGGGTAGAATAAAAACTTAGAACAAAAAAATAGTTCAGTTTTTTTTAGTTATATAGTGTACAAGTGATTTTTCTGTGTTGCCAATAATGTTGATATTTTAACGCTTGCAACAAAGATTGACTGCTACTTGTCAGATTGGTAAACGATAAGTTTGCATTTCTCGTTTCCCGTCCAATCCAAGGTTTTAAATAGTGTGGCTCATGCCATCAAAGTCAGTCTATCTTTGATCAAGGCGTGATAAATAAGTAAGGGTAAGTGCTGTTCTATAAACTGTGTTTTGTGTAATATGAGAATACACTGGGTGAGTAAACCCTTATATACATTTTTATTTGCATCGCTATCCCCGCTGAAATACCCACACAATGTTTTAGTCTTTTATGTAAAAGACAACAGTTATAAATTTAATTTTACGCAAGAAAACATTCTTGTTAACATAATCATGCGACCGCCTGACTCCAATCTAAGTCTTCATTACAATTTAGTTTTCATACTACCTACATTTCTACCTACATACCCAGGGAATATTATTATAGATGTAAGCGTTGAAATGCAATCAATTAAATCGCTTAATTGTACGTTTATTATGTGCCTACATGTTTTTAAAAATTTCTGCCAATCCGATTAAAAATGCTGTTTCTCAAACATTATCAATAGTATTTCGAGCATAATTAATTGTAATGAAATACCCTATTGTATTACAAAAGCATAATAAAGAAATTAGTAGAACTTGATTCAATTGATTAAGGTAATTTTGTATTTTGATAGTAACTACAGGAAAAAGAATTCTAACGAAGCAATCAACACGGTGTAGCAAAACAATGTTTTTCAACATAGCCAACAAAATAGATGTAAACTGAATACACCTTTTGGATTAAAATGCTTGGTTAACTTATCGTCATAATGTATTTTAATCACTACACACACACTCAAAATTGATAAAAGATGATAAATCCAATCCAACAATTAGAATTTAAAAAACCCCCGACACAAAAACCTCTAAAAAAAAACAAAAAAAAAAAATCCTACTCGCATCGGGGAACCGCCAACGTTTAAAGCTGTTTTATTTTATTTACTTAGCACGCGAGCACGAGGCTTATTTTTAGCTTTTTAGAGTTTTTGTGTCGAAGGTTTTTCAAATTTTAAATTTAATGTTTATTTCATGCTTATTAAACTACATATAATATACCTAGTAGCCGACACGTTTCAATCAACAATCTATCGAAACATCCTATTATGACATGATATCTTGTGAAAAACCCAGATTCAAAGAGTAAAATGCTGTTTCATCCTTTCGGGAGCTACGATGCTACAAAAGACACAAACACACACAGACACGTCAAACTTATGACACCCCGTCGTTTTTGCGTCGGGGGCTAACAAGATGGAGTATCTCAAGGGAACATGCTCGATCCACAAACATTTATGCCCGTGTGTCATACATATGGGTTCGTATTTCATTTACAGCTGAGGCAGTAATTGGCCGGCCGCACAATTTTATTCTATATGCAAGCAAACTGAAAATTAGAACCAAACCCAAAACGTGATCGTGTTACCAGGTTTTACACGACAAATCTCGAAGCAAGGCGTAATGAACGTCTTTGATTATATCGCTGCGTAAGATGTCTTTTTGTTTCTTACTTGGGATAAATAGGGAAGTATTTCTGTCTACGTGTTTACCTTATTCTGTTTACCGAATTAGATATCGAAACGGTAACGAATCCGCTTACTAATCGATCGACTTTTTGTGATCTGAAAAGGAACCATCCAAAAAAAAAGGATAAAATCAATAATCATATCACGTAAAACATTGTTTTTATAAAAACCATGTTTGACTTGTGCTAGTTTGTTAATCCAATATCAAATAAAATATGTACATACATAAATGCATGACGAAATTAGATTATAGCGATCGTGCGTGACTCGAGCAATTGAACTCTTTCGTTAGTTACGCATGATGGACCAAAGCTAATTGCAAGTGACCCTAAGTCCCTGGACGGCTATTTTCAGTTAAATCCGTTAAGCTTTCAGGAATCTGTCCCAAAGCGTCTAGTCGTGAAAGAGACCTGGCATTATTGGTTTTAGATCTAAGCATCAATAACCGCAATTGAATTTATTAATGTAGACATTTAAGAAGCACATTGCCTATGTGTACCAGAGTAGAAGAGAGAGACCAAAGAAATAATGCATGGATTTTGTGTAAAAAGAGGTGATCTTGATATGACGGCGAATATAGATTTATCTATGGGAAATGACTTTAATCCAAACTAATTGATATAAAGGCAGGCGAATGATGATCATGTCCACCACAATTCGAAACTCTTCTTTCAAAGGTGAATGGGTGGCTTGGTTGGCTAATCTTTCATGAATAACTTGCAGAAGTATGTAAACCACTATATTGAACCAAGCCGTAGTGTAGAAAATACAATTCATGAACCGTGACATTGAGAACTTTGAAAGACAACATAAACATTACTAGTTGTCAGCCACTGTTAGTTACACTGTGGTGTATATTTTACAGTAAAATACATTACAACTGCTCCGATAGGCGTTATTTTACAGGCTTCTAAATGTTAACAAAATTACATTCCGTGTTCAAATAAAATTACTGCTTCAAACTTACGATAATCATTGGTATGTATGTGCAAGCCTTTAAATTTGCCAATCCATAGATTTCGGTTTTTCTGTTGTTGGTAACACAATCACACGCGCCGTAACAATTTTCGTAGAATTTTACTGTATGTCTTTAACTGTATTAAATTTCAGACGTTTACAAATCTTAAGTGATAGTAAGCAGACCAAATTTATTGCAGAGCGGATAGCCGATTGGGCCAAAGAGTTCTAAAGTGACCACGCATATCAGAAGACGTAGTCATGAAAGGCCTCGCTCAAGTCGAAATGATAAGCTGGTGAGAGCCGTAGGAGTCTACTGGATACCAAAAGTACAGGATCGTTCTATGTGGCGACACTCGGGCAAGGCATACGTTCAGGAGTGGATGCGTTTCGACTGAAATGATGATAAAGATTGCCATTTTAGTTCTTAATAGTGTGACTTTGTGTGTTGTTTATTTTCTGTTGTTGAAGAAGAAAAATGTAACTTTTTAACTTTTTAAGCAAATAAAAACTACTCAGGTTTCTACAGGGTACATAAAAATAAACCCTGGTTGATAGAGCACGGAGTAGTTGCGACAAATGATTGTTAACTTCCAATAGTTTACTTTCACTTGGTAGTTCTTCAGGTAACTTTATACGATACATCGTTTTTATACGGTTTCATTGGACTTCTCGGAGGAAGTCTGATTTTGAACTCTAAGGATTGTAGTTTGATTTATGTGTTTGAGTTTAAAGTTCTAAATGTGCTTTGTACTATAAATGTCCTCTGGCAGAGTTATCCAATTTACCTAATTTGACATGGTTGCTCGTTAAACTGTTGGTCCGGCTGTTATTTATAAATCTTAGACAGTAGTTAAGGATAATCAGAAGCCAGCATATCTGACTCCAGTCTTCCCAAGGGATACTAGGCAACACGCTTGTTGCCCAGTTACTGGGTTGTGGAAGACAGGTAGGCAGACACCCTTTATAAAATACTGGTACTCATCATCATCATATCAGCCGAAAGACGTCCACTACTTTACATAGGCCTCCCCCAAGCTTCGCCACATTGACCAATCGTGCGTCTCGCATCCAGCGGATCCCCGCAACTTTTCCCAGGTCATCGGTCCAACTGGTGAGAGGCCTTCCAAGGCAACGTCTTCCAGTTCGCGGTATCCACCACAGAACCTTTCTGCCCCATCGGTTATCCGTTCTTTGAGAAATGTGCCCAGCCCACTACCATTTAAGTTTGGCAATTCTTCGGGCTATGTAGGTAACTCTGGTTCTCTTGCGGATCTCTACATTTTTGATTCGATCAGGCAAGGAAACACCGAGCGTAGCGCTCTCCATTGCCCTTTGGGTGACTGTAAGCTTTCTAATAAGGCCCATTGTGAGCGACCACGTCTCAGAGCATCACATACTGGTACTCTGGTTCGTCTTGAGACACTGCAGTAAGTTGGACGAGAAGAAAGCGCTCAACTTCCTGAACGCTGCCCAGATGAGTTGGATTCGACGGTTGACCTCTTTCCTGACCCAACTGAACTGAATCGGTTGCCCTACCCAACTGAATCGTTTGTCCCAGGACATAGTCTCCTAAAACATCGAGTGTAGAGTCTCCGACCTTGTTAGGAGAAAAATACTGCTACTCTGCTGCAGCCAGTTATACTGCAAGCCAACCCTAAAATAGTTGGGAAAAGGAAAGGCAGATTGATTTACAGTACTAACCTCTTCTCATAATTGCCTAGTATCCAAGGTTTCCGTTCATAAAAAGTGTCCTAGCCTTTCAATATTTAATGATTCTGATATCGATTATGATATCGGTTATGCCCAAGTCTAGATTTAGCTGACCAGTTCAAGGCTTAAGACGCTTGTATATTTTACTAGCTGACCCCCGCGGCTTCGCTCCCGTCAAAATTATAGCCTATGTTACTCGGGAGTAATGTATCTTTCCTCTTTATAATATTGGTATAGACTAATAATGAAAGTTTTGGACTCTAATTAGATACAAGTAGGTACCTTCTTATACAAAGTAGTACCGCTATTTATTGTTTGTAATTAACACGACTTTTCATACCAACTTTTCAAATACTCGATACAGAAGCCTTTCATTGTTTATTTTCACACATGACAGATATCCAACCACACGACAACATACCGAATCCAAATTTTAACAATTGGGCATAACCTGTTCTTTCTATTGCATTTGGTATCCATAAACACATGAGAGTTCATAATCATTATTTCAACTGCTGGATATAGCCCCCCAAGCTTCTCGCATCTTGTGGATTCGCGAGGTCTTTACAAGGTTATTATTCTCATCATCTAAAGCCCACATCAGCCCACAAATATTCATTACGTCTTCTATATAAAGCACCGCTTCAGATAATTTAGCTTTAGGGAATTGCCATACCATTTTGGTAACCGCGAAATGATAATACCAAAATTCTGGGAAATGGGATGTAAGGTATCTAAGTTCAATTAATAGCTTTGATCGTCTGTCTCTTTCTATTCTCTAATAACGCTATTAATATTTTGTTTAACTTATTTATTTTATTCTATGACGAATAGTAATCTCACGCAATTTAAATTGTGTCGATAAGTGTTATTGCGCACGTTTTTTACCCGACTGCGCGACGCAAAGGAGGGTAATGTGTTTATCAGTTTGTTCCTATGTAGCGTTCTAGAGACCAAACGTGTAGGCCGATTTTGATGATTCTTACCTCAATCATTTGATCTTAATCTTGCGTGAGTAGACAACTACAATAAAATTGAAGAAAAGAAAAATGGCGTATTTTAGGCGTCATATTGTGGGGGACTTATATTATGTTTAAAGGAAATCTCGCAAAAAAAAAACGACGGTTAAAAAGTTTCTAGTCTTAATTCAAAAACCCAACTGCTTAAGAAGCAAACTAAAAAAACATCAACAAGAAGAAAGTCATGCTATGCAGTTGGAGGATACATCTGTTTTTGGACAGCCAGCTCGTGAATATGTATCCTCGGACAGCACAGCATGATTCGCAATTTCACTTAGTTAAAATCGTCGGTGTGATTTCAATCGAATCGTACCAAGCCATAAAGACGAATTTTAGAGGGCCCCGATAAAACAGGCACTTCATATAATGTGCGCGTTATTGCTAGTCTCATGTCCTGATATAGCCCTTCAGTACATACTCGATCACTGTTTTTAAACAAGTTATTATAAGGTTTATAAGGATTAACAAAGGATACAAACGACCCTTTCCTGCCAAAAACACTTGCCACAGACACGTGTAAAAAGATTAATGAACACATTACCAATTTTACAAGCTCTTCGTCCTGAATTGGTGATTGAAATATTAATGTAAGGGTATTGAACCCACAAAATTTCTGTCCTGCTTATGTTAAATTTGTAACGATTTAAAATCAGCAATGTGCACTCAATACAAAACACTAATCCTTTAACATTTTTAAACGTGCTATTTCAAACATATTTTAGCACATGACTGCGGCGACAGTGGTGGCCCAGTGGTAACAGCCGCGACTTAAAAGTTGTAGGTCGTGGGTTCGAAATCAGGCAAGTGCTTTACTCTGTGTAAATTATTTTATCACCACTGTTCTCAAAACCGTGACAGAAAACCTAGTGAGGGAACCGGCATGTCGTAGAACCAAAAATTCGAAGATATGTGGCATCCACCAACAAGCACTGGGTCCGCCTGGTGGGCTAAAGCCCATTACCTCTATCACAGAGGGGAGTCCAGTGTCCCAACAGTGGGAACATCAAAAGGCTGTTGATGATGACAACAGCGGTATACTTATCTACCTATCATCATAATGTCATCAATTGAAACATACTCGTAAAATTGTGAATCTATAAAATATAACAGGTAGCAGAGATCCTTTATATGAGAGAGTTAAGGATTCATCAAGGGATAATATAAATAGATATTAACTAATAAATTTTAAATCAGTTAGTCAAATTATCACATACGTAACATATATACATATGGACACCCTTTTGAAAATGAACCGGATTTCTAACGCAACTTTAGATAGGCCCAGCAACTCATCTCACCAGTGGTAAGATGAGTTGCTTGATGTAAATAAATCAAAATGCTACTATTGGCGTATACCCATACCATACCCATATGTATTTCTTTCAAAGCTCAACATATACCATGCATATATATTAATATACATTTTGGTTTAAAAAAAAACAGTAAATTCTGTAAATTAAAACTGCAGCAGCTTTCAAAATAAAATTCCACCAGAAAAGAAACATTTCTTAGAAACCAGAAATCTTTATATAAAAAGTGCAGAGTGTAGTCTTTATTACCACGGGTGCCGTCAGCTTAACTTAGCAATGTTTTACGCAAAGAAACAGTCGCCTGACCTCGTCTCTTGGGAATACAGGCTTCTGCACCAAGACTGTAAGATGTTATCAGTTCACACTTGGATGCGTTTCCTATCTAGCTGATAAAATCTCTCTGTTTCTCTTGCGATTTCAGTTAAAGAAACAATAAGTCATGATTACTTGAAAATTGCTTTTTATTTGGGTTAAAAATAAACGGGTTATTGGACGATTCGCACGGATTTAAATCACCCGAAAAGTGCGAATCGATCCCTTTTAAAAATATTATTTTTTCTGTGGTGATTCGCACAAATTAAAATAATCTGTGTGCGAATCGACCACTCCAAAATTATGTAGTAGGCAATTGGTATAAAATCTAATGTTTTTAAAAGGGGTTAATTCGCACGTTTCGGGGGCATTAAATTCATGCGAATCGTCCAATAACCCGTTTATTTTTGTAGTTTCTTTATAAATGACAAATATGCTTACAATATGTTAGATTAAAACACACAGGGACTGTCTCGTGATGTTCCCCTACCCTTAGACTGGTTTCGCACTGCATCCGATCTGAGTCCGGATTTGAGTTCCAAGTTCTATCCTTATTGAGAATGTTCTGAATTCGATGAATTTCGCGTATAGTGCGTAACAACTCTTACAAGCTAAGCTTTCGCGGACTCGAATCGATGTTGTGCGGAACCGCTCTAAGAAGGTTTGATAAGACTAAGTGACGATAAAGGATATCTAAGTCTTTGCTCTCGCACACCCTTTGCGACACTCTCTTACATAAGTGCTAATCGTTGGATATATTTTTTTGTTATTTGGTACGAAAACCGAACACTCTTTTCCTTTTATATGCCCCTCGTTTAATCAAACATATTGTGTAAAATGTAACAAGGCACATACCGCACCTTGAAGAATATTGTCATAACATATTACGAGAGAAGACTTATTGTCACCAAATCACGTAAGCTTTCTATAAAATTAAACAAGCTTGTAGAATTGTATTTGCCTACAATACTCACGAAGTCTCAGTTTGGAAAACCTAAAACAAAATCATTAATAATTTCCATTGCTAGTAAAATTACCAGAACTCAAATAGTCATGGTTCCATATCGACAAAGCAGTGGAGTGACAAATCTCCCACTTAAGGAAATTACCTAGAGTCTACAATGGCTAATATGAAACTACCATAAAAGTAAAGGAAAACGATAACAATTTAATTTTACAATCCATTGCACTTTTTTTTCTGTCGTTATAATATCATAACTTTAAAAGCTGTTGTAAAAACGTAATCTACTGCGAAATGAAATGTCATATTAGATATTGCTAGTATAGCTAGCATACCTAGATGTGGATTTAAACTAAGTACCTATTATTGAGGTATTTATTTGTGGAATACCATTATTTGAGTGCAATATGCACAACAAACTTCTTCTTTTCAAATGGTTTGGCACCAATATTGGTGGCCACGTATATTGCAGTGTCGGAGGCTTTTTTCGGATCATCTAGCTAGGATGTACGTAAATGGATATTTGGGATACGCCAGCCAATGGAACCTACTCTCAACAGGAGCGCCACACTCACACTCGCACAAGCATGACTAACGTCGTGTCACATAACGTAATACAAAAAGCTTGGCTCAAAGTCAAAGTTATTATGCAAAATGTTTCATTTACTGGCCAATAAATGTAACTAAAATACAAAATGAATTTACCTTTAGGCATGTTGGAGCTCAGTCTTAAGTCACAAGCCAACGAGATTGGTACTCAAGTAGTAATGTTTTAACACTTTAATAGCTCCCACGCTGCCGATCATTCAAAACTCAAAAAACCATTAATTTCACTCCCTTTTAACCGTATAGTTCGGACGGGGTACACTTTGGGGCGCGACAAGCATACCTCCGCTGGCTCAGCCGCGGTTCATTTTGGACCCCAGATTTACGTCATACGACATCCCAATTAATAACGTAATTATTGATTAAGATACCTAACGAATCTTCTTTAGGGGCGTTAATTAAAACAGTTGGATAAAAAGCTTACATGTTAGCGCCAATATGTTTTTTAGATTAAGTGCACAAGTTGAATAATTTACCTTTGTTAAATACAAGTGTGCTAATGAGATAATCGCCATTTTGATGACAGAGGTGGTCGAGGCTAAAAAACATATAAATGCATATTTGGGACACACAAACTCCACTGCAGGGGTAGTGGTTTGCTCATCGTTAAATTATTTGACGAATTCATCCATATTTCAAACTAAATATTTAGTCGTAATGAAGTTATTTGTTATCCAAAGTCGAAGTTTCGCGCCAATCGTGTTTGTTTACATTTTTATTTTACACAAATATCACCCACCCACATGTAAAAATGATTACAAATATGACAATTATGTCTCTAAACTTAATAAACAACAAGAATACACCCAGATCTAAACGTAATTAAAAAACACCGGTCCAATAATGCGTAAAATTCATCACCACTACTTTATTTATGTTCAAAACCACCAATTCGTTAACGACATTGTTTTTTTATTGTAATAGTGGCGTGCCAAAACGATTTTAGCCATCGATTTTTTTATACTGTTGACTCAATTAATGAGTGATTATTCCAAATCGATTCTTAAAAATGAGAATAAACCTTATTTAGGCAAAAAATACAATAAGTACTTAAAATAATTACTATTAATACTTTTTAAAAAGTAATCTTAATAGATATTTGGAAATTATTTGACTACAGCAAACTAAACAAATTCATCGAACCGTGCATAGTTTCACGCCGAATATTCTATCCGTTTCAAAATTCAAATTCGGAATGCGCTCGCGATTCAAAAATATTTTGTAATAAAAGTAATAATGATTGGGCCTTTTAATGTTTGATAGTCTCTGAAGTATACAGAGTGCCTAGTATATTTTTATGTAAGTATGAAACGCATAGTTTCGGGGAGCCAACGATTTTATGATTATTCGTTATATTGTAATGACTGTCGTGGTGGCCTAGTGGCTAAAGGCCTCGCCTTGCGGCCTGAGGTCATGGGTTCAATTCCGGGCTAGTACCAATGTGTCTTTTTCAAATTCATTTATGTACTTTCTGAGTATATCTTAGATATTGTTGACAACGGTGAAAGAAAACATCATGAAGAAACCTGGTCTTAAAGTATAAATCGCCAACACGCAATTGAGCAAGCGTGGTGATCAATGCTCGTGCCTTCTCTGTATGAGAAGAGGCCTTTGCCCTGGAGTGGGGAGGTTATAGGCTGGTATTATTAACATATATTGAATAATGAGTTGAGTATGGTATGGTTAGGTTTTGTATTCGGTCCAGTTTGTTAAAATGTTATGAATATCTGGTTATTCTATAGATACTTTTAATGAATTGTCAAGCACGCGTTATCTGCTGTGATTGGTTGAATGAATTTTCAATAGCCAATCGCAGCAGATAACGCGTGCTTCACTATATGTCACATTAGTTCTGCGATAATTTAGAGGTGAGAAACTCAGCCTTAGAAGTATTATTTTTATTCGTTTAAAGAACATAAGTTTGGTTTCTATTAACATCTGCATTCCCCAAAAACAATTAATGTCAATAACCTTGTGCGTATCTTCTTGCGTGATTCCTTACCAAGCGAGATATGGCATGGTTATGGTTGTCAACCAACTAAGCAAAAATTAAAATCCAAGATGTGGCCGACGATAATTTGATTTTTATTATTGGGTAATTTTAATGGTTTCTCTGACAAAAGGTGGTTTACTTTTTTTTTTGGGCATCATTGTCTTGGTTTCCGTGTATTTAAATAACGAATATGGACTTAAAATCAAAATCCAAGATGGCGCCGACGAAAATTTGTTACCTTTTTTTCATATGTGTCATTAACGAATACGGGCTTTAAAATAGAAATTATGGAAAAATAAACAACCTGAAATAGCTGCCAGATAAACTGTGAGCGAGTAACTAAACCTGAATCGATAGCGCACATAACCTTGCCTCAAAAAGATTCAGCGTGAATGTAAAAATTGTATGTATGCTTATGGAAATAAATAGAATTAATTTCTTTTTTTTTTACTTGTATTTAGAATTTACGGTAATAGCACCCCAGAAGAAATAGAAAATCCTTTAGAATATGTATAGCTTTGAAATAGCCGCCATCTTTAATTTGTGAATTAAGATAATGTGCTAGCCCTTAAACTTATGTATGTACTAGTACTTCACCCGCGACTTCGCGTGATCCGTATTTTATCCTACAGATGACTTTTAGTTTAACCCCTTAAGAGGGGACTCTAGTGAGACTTTCTCAATACAAACACATTCTTCTGTTTTCTTCGTGGATAATGCCTCTAGAGCAATGATTTTTTTCCATAAAATCTAGGTCTAATTAATACGTGCCTGTATCATTTCCTTTTTTACAAAACATAATCACAAAAAGAAATATGACAATCCGAAAAAATGCCCGTTTTTACCGCCATGTTCAGAAGACTTTCAGACAAAATTTATAAGTTTTTAACAAAAAAGAAAATGATAGGAGTATAGATATATATTTTTCCTCTAAATTTTGATATAAGAATTTTTTAGATCAGACCAGTTTTCATGAAGAAAACAGCAGAATACGAAACGTCTTTTAGTCAAAGTTTTTGTAGGTAAAATCAGCCTGAGCTGCAGTTGTCCCTTTCGCACTTTACGGGGTGAGGTTGGAGGTGACGCGACGGCAATAGTTTCTTCAAATACCTATTTTTCAAATTCCTGTTGACTAGAGTCCGCTCCTTAAAGGTTGAATTTCCAAAAATCCCTTCTGAGTATCCTACATCATTTTACAATCTTTAACACCCCATAAATGGGCTTTCAGGGAGTGTTTTTGAAAAACTTATAATGAAACCTTTACTATTTACCTAGGTTAGTATTTATGCCAAATTTTCAAATTTCCACCTTTTCACTTCCTTTAGGGGAGGAATTTCCAAAAAGCAATAAATACATATTTTTTTATCAACCAACAGCGTAAATCTAAAATTTCACGTGCCCAACATACAAACTATAGAAATTTCATACAAACTTTCAACGCACTTTTTACCCCCTAAGGGGTGGAATTGCCGTAAATCCTTTCATAATACCCACTTACGTCACTTGAGAAACCTCCCTGGCAAATTTCATCTTTATACATCAAGCGGTTTTTTATGATGATATTTCGTAATGCAGCTTGGTACATATGCACCGCCTTCTTAGATTTATTTTCTATTAACTTTCTGGATCACCATACTTGAAAATCATGTAAATGACTTCCATTATAATAAATTGTATGGTCGCCATCTTGGATTTTATTTTTCAGCCATGCCATAACAGCTGGCTTCGGATTCGCGAAAGTGTACCAGTTTTTGCCTACGCGTACTTATCATACATAGACATACTCGTATTTATACTGGTCGTTCTGTATAAACCCTTCTGAAAAGATCAAAGTAAGACTCTCTTTTATTATATTAAAATGTATCCGATACAATATTTTGAATATCGACTGCATTCCGATTATGAATTTTGAATTCTTGTACGTAATTGAAAAATCGGCGCGAAATTAGCCACGAAACCGATGTTTTTTCTTAAAATACTGTAACATTATGATTATGATAACATTATGAAATTATTTATGCCTATAAACTTGGGGGTTTGTTCTAATTTTAAAACAAATCATTTTTGAAAATCACAAATTTATTTAAATGAACCGAGTCAATCGAAATAATTTAAAATAATCGTTTGATACTCTTAATCAATTAGGCTGAATGCAATTTTTAATCGATTATGTGACGGGTGAATGGACAGAAAAAAAAAACAACACCAAAGAAATGTCATGATGCAAGGTTGCATCAAAATTTTGAGTAAAATTTTGCCAGATTTTGGCTTGTTTTTTTATGAACTTTTGTATTAAAACTTAGGTACATGAGGACGCAAATAAAATGAGTATATCTTTATTTTGTCCTTTTGCATCATTTCAGCAAGCTAAAAGGTTCTTTATGCATATATTTTGAGCAAAGGTGTTGTGTTTGGCAAGGTGTAGTAATTCGTATTTTGTACACATTTTGCAGTAGACTGGCATGATTTTACCGACCTCGATATGTAAATAAAGATATTTTTTACAAATTAACTGTGTTAAATAGCTGCGTAAACTTATTTTGAATAAATTCGAATGTTGAAAGTTCATGTTAATTCCTGAATTTCATGACGTAATTTGCAACAACCTGTCGAGTCAGCTGGTATGTCATGTGTCAAAATCTTGTCGAGCAGAGTGGTTAATTAAGACTGTACAAACGGAGTTCAATGACCTTAGAGTCTCCATAAAATATCTATCAATCATAATAAAACGTTCACGGGACGATGGTTTAATTAGCGGGAGGACCCACTGGCGCCTGTAATACACACGATTACACATTTACTTATCTGTTAGCTGATAGAATCGGATGTGTTAAATCATCCTCTTCTGTGACGGAAGTTAGTATAGGTCAGTGAACTTTGATGTGTTAAATTGTTGCTTTGTTGGTATACGGTTTGTACTCATAAATATGTTTGGACGTTTCATAACATTATGTTATTTGTGGTTGTGTGACAGGACGTTCAGTACTGTGCGACAAAAGAAAAAAAAAAGTAATACATTATTCATTAAAAATCTTTTATTCAACAAGCTTTTTTCGTATTCTTCTCAGCAAACCCTTTCATTTGATACGCATACCATGGCAGTGCACAAAAAATATCTAGACCGCCATCTTGGGCTGTTCGCCATATTGGATTTAAAATTAAGTCATTTAGTTAACCATGCACTGTCATCCAAACTAAACGTGTATGCAAAATTTCATCTTAATGGGTGGAGGATAACTGCTTTAAAATTCAATTGCAAGATTTGACCTGAACACACTTACATACATACATTGCAAGTTAAATAAAAGCTTGTAAAAATATAAAAAAGAAAACAAATATTATAGTTAAAAAGTTGAAGCTGATGGTGTTCACCTTCAGCTACAAAGATATGTGTTTGACAACTATGAATACCCAAAGAAATCAAATGAACACGTCTCAAAAATAAGTTCAAAAAACAAAAGAATACCTAAAACGTGTCAATCGTTTCATTATTCACTCACGCCCACATTCCCACGAGACCTTTAAATGAAACAAAGTTTTATTCAAATACTGAAAAAATACTGAAATTCTAAAAAAAACGCTGTAGGTGAATGGTTCAACCATGAATTCTAAACGCAACAGGGCTTTGTTTAAAAATACTTTTTACAATCCTCGAAACACAAAGGAAGTTCGTCACACGATACAATAAAATAAAATCTCAAATTTTATTCGACCCCAATAAGAATAATAACAAAATTTAACAATAATTTACTTAAAAGCAAACAATGTATTTAAAAGTAAAAACGTTCACAATAACGTACATTTGGTGCAGTAGTATAATTTCTACAACAATGGTATATTTATTATTATTAGTTATAATTAAAATTTAGATGAGTAAAGTTTTATTTTATATTAGTTTAGAAGATTTTAATAGTGTTAGAAGTTTATATAATTATTATACATTAATGTAAGAACTGATTTTAGATTAAGATTTCAACCACTCTATTGTATTGGGTTCAATCTGTAAGATAGTGTGTGTAAGTTAAAATAAATACATAAATTAGTGCTTACATGTAAACTATAACTAAAACATTTTTTTGTAACTGCAAGATAAACAGGAATTTTTATTTTTGCTAGTGACCTGCCCGATTTAGGTTCAAACGTATGTTTCAGTTCATAACTTTTTTGACCTCTTTAGACCATTTCGATCCATTCGACCTCAATAGTTTGTAAACCGAGAAAATAATTGTGAGTCCGTAAGAGAATAGAGGACAAACACAGATTCGCTCTTTCCCAAAGCAAACCGTATGTTGAACAATCACGGCATAAAAACGTTACTACACCGCTAATGGTGGCAACAAAGTGAATGACAGCAGTCCGCTGTATGGAAAAAAGTTTTGGTTCCCTAAAACGTATTCGAAACAGGTATAGTCGTGAAGAACTGTTCTTTTTAAATAAGGTTTAAAGTTCACAGCTAATACTTATTCTGGAACATAAACTAAACTTGTATTATTAGAGTGAAGATAAAATCATAAGGTGTTTAGAAACGATGCCTAAAACAAATCAAAACAGTAAAGCGTATAATGGTCATTGTAGTCTACTAACTTACGCACACACTTTTATAAACTAATTAAGTAGGGTAGGGGTTAAAAAGGCGAATAGAAAACGGAAGAAGGTTTCCGAAGTGATTTTATAACAAATCTTCAAAGCTTTGAGAGCGATTGTACTTGCAATAGTTACGTTTTTTACTCGTGAGTCCTATGCAAATTAACACGAGTTCGATACTTTTGAATATGTATGCAGCGTTGTGCTCTCCGAGTGCCTAACTAGTACTGGCAGAATAGGGAAATTTTTAAAACCATTGATCGAAGGTTTTTGGATTTTTTGTCCGAATTCGTACCACATGGGCATTTTAATGAGTACCCGATATGACGATGTTTTACTGTATCTGATTCTGTTATTTAACAATACCAAATCTCGTAAATTGAAAATAAAAACGATGAATGTTTTACTGACGGATAGATTTCGCAGGATTTTACATATACATATTATTGTTTTAAAAATCCAATAAATTTTCGCGTTTTAAATTCCAACTTTATTCACATATTGATCAATAATATATTGCACGAATAAATGGCATTACAAAAGATAAAACATATGTTTTGAATAAAAAGGTACTCTCGTTCAATTTTCACACCTCGGCGGTTAACGAATTTGCATTTGTAAATATTAAACGAAGCGGGTATGCACTCGAAAAGATTGCCCGTGCCGATCCCTTGTCGATCTTTGTCAGAGTCTGTCGATTGGGGGCGGAACCTGAATAATATAAAATTTTCATACGATTGTGAAACCCTTATAGAAAAGATTCCCTCAATCAATAAGGACCATTCCATTGAATAGGGAATGCTTGTCACGAGTTGCATGTTCACATGGGTGCCTTTTCCAGGGTTCAGGAAATGAAATCAAAGATTTTATTAATGTGAGGATTATTCGTAAGATATTGACTGGTGTTAAACGTTAAAAAGAAGTAGTGCCAAAGTATCATGTTAACCAAACTCAACATAATTAACTTAACTGTCTAGCTAATAAGAAAACACCGTAAATCTGTACATAACAGTATTTCCCCAAGCACTGCACTGCAAGTTCCACATGAATTCCACGATCGACCCCGTCAATCCTCAAAGTTCTTGTAATGACAGGCTCGCTGTCATCCAGCTGTACGGAACTTTGACTCTATTTCGTGTAGAAAATGTTCATTTGTGAGGTTAAAATGGGTCACACGGCGTGCAAGCAAAGTTTAAAGCTGTGGCTTGGCTTTTATTGTACTTCTCTAAGTTGAAATTTACAATAGCTAGAACTACTAATTTATTTATGCTATGCACTATTGTACCACTAAAATTTTAATACGACGCAAATGGTATGTTTTCCTATATAGTGATGTTGGTTTTGTAGGAGTTTTGAGACAGAGAGATTGTGCTAGATTTTTCACATTAAAATTCATACTGACGAACTTGCCAGCCTTCTTTTAGCGTGAAGAAATGCTCATGCATACCGCACTATCACAGGGATATAGCGCAGTTATATCATATGGGACTTCAACCCACTAAAACTCCATGGTGTCCTTCTGTGCCGCTTATGGTGGGAACACGGGCACGCGTTAGCACTCACCGTAATATCGCCGCGGCTGTCCTTCACCGGACACTCCTTTGGGGTGTACCCCCCATCAACGACGCTCAAGAACACATTGCACGCCGTGACGACCCCAGGGACCAAACCAGTACATGGGCGCCAGAAATCCCCGTGTACGGCACTCTCGGTCCCCCTGTGACGGGTCAGGTCAGTGTCCCCACCACCTACCCCTTTTGGGCTGCAGGGGATGGGGACCTTCCCTGTGGCCTCACCGCGTCCGTCATCAGACAGTGGCGACCCCATCCAGGCCGCGGAAGATAGGGAGAGCTGTATTCATTATGGTACGCAATAAAGTATTGAGATTTGAGAATTGTCAGTCGCTAACTCGTTGACTTAAACGGCAAAAGCGCTAACGAGCGTTCTTCGGGTTCCTCTTTGCTTCTTCTTTCGTGGATGACCAAGCAACGGCTACTGAGCCCCCCTGCCTCGACAATGCGGGCACCCACCGGGGGAGGACGCAATTGCCAGCCTAATAATAATAAATAAATTATAATTCGTTTTGCTTTTTATGCTGTTCAGCATCTGGAGTATTATTTTGTAACAATCTCACCGTGAGGTCAGGTGAAATGACAGATCACTTCATGCTCACTTCATCTTAGTTTTTACAGTGAGTTTTTTGACAGAATCGACTAGCTGGACATGAGGCTCTCTATATTAAAGCCCAGCTTTTTTATCCATAGTTAACTCAACCAACAGTTAAATATGCTAACTACTGATTGCAAAGCAGAATGCCCATTTTGTAAGGGAACTTAGGCCCCTTTGAAAAAAATGGTTGTATCTTTATGAATTTGGTTTTATATTGTAGAAAAAACACGTTATATTCATAATTAGCTGTGCCCGCGGCTTCGCGCCCGTTATCTAACTGCCTAACCTGCCCTACTTACCTACCTACCTGTACCTACCCTACTTACGTAGACCTACCTACCTTACTTATCTTTCTACATACATAGATTGAGCGTTCGCTGCACAGAAGCTATTTACTCTAGGGAGAAGAATATCGACTTCATACAAAAAAGTAAGGACAGATTTGGTGCGCACCATCTAGTAGCATTCCAGAACACCACACCGAAAGGAAAAAAAAATAAAAAATGCTACCGATTTCCAAATAAAAACACTACAAAGAGAAAAATTACTTTATTTTTGCAAGTCGGTGTCTTTGGTAGTTACCATGCTTTTTCGTTATGGACACCAACTTCTAAAAATAATAGTTATTTATGCTACAAGTGCGGAAGGTAGGTGATTTCCGATGAGTGGATAAATCGACACGAGTCGGAAATCATCTTACGTACGTGTATCATACAACATTTTACTAAGCATTGTGCGAGGAAATAAAAAAAAATATCCGCAAGAAATTAATAAAATGGCGGGCTTATTCAAGCATGCTTAGCATATCCACAGATTAACTAAAAGTTCCTCGGGCATATCTACTGCGCATGTGCAAATAGCTGTCACATCGTAACGCAAAAAAAGCACGTGGAAATATACGTTCTGCCAAACATATTTAATGAATATTTAAATTAATTTATTGATCAAAATCTAAATATAGAGTAATTAAAAAGGCCTTTAATGACGTATTAGTTTTATTTAACTTTTTATATGAATGATAATCTGTACTTAACTAATTTGTAAAACTTTTCTCAAATAATAAAAATCTATGCGTCGGACTGACGTTGGAGTTAAAAATAAAAAAAATACAGAAAAGTAAAAAGCACTAGTGAAAAAAAGTGACCCTTTCTGCACAGTTTGGCTTCTTAGAAAACGCTCTTTTCGAGGTCATGCATTGTAAAGCTATTTTTCACTTTGTAGTGTTTTTTATTTGGAAGGCGCTAGTATTTTTTGAAAAAGGGCAAGTTGTTTAGTAAGGTACTAATTCTCTTGTCTAAACCCTAAAGACTTGAAAACCAAATAATGAAATATCAGACAATACATGACAGATTTAAGACTTCAGAAGTCTCTTTAAGTTTTAAATCTTCCACTATCTGCAAGTCAGGTTCAACAATGTATGAAATTCTGAAATGAATGTATAATATATGAAATGTGTGTGAAATGAATGAATTTTAAAGAGAGTTACCGTGGCCCTGCCTCAAGCAACTAAAGGAACACGGGTGGGTTTTAGTCAGTAAAAGTCTAACACGCCCTCCCGCTTCACCTGGAGTGGGGGAAGTCATTGGATGACTTTCAAAACAAAATAAATAAATAAAAAAGAATCAATAATGTATAAAAGTTTGTTTTATTTTCAAGGCACTGATGTCAACTAAATTAGTCCTAATGTAGCTGTCCTTTCCTGACTTCTTATTTTAAATTGGGTTTTATACATCTGCAGATCAGAATCCTCGAACAACATTACTTTTTTTATTAACTAGGTTTTTTGTTCTAATCAAATCTGTAAAGTGTATAATCTATCTCTGTTCCGAATTTCATTCAGAACCGTTCACCCGTTCTGGCGTAATTAAGTAACAAACATACATCTATCCAATTTTTTCCATTTATAATATTACTTCCTTCTGCCAGCGGCTTCGCCCGCGTGAAAGTCGAAAATTATACTGAGGAAACATAAAGCCGGGTTAAAAAGTAACCTATGTGCTATTCCTGACTACAATCTATCTTTGTGCCAAATTTCATCCAGTTACAGTTCTGCGTTTTAAAGCAGAGGTATTGATGTATTTTAAAAATGTTGTCATATAAGTCTAAATCTTCCAAAAATCACAAGAAGAAAACTGGAGCTCTACCATGAGCTCTTAGGGTAAAATTATTTCCATTGTGCGTAAGGCAGATGTAATATAAGTCATATGTATATATGCCCTTACGCACGGAATAACATTGCTCTAAAAGCTAATGGTAGGTTCCTGTATAGTTAATAAAATACGCAATAGCTTCTGCCAGCGGTTTCGCCCGCGTGAAGGCCGGAAATTATCCCGAGGGAACATATTCCCGGGATAAAAATATCTTATGTGCTATTCCTGACTGTAAGTTATCTCTGTGCTGAATTTCATTTTGATCCATCAAGCCGTTTGAGCGTAAAGAAGTAAAAAAAATAGACGTGTGGCACTCGGGGACTGCCGCGGTAAAGCTATTGCATAGCATTTTTATATCAACTTATGCAATTATAATGACGTATTTATTTATTTTATTTATGCAGCATTTTTTTCCTTTGTTTTTTTTCTGTTATATTAATTCAAGTTACACTTTTTGAGCGTGGTGACCGATAAGAAAACATTTTTTTTCTTTTATTAGATAAATGAGAAGTTAATATTATTCAAAATATTTTTATTATCTTACAATACATGAAGGTTATTCAGGAATATTTATCATTGAAACTATAGGTTTATGGTAACTGAAATAAGAATTATAAGTTTGAGACTTGATATCTTCTAAATGTCTGGAAAATACCGCGTCAATGGTGGTCCCATATTTTGTTGTGGATTCTTGTGGATCATTATTCATTTTCAAATTCAATTTTCGAAAGAAAAGTAGTCAACCGCTCTGATAACGAAACAACCATTGCCACCTAGAGGCGAGTTGCTGAACTAAAGAGACAAGCTTGATATTTCAAAAAGTCATTTAAAGTTCTGCTATTCATCGATAGATGGCTCGACTTTATCTTCAAAATATCTGGAAAATACCACGTCAATGGTGGTCCCATATTTTGTTGTGAATTCTTGTGGATCATTATTCATTTTCAAATTCAATATTTTCGAAAGAAAAGTTGTCAACCGCTCTGATAACGGAACAACCAATGCCACCTAGAGTTCTAAACTTTCTGAATTATTAAATTTAACCAGCGAATATTGTGTCGACATTATCTCAATATGTGAAACAAGACTGAGTGAAAACTGTACGTTAGATACGCCTGGATACATTTGTTACCGAAGTGATAAGGGATCGAATGGTACTGGTCAGGGGGTCGCTATCTTAGTAAAGAATGATATTCCTAATACGTCAATATTTATTCCTCCCATGTATAACCTTGAATGTGTAGGAATCCGCTTAACGTCACCTGAGAGCAATATAATTATCGTGTCCGCTTATAATTCACCAAATCTTCCTTTGGCTTTCAGTGATTTGGATATATTATTCGATTTAGGGACAAAAGTGTTAATCATGGGTGACCTAAACGCCAAACATGAGTACTGGCGATGTGATCAAAACAACTCCCGCGGTACGGTACTGTTTGATCATATGGTACTCCATGATTATCAAATGTATGGACCTTCATCTCCAAAATTGGTACATTACAATCACGCACATACTCCTTCTACACCGGATTTACTTCTCAGCCAAAATGTCACGTCTGTGTCTGAACTTCGCACTCTGTCAGCATTATCATCCAATCACCTTCCAGTGTTTTTTTCAGTGGGTGGTGACTTTACCCGACATAGTTTAAAACAATATAGATATCCTGAAGCAAATTGGGTTGAGTACAGGTCTTACTTGGATAAAAATATCTCATTAACATCTACTACTTATAATTCTATAAATAGTATTGATAAAGCAGTTGACCAACTTCAATTTGCCATTCTAATGAGTCATGAAATAAACGTTCCATCGGGCCCTTCATCTGTTAAGCGCTACACCTTGCCAAGACGCGTCAAAGTCTTAATTTCTACTAAAAACAAACTTAGAAAAATGGCTGCAAAAGAAATGAATCCTATAACTAAGATGCAAATAAACAAAGATATAAACATTATTAAAACAAAAATAAAATTCCAAACCCACATATATAATGACAAAATATGGAATGACAAACTTGCCCAAATTGATAATCCATCTACCGATATCTGGCGGATTGTTAAATCTTTGACCTATAAGCCGTCAGTGATTCCTCCTTTAAAGTATGAAAGTGGCCAGTTGACTGCATCCCCAGCTGAACAGTGCAAGTTACTTGCTGACACTTTTCATAATAATATGAGTCTGACTATGAACTGGCCTAGTGACAACATTACGGAGGCCGCCGTCAACAAGTCATCAAATAAACTTGATAACGTTAAAGATTTTACTCCACCAAATATCGTACGTCCAAGAGAGGTAATCAAATCAACTAGGAAGCTCAAAAGTCGTAAGTCTCCGGGAGTCGATATTATACACAACTGCTTACTAAAAAAAAACTTTCACGTAAATGCTTAGTATTTATAACAAAAGTCTTTAATGGTTGTATGGCAATTGGCTACTTTCCTTCTGCTTGGAAAAGAGCCAAAATAATAACATTTATGAAACCAGGTAAAGATGAAGCTACAACAACTAGCTATCGACCTATAAGTCTACTCCCATCTCTGGGAAATTTATTTGAAGGAATAATATCGGCGCGCTTAGCTAAAGCCACAACCACCTGCTACTGCCTGAGCAGTTCGGTTTCAGAAAGGGTCATTCTACAGCGCAGCAATTAGCCTAGGTCGCGGAGCACGTCACGCACAACCTTAACATGGGTAAATCTACGGGTATGATGTTGCTTGATGTAGAAAAAGCTTTTGATGCTGTTTGGCATGCAGGCCTTATACACAAGCTCTTAATGGGTGATGTACCTATTGGACTTGTTAAGGTTATCCAGGCGTATTTGCCTGACAGATCATTCTGTGTACATATCGGCGATACTGTATCCCAACCTAGACCTATACCTGCAGGGGTGCCACAGGGCTCTTTGCTGGGTCCTCAGTTATAAAGCCCTAAACTGCCTACATCCAATTTTAAAACGGCGGTCTAAAGTCAGTTCAAATACCAAACTAAAAATCTACACAACCCTTGTCAGACCATGCATTACCTACGCGGCACCGGTCTGGAGTAGTACGTGTGAAAGCAACAACAGCAAACTACAAGTAGTCCAAAACAAGGCTATAAAACTGCTTTTAATACACCATTTCGGACTAATCTTAAAAACTTACATAGTCAATTAAATTTCCCAACATTAAAACAGTTCATTACAAAACTCACTTATAAGTTTTATCTTACAACTAACCCTAAACATCAAAATCCACGTATTTCTAACATTGGTCAAACACGATTTAAAAGTTTAAAATACATTGACACATATCATAGATACCGTCTCCCACATCACTTACTGCTGTATGAGTAACAAAGACGAAACTACTCGATGACTGGACTTTTTCTTAATTTCGACACAAATGCAGGTAGATTTACAAAAAATCACCCTCAGTACAAGAAGTTCATTTTCATTTATTCGTACTTAGTTTCTTAAGTAAAATTAATTGTAAAGTATTAGTGTACTTTGTTACAATGTCTTATAAATAGTTTGTGTTAAAAAGTGCGTTTGTGTCTTACCATTGCGCTGTAAGTACATCAAAAACTGTCTAACGTAAGAAATATGGTATCCATGTTTCATAACAAGTTGTTTTGCTCATTACTTTTAGTATACGTAAATGTTTTATATAGGCGCTATAGTCTGCAAAAAACACGCATTTCTTATGTTTAAATGCTTTTAGAATAAGGTCTAACTGTCATTAATTTCCTTTTATTTATGTAAAAATAAAGCAATTTCAAATCAATGCCACCTAGAGGCGAGTTGCTGAACTAAAGAGACAAGCGTGATATTTCAAAAAGTCATTAAAAGTTCTGCTATTCATCGACAGATGGCGGCCGGTGACCGGCGCTGTGCCGGTCGGAGTGGAGGGTGTTAGGTTTTTTTTCGTTACGGAATTTCTGGATTCGGTCTCCACGCTCAAGGCCCGCGATAGAAGCTATACAATAGCTTAAAAACAGCTGCTTATGTATTCGTCCGATTTCGGAGCAGCTCGTCTCGATTCATGCGAGTTTCGTAGAGTCGTACAATACGTCTAATCGCACACAACGCCGTGTCGAAGACTGCCGAACTGAAACGACGTTAGACGATGCACGGCCTTCAAGCCACACCTCCTTGCCCGTCAGAGTGGGGAGCGTCAGGTTTTTTCGTTACGGAATTTCTGGATTCGGTCCCCGCTCTCAAGGCCCGCGATAGAAGCTATGCAATAGCTTAAAAACATACAAACACATACACACACAAACTCACAAACTTTTGCCTTTGTAATATTAGTGTGATGTGATTAAAATCATAACCCTCCCTTTGGTTTTTCCATAGTCGTTTAAAAAATTAACAGTAAAGTAGGTAATATCTATTGTTTCAAAATTGAAATTGCGGTCATGGATGTTAGCCATTCAGAAGAAGATCGAAGATTGAAACGTAAGTTAGTAACCTACAATCAACTGATTCCATTTATTTAGTAGAGTATCCTTCTAACCATCCAAAAGTAATCTCTTAAGCCTTCCACCATCAAACTTCACTAACGCAAAAGACGATTATCAAAGGCAACAGTAAGAAAGTCAGCAAGTTATTAAATCCTCAGTTTAACAGTTAATAGTTCCTTTTGGTATCTTCTCAAAGGGCGTCCGAGATCTTGGACAAAAGTTTAGGAACCAAAATTAGTTGTAAAGGAGATAATATTCGTGATGTTAACCCTATAAAGCTAGTTGCAGACCAATAGCTAAGTTAATTTTACCTACCTTGCAGTTTACGGTCAGCACTGAGGTATGAAAAGCGATCTGGTCTATGCGAATTAAGCTACACTAACTTAGTTTAGCTCGTTGTTGATACCAGCTTAATCCCAGGAATACACATGGCAGCTTTTATGCAAATTAAAAGTATGCAAGTAGCTTGCATGCGCTCAACTTCTGATAGGTGATAGCATAGGAATGAATTAAAAATGCACTTTAAAATCAAATAAAGAACAAGTAAAATTAAAATAAAAAACCCCGACACAAATATCTCTTTAAAATACATTATTTATCCAGCAGTAAACACGCTTCGATTGACATCCGTCGAAACACGTAATTATAACACGATATTTTGCGGAAATACCCCGATTTAAAGAGTAAAATGCGTATAAATTTTGAATAGCTTAGCCGATTTTCATCAAACATAGCTAAGCACGCTTGATAAAGTCACCTTTCAAACAAAAGAAACTAAACCAACATCGGTTCATCCGTTTAGGAGTTATGATCACACAGACAGATACACAAATACACAAACACATAAATAGACAGGTACACACGTCAAATTTATAACAACCCTCTTTTTCCGTTGGGGGATAAAAAGTACTGCTTGAAAAAGAAAGAAAGAAAAACAATGCTGCAAACTTCATACCTTTGCGCAATTTAACGGCATGGTGTATTCCTGGCTTAACTCGATACAGCGTTTGTAGAACTGTGGTAAGCGAAGGAACAATTCCCACAAGTTATGTCATTACTTCTGCTATGAATAGAAACTATTGGGAACGGAAGGTCGGTTCATATCTTTATGTGTCCATTGCTTCCAGGAGGCAGCTTTTACGACAAATATTGTGTTTCGCTACTTTTGTATTAACTACTGATTTTGGGCTGGTGAACTTTTTTTACAATTTGTTTATCATAAGATATGATAGGTTAGTAAACGGGTCAAAGCGAGACGTTTTACCAAGGTAATTGATTGCTAAGATGTTGTTAACTTCTTAAAAACTTAAATTTTACAAAATCTATTTCACCCAACTTAATTTAGACGCTGCTGCTTAGAACTAAAAATCTCTTCTTAGCGTGTCGATAGCAAAAGTACCTAGTCTAAAAAAAAACAATTATTAAACGAGAATAGTCGGTATCACATAACATATATTGAATCGTTCCGAATTGCCTTCTTCTCGTATCAATATACTAGGTACTTAAGTATAATTTTCAGTAGAATATAATACTTTGAATCTAGACTTCAGTCTGTTCTATTTCCGTTCCTATAACATAAGACTTTACCTAAAACCCTCTAAAAATATTTGCGTGAAACCAAAGCCCGCGCTACGTGCCTATCCAGTGTATTTCGAAACTTAAAGATAGCAAATTTTAAGTGAAAAGTGGGATCCAGTGTTACAGTTGTTTTTGCACGGTAGAAGAAAAGTCTAAAGTAATTTAATATTATCGATAAACCCAAAGTTTTTTAATAAAATATTTTTTTCTACTTAAGTAAATTATTTTATGCCTGTACTTTCTAAAAGTGGTCGGTTTATTTTTATTTTATTGTTATTCTTCGAGTTTAAGAGGGGACTCTAGTGAGACTTTCTCCATACAAACACATTCTGCTGTTTTCTTCGTGGATAATGCCTCTAGAGCAATGATTTTTTTCCATAAAATCTAGGTCTAATTAATACGTGCCTTTATCATTTCCTTTTTTCCAAAACATAATCACAAAAAGAAATATGACAATCCAAAAATCCCAAAAAAATGCCCATTTTTACCGCCATGTTCAGAAGACTTTCAGACAAAATTTATAAGTTTTAACAAAAAAAGAAATGATAGGAGCATAGATATACTTTTCCTCTAAATTTTGATAAAAGAATTCGTATTCTGCAGTTTTCGTGAAGAAAACAGCAGAATACGAAACGTCTTTTAGTCAAAGTTTTTGTAGGTAAAATCAGCCTGAGCTGCAGTTGTCCCTTTCGCACTTTACGGGGTGAGGTTGGAGGTGACGCGACGGCAATAGTTTCTTCAAATACCTATTTTTCAAATTCCTGTTGACTAGAGTCCGCTCTTAAGAGCGATAACTTTAAATTTTAAAGTTAGATTGCATTACTTTTTTTTTTAATTCAATATAGGCTCGCGCTTGACCACTATCTCACCTGATGGTAAGCGATGATGTGGTCGACGGAGGAGCATGCTTGCCTAGAAGTAACCTATTTACTCTTGACTTAAAGACCCCTAGATTGTAGCTATCGGGAAACACTGACTCCGGCAGGGAATTCCAATCCTTAGCTGTACGCATAATAAAAGTATTCTCAAAGCCTTTGTAAAACTATACCAACTTGCTACATGATAGAAGTTGGTAATAGGGATTGCAGTACATTTTTCAAGTCTTTTTTTTCTATTTTCATGTTGATAATAAAACAAAGTATTGACGTATTTACATGAAGGTTCATATCAGTATTCAACAATTTTTTTTTGTTTGCTGGGCGGAATTTTCTAAAGGCGCCTGGAATATGAGAGAGAGTACGATTTTACCTCTCAAAGGACCACCCCGGAACCCTATCTGTGCAATGCCTGTTAGAGAACCTCCCTAGGAAGACTAAAATAGCGCCTCTCTTGAGCCTCGCTGTGCACGGCAGCACGTGATCACTGTGCCACCGTCATTCCTGGAATCACTTGGTGGGTGGACAAAGTCTCCAATCTGACCGCCAATGACCCCAGAGAATCCCACCTGCATATGATGCCGGCGGGATTTCAGTGTTTTAGGCGTCGAGTTGGTTGCCTTAACGACACCTTCTTCTCCAAATGGGATCAGCCCTCTCACAATCCGGCTCAGCAGCCTCCACGTTCACCAGACTCACAGAAGGAGGCAATTTCCCTCCAGTTTGTGTCTCTGCCAGCAAGGTCCTCACAACTGCTGGCAAAGACAGATCTCACCCGATCCTGGCAACCAAGACCTGCTGCTCAGAGGCCCACGCAGGGCACTCCTCGACTGGTTCTGGGCCGAGTCAGGATCGCCTCCGCAGTGGTGGCAATTTGCCGTGGTCTCTCGCCCAATCTTATTCAGGTACTCACCGAAGCGAATCGTACCCGTTCAATAACTGAATGAAAATGTAGGAGATGCGCTCCTCTCTCTTCAGCCAGGCTTCGAAATGCAGCAGGATGGCTTCGACAACGCGCTTGTGAGAAAATTGTGGATGCTGTTACCGCTCGCGCAGTACTCATCTATGAAAACATGTTGCTGTAACAATCCTCATGTAACCTTATACCTTTTTTTTCGTTGGGAAATCCTCATGGATATCGTCTGGAGAAAACATAGAGTTTAAACAGACTCCTACAAACTAAAACCCCACAGTTACTACCGCTCCCATAATTTGGGGGCCCGAGAAACAATTCAATTCATTCCCACCCCCGATTGTTACGATTATGTAACTTAATTACCTACCAACATTTTTTTATGATTACAGATATCGATAATATATCTATATCAACAATATTATAAAGAGGAAAGATTTTTTTGTTTGTTTGTTTTGTACCGAAGAGTTTCCGAAACTATTGAACCGATTTAAAAATTCTATCACCAATGGAAAGCTACATTATTCCCGAGCAACATAGGCTATAATTTTGGCGGGAGTGAAGCCGTGGGGGTCAGCTAGTACTGAATATTCATCGAAGATTGGTTATATTAATGACAAAAGCACAGTTAACTAATACCGTTTTGAATGAGACTAATACCTAATTAGATTCGTATTTAGCGACCATTGGTCAATTGGTGGTTATTTCTAATCACATATTGTAACTAACCCAATTTGTATGTAAAGATAGCGGTCAGAGGATGGGTTGGTGGTCACGTCCTTATTTAGATCGTATCATTTGATTTGTCACGGCATTCACCTGATTTATCTCATACTAAGGATAATTTCTGTGAAGATCGTAATGAAGACTTAATCTATGTAAGAACAGTGATTAAGGGACATGGCATATAGTTGCCGTTTTGTAAGTCAATCTAGCTACAACTTGCAGGTCTTGTAAGTCAAGTGTGAATACGGTACATCTAGACCAGCGTGCTCCTTCGCCGACCACATTATCCCTTAACAACAGGTAAGATTTTACATTTTTTTATTATTGGTAGATTGATCAATAAAAGTCAAAGCATTTTTTTTTACTTTGACGGCGGGACAAACTCGGCACTCACATATTTGCGAGCTAGCTGGTCAAAACCAGATGTATCCTCCGACTACACAGCATAATTTTCTTCTTGTTTACGTCTTTTCAGTTCGCTTCTTAAGCAGTCGGGCTTTTTACCCGACTGCCGAAGGAGGGTAATGTGTTTATCAGTCTATGTATGTATGTATGTATGTATGTATGTATGTGTGTATGTTTGTTCCTATGTGGCGTTCCAGAGACCAAACGCGTTGGCCGATTTTGATGATTCATACGTCAAACGATGCGTCTTAATCCTGCGAGTGTCATAGGCTACATTAAAATTGGACAATAGAAAAATGGCGGCTTTTGGGTGCCATATTGTGGGGGTCCAAATTTTTTTTTCTTCCAAACCCATCGTGTGGGGTATCAAAATAAAGGGTTTTAAGAGGTGATTTCAAAAATATATAACACTTATATGTTTAAATGTATCTAATTCGAAAAAAACTAACTAAAAAGTTATAAATAAAAAAACTTAATTCAAAAAATCAAAAAACCCGACTGCTTCAAAAGCGAACTAAAAAGTCGTAAACAAGGAAAAAATCATGCAGTGCAGGCGGAGGATACACCAGATTTTGGTCAGCCAGCCCGCGAATATGTATCCTCCGACTGCACAGCATGATTTTTTCCTTGTTTACGACTTTTTAGTTCGCTTTTGAAGCAGTCGGGTTTTTTGATTTTTTGAATTAAGTTTTTTTTTGATTTTTGATAAACTTTTTCTTTGTATTCCTTCCTGTTTTGGGCAAGTGTAGACCAGTCTTTAATTTTTAAAGAAATTGAGAGAAGTAATAATAACACGTGGGCGGAGCCGCGGACGTCTGCTAGTAAAACTTAATATAATATTTCCTTGAACTAAATATGAACTGTAATGGTAATCCATCTTCATGCATACTATCGGTATTGCAGCTTACTTAACGTTAAAAGGTCAATCGATGCAGCTATAATAATTTAACCACGCTTTTTTTCCCATGGGTGTTGACAGAAACTACAGAAAATCAAAATATTCCAATTTAACACAACTCCAAAAGGCTAATGACCCCATTATCTTAGCGGAATCACTTCGGATAATTCGTTGAACATCTGAGCCGGTTCCCCACCGTAATATTACAAATTCGTAAATTATGTTTCTGAAACTAACTAAATATACAAAACTTCCGCGCTTTAGGTGACAAACTTTATTCCAAGTTGTAAATTGATTATCTACCTGTTCCTAAAGTTATTTGATATAATAATTTGTTGTTATTATTTTCGTCTTGAATATAATTTGTTAGAGTTTGTTCGAAATAAATTGGTTGAGTTGAGGAACGATGTTGTTTGCGGATTTGCATACCTTTTCAAATTATGTAAACAATGTTATGTAGTTAGGTAATTATGTTTAGTTTTCGTACTTTGTTTGGAAAGGTCCACCCACCTTATCTAGGTGTTCTGCATGGTTACTAAAGGATTATTTTCACTACCTAATCGTGGCGTGTTTTGGCCTCTTGGAATCGTCGTGTGATGTGCTTTGTCAATAAATGATTCGGCAATTTGAGGCACCTATCAAAACTAAAAAGAGAAAAATAAAATCAAAAAAGTTATCTTACAAAATAAAACTTAAACTACTTGTAGTGTTATTGTTTAAATAACATCCCAAAATATATCTGTAAATACCAAAATAATCTTTAGGTAGTAGACAATTTGTTTTTATTCATCATTTCCAATTATTACATCGCTTCACATAACTACTCTTCAGCATAATAGATGCTCAACGTTTTTCTCATTCCTTTGACAAACATAAAATAGGAACCCAAACCAAAAATACTGTGCCATTAAAATCTACAAAAAGTTCGGATTTACTGAATACGAATTTTATGAGCGTTCAGAGACACAATGGCCCTATGTATGTACCTGTGAAAAGTCGTGCCTAATGAATTGCCTTGTCAAAACGTTGGGACATCTTTTGATCTCAGTATTGAAGTACAATGCGCAAAAGTGTCTGCTACATGGCGCCACTCGTTTACAATAAATTACCGAAGAGCTGGAAAGAATTAAACTTTACGTTATTTAAAAAAAAACTTCGAAGTTTTTTAGTAGACAAAGCGTATTATAGTGTAACGGAATTTTTAATGGAGAAAGGCATTTCTTGATTGCTTTTTATAATGATTATTAATTTGAAAAATATGACATTTAATTTTTATTTAATTTAATTTTTATTTAACTCCAATACGAAATAAGTGACTGCAGAAGAATTGTGTCAATAAATAACTATTGAAATACTTCATAATTAAATTATAATTATAGTTGATTAATTTTTATATTGACATTGTTTATCTTCATTATTATGTACTTAGCATCTCTACTGTATTTTAAACTTTTGCATGCCTTCTGGTTAAATATGGCTATACCTAATTGTATTGTTTATGTCACCATGTTTTTTGTACCCTTATTTGCAAAATAAATATCTTATTTTATCTTATCCAACATTTAGAGAAACTACCTATTCTGAAATAAAAAAACCGGAAAAAAAACGAGGTATGTATGTTCTCCAGTATATAAAAACTAATCAATCAGAAAACTTATCAATGAGAGGTTGTTGAGGAAAATTTTGCGGTTGCTCCTCTGACCTTATGGCTATTGATGCCGGCGTTGATCAGGGGTCTGTCCTCTCTGCAACTATTTTCCTGCTGCACATCAATGACCTACTTCAGCCTGGTATTGTTGAGTACGCAGATGACAGTACTGTTTCAGAGAGATACTTGTCCAGCGCAAAAACCAGCGTGGATGAAGGTCGTTCCTTGAGAGAGGCTATGGTGAAGCGGACGGATTTAACCTTATGCCTTGTCTCCCAGAGGGGTGATAAAAATCTAGTCTCCTTTAACGCCAGCAAAACGCAAGCGTGCCTTTTAACCGCTAAAAGGAGGCTTATCCATCTAACTCCTACTTTCCGGGGTACGTCTGTTCCTGTGACTGATCGGCTCAACTTTGGCGCGTCCATTGAGTACAAAGCCCAAATTGCGGCCAAAAGTACCTTAAAATTGTTTAGTTCAAATAAAGTATTTTTTATTTTATTTGACTGTTTTCCTTGAAGGATTAGGCCGAGGTGCATTTATAGTACGCCTACATTTCGCTAGTTGTTTTAAAAGCGATGAATTACCATCAACCAGTCACAAGACTGCTACTGAGAAATTCCAGTTTAAAATCCAAATACCACTTACCCCGTCCCGGGAATGGAATCCAGTACTTCATGCTCAGCGGTAGCGCAAAGAGCAATAGAGAGAGCTATGCACGGAGTTTTACGGAGAATTTATTAGACTGATAATGTTTTATGATACAGGGTTCCCGCAGACAGGCTATACTGTGCGACAGTGATGCATCAATCATTTTTCATAGAAATTGTTACAATATGTCAATGGAAAAAAATATTTTCGCATTATCAAGTCCTACCGTTACTTTGAATATGAAAATTTAAAAACATTTGTACTTACATATAAACAAAACAGAATCACTACCTAATCTATTGTATCATGTAACATTCTATTTCCCTAAAACTGTCTATCACGAACAGTAAAATAATATTTTTTTATCGCGCAACACACTTCTGATAAAATTGTTTATTGGTTGCGCGATGTAAAGCGAATGCGGGCGGTACTGGTGCTTAATTTTTTTGAATCTCCAATATTTTACGTACAAAGAGCATGAAAAATATTGATAACGAACAGCTGCTTAAACTCGAAATTTATTTATAGTGACATTTAATTCATAGGCAATATTTCAAAGGGTATAAGTGAAAATGTTTTTTTAATACAGTGCCTCAAAAAGTGGCGTATTACAGGGACGTATAGCGTTCGGAATGGGCTATTACATACTCGAGCTTTTTCTTTACCTTTTCCGAACTCGTGCGTTCTCTTTTCCAACTGTCAAAATAATGTCTATTAAAAAGAAAAACCAACCACGAAGTTTTTATGAGTCATGCAAATATGTCTTAAAAGAAGCTACTAATTTGTTTCAATATCAGGTTCGCGTGTCAACTGTCAACACGCGAAGTCATACTGTCCGAAAGTTAAAGTGATCTAGTGCTTAAAAATTCGATTTTGTGTTTAGAAACATTCTTAAACTGAACCTTATTTAGTGATTACTGTGCACAATTATTGGTAGCGCAAAGCATTCAGTGATCCATAACAAAAACAGTGATTAAGATTTAAGAGTGACATTTGCAATAAACATCTTTTTCTTCATCCACCTACATTTTCTAATAATTAAACGTCAGATGTCGAAATGTCATTTGACATTTGGAAAATTGTTGCCATTGTAAAAAAAATAAGAAATAAATTATTAATACAATGAGTTGCGCAGGGGTGGACGACCAGGTCCCTGTGACAGAAAATGCTACTGGAAATACTAAAAGAAACTTTGTGCAGCAAGCGTTTCATCCAAGCCTCTTTACTCAAAGACCTAGATCTTCCTCACTTGGGAATAAGTCTATGGCAGACAGTAACACAAAGGAGATAGACTTACCCCCACCACCAGCGATGGCTACAGAAAAAGTCGATGACTCCAGCTGTCCTCCCACATGGCAAAGAATACCCACCCAACGCAACCCTAAAAGAAAAAAAGTCTCTAGCAGCCCACCTTCAGCGGAAAGACATAAGAGTCCAGAACAGAACCTGCAGAGCTCTATCAATACCTCTAATAGATACAGCGGACTTCCAGTAGACTTACCTGAATCTATTGAACATATGGAAAGCCAAGCCAATACGAGTATTAAAAAACCAAGTAAACCTCCACCAATCATCTTGTATGGTATTACAGACATCTCAAAACTGACGGAACTGCTGAACAGCTCGGTACCAAGGAGTAGCTACAACTATAAAATAGTGAATAGAGATCATATAAGAATCATGGTGCAGACAAGTGAAGCGTATAAAGACGTCATTGACCTAATTCGAAAGAATGGACTTATAGGCCATACCTTCACTCAAAAAGACGATAGGTGCTGCAGAATCGTGATCAAAAACCTACACCACACGACACCCAAAGAAGCCATTATAGAGGAAATAGAGAAATCTGGAAATAAAGTCAGAGGTGAAATCATATGTGCACTCTCAAGGAAAAACAAAAAGCCACTAAATATGTTCTTCGTTAATGTAGAACCTGGCCCAAATAACCCAGAGCTTAAGCATATAGAATTTATATATAGTACAAAAGTTAGGATAGAAGATCCACGAAAAACTAATGAAATCCCTCAATGTGCTAGATGTCAACAGTATGGGCACACTAAAAATAACTGCATGCGTCCCTTCCGATGCGTTAAATGTGCAGAAGGACATAGAACCATAGACTGTCCAAAAAAAGATAGAAATACACCAGCGACCTGCACTTTATGTCTAGGAGACCACCCTGCCAACTATAAGGGCTGCCAAGTGTACAAGGAGATTCGCGCAAGGAAAATTGTGCAGACAAGACAAAAGAAGGCAACTTTGCCAATTATGAAGGATGCCAGAAATAACACAGTCCCATTTGAAATTGACGATTTTCCACAATTGCCGCCAAGTAGACTTGCAAGAACACAACCATCAAACCCACCCACTTCAGATGCCAGAAACATTGCACACTGGAACAAAAAAGAGGAGAACATAAAATCTCAGCTAACAAGTTCATTAGAACAAATAATATCTAAACAATCAGAAAAAATAGATATCCTTATACAGCAAATAGGTACCCTAATGGGACTCCTAACGACTCTAGTTGCCCAGTTTAAGAAATGAAATTCCTACGTATTGCAGCATGGAACATAAATGGCTTGCCTCCTAATCAGCATGAAGTGGAAATTTTCATCAGACATAATCAAATAGACATTCTTTTGATTTTGGAGACACATATGACTGATGAAAAAGCCATAATCATCAAAGGATATAATATCTATTACACGAATCACCTTGACGGAACATCACATGCTGGCACTGCTGTTATAGTAAAAGATAGCATCAAACAACACAGTCTCCCAAATTTTAGACAGGCATACCTGCAGGCTACTGTAATATCAATAGACGACTGGCAGGGCCCACTCAACATCGCTGCAGTGTACTCCCCGCCTCGGCATCATGTTACTGAACAAATGTTCAATAACTTTCTTAACACGCTTGGAGGCAGATATATAGCTGGAGGAGACTGGAACGCCAAACACACCTACTGGGGCTCCAGGCTGACCACAACCAGAGGCAGAGAATTGAAAAGGGCCATAGATTCAAACTCTCTCAACATAGTAACAACAGGGGAGCCAACCTACTGGCCAACTGATCCCAATAAAACACCCGACCTCATCGATTTTTTTATCACGAAAGGAATGTCAGAATTATATACAAAAATCGAATCAAGCCTAGATGGCAATTCCGATCATATACCAGTGATATGTACACTGAGCACCACAGCTATTTGGAAGGAGACTCGAGACACATTGTACAATCGCAAGACTGACTGGGACTCATTCCAGAACTATATAACGGAAAACGCCAACCTGCACCTGCCCCTCAAAACAGAGGAAGATGTAGAAAATGCTGCTTGGTTTACAACCAACCTGATACAAAAGGCTGCTTGGATGTCCACTCCATGCATAAAGTACAGTCGTCAGCAGCAGGATAGCACATTAGAAATACGCGAGATGATAGCTGCAAAACGAAGACTAAGACGACAATGGCATACAAGCAGGAATGCACATGACAAAAGGGCTCTCAACAGGGCACAAAAGATACTGAAGAAAATGTTAGAAGAAAACGAAAATGCTACTCTTCAAGACAAACTGAAGACCTTGTCACTCCATAAACTAGATGATTACTCCCTGTGGAAAATTACAAAAACACTTAAACGGCCACAAGACCACATGCCTCCATTGAGACAACCGAATGGAAACTGGGCGAGAAAACCAGAAGAAAAAGCCGAGCTCTTTGCTGAATTTTTGAAGAATGTTTTCAAGCCAAATGAACCTGACATCATGTACCCCGAATATGAAATTGACCAAGTCCTTGATAGCGATCAGCAAATGTCACTACCTATACGACTATGTACCCCAAGAGAGCTATGGAGATCTATTAAAAACCTGAAAAAGAAGAAGGCATCAGGTTTCGATTTGATTACAGCAGAAGTCTTAAACCATCTACCGAGAAAACGAATTGTTTTGCTTACTATTCTCTTCAACGCAGTGCTGAGACTAAATTATTTCCCGCGCATCTGGAAGATCTCGATTATACATATGGTAGCTAAACCAGGCAAACCACCTAATGAAACTTCTTCATATAGAACTATAAGCCTTCTCCCCATATTGTCTAAACTTTTCGAGAAAATACTACTGCAACGTTTGACACCCATACTTGAGGAGCAGAAGATAATCCCGGAACACCAATTTGGCTTCCGGGCACGCCATGGAACGATAGAACAGGTGCACAGAGTGGTCCACACAATCCGACAGTCACTGGAAAGGAAGGAATACTGCTCAGGTGCCTTTCTTGATATACAACAGACATTTGATCGAGTTTGGCACAAGGGCCTCCTATGTAAACTAAAAACCTGTTTACCACACGCTGTATACTTGTTGCTCAAGTCTTACCTGGAGGATCGAGTGTTCCAGGTTAAATATGAAGACTGCCTATCATCACTTTACCCAATAGAAGCTGGAGTGCCACAGGGGTCAGTGCTGGGTCCTATCCTGTACACGCTCAATGCAAACTGTAACCGCAACCTATGCTGACGATACTGCAATACTTTCCTGCGATAAAGATCCCATCAAAGCATCCACAAAACTCCAAGAACACCTGGACGTTATTGGATCATGGCTGAAAAAGTGGAGAATCAGGGCTAGGGCTGCCAAGTCTGCACTAAGACACACCAACCAACTAACACCAACATTTGCACTAAGAAGAGGGGACTGCTCAACAGTGACACTTGATGGTAATGCTCTTCCACAGAAAGGTACGGTCAAATACCTAGGTATGCACATATACAGAAGGCTTACCTGGCGCGAGCACATAAAGGCCAAACGGGATCAGGCAAACAGGAAACTGGGAGACACCTACTGGCTTTTGGGCAGACAGTCATCACTTAGGTTGGAAAATAAACTACTGATCTACAAATGCATTCTAAGACCCACATGGACGTATGGTTTAGAACTCTAGGGTTCGGCAAGCCACTCAAACATGGAAATACTACAGCGCTTCCAAAACAAAGCCCTAAAAATATTGAGCTGCGCTCCTTGGTTCACGAAGAATATAGAAGTACATGAGTACTTACAAATGCCTACTATTAAAGAGTTTGTGGAAACGTCATACGAGTCTTATAAGGCTAGACTCAAAAATCACAGAAATGAACTCGCTGCAGCACTACTGGAGTCCTCGGACTTTACATACAGACTGAAAAGAAAAAGAATAGCGTCAATTTAATTTTGTTGGTAACCATAACGAGATGACACATCGCAGGATGTGAAGAATCTCGAACTGCCAAATGAAGCCACAAACAATCTGATTATAGCTATGAGGCTGATTGCAGATAGATAAAAAAAATATCAGATTTAATTATTTGATTCAATGAGTTAGGTTAGGTTTGATTTCATTTCATCTCAGTAAATTTCATTTTCATTTCATATCAATAAAGAAAATCTACTAAAGACTTGGCTATATGGGCATACTTCCCTTTGCCTACCCAGAATGAAGGAAGAAAACAAAAAAAAATCTCAGCTTATATTCTTTTACGGATGGCGCTATTTTCCAAAAATGTTCTTTGCGAGTTTAGTTGTTTGTTGCACAAAATGAGTAATTTCGACGATATTTTATTTGAATTAACACCACCGGAACTCAGTATACGAGTAATTGCACAAAATGTTTCGGAGAACATTTTACCGAAAAAGTCAAAAAGTCGCTACATATCTACATACGACAAATTTATTGCGTGGAGAGAAGAGAAAAAAGCAAATAGTTTTCAGAAAATGTTATTTTGGCATACTTCTCCGAACTCCCAGCAAAATTTAAACCTTCTACGTTATGGTTGAGGTTTTCGATGATAAAAAGTATGCTGAAAAAACTTTTTTGCAAAAAAATACTACCGACTTCCAAATGAAAAACTACAAAGTGAAAAATAACTTAACTCTTGGAAGTCGGTGTCTTACGTAGGTACCATTTTTTTTCGATATGGACACCGACTTCCAAGAGTTAAGTTATTTTTCACTTTGTAGTTTTTCATTTGGAAGTCGGTAGTATTTTTTTGCAATTTTTTTTTATTTTTCCCTTTTTAGTTTTGCCTACCTAATAGATACGCAAGTTGTTTCCTAAGGTCCCTATAACGCGGAATAGATTACCCGAATAACATGAAACTTGAATATAACCGGTGAAATGAGAGATCTGCGTACCCCTTTAGAGCGTACTGGCGTGATGTTATATTATGAAATGGTATAAATAATAAACATACATGTGATTGCAGCAACCCCGAGAGTGTTGCCGTTATTTATTGAAGAGTTCTGTTGTATATCTCCGAAGTTCTTGATCAGACCTTCACCAAATTAAAATGGGACCAATTTCAAAACATACTCTTCCAAACAAAAAAGATTTTTCAAAATCGGTCCACAATTGACGGAGATATCGGTGAACATACACAAAAAAAAAAACAAAAAAAAAAAACAAAAAAAAAAAAACAAACAAACATAAAGTCGAACATAGAACCTCCTCCTTTTTGGAAAGTCGGTTAATAAAGTCGAACATAGAACCTCCTCCTTTTTGAAAAGTCGGTTAAAAATAAGGAACAACTTGGATATAACTGAATACCCAAAATTATATCTGCTTTCTTAAAACGACAATCAGATAGTTTTACAACTAAAAAGTCGAAAATATTAACATCGAATGAACTGGAAAGGTTTTTGAACGAAGCGCCCGATGATCGTTATTTAGCCACAAAGGTAATTTATTAATAAATACTTTTATTATTCTTTAGTATTCAGTTTACGAAATCGCAAATTACAGTCAATATATTATTTAAGAAAATATTAACCAAATCCCATTTTTTGTAGGTTGTGCTGATTTTTGGCATTGTTGGAGCTTGCCGCAGAGAGGAGTTAGCCAATATTACTCTAAAAGATATTGAAGCCCAATGCTACTAATCGAGATTCCGAATACAAAAAATAAGATACCGAGAAGCTTTGTTGTTTAAGAAGATTTTTTTAGAATAATGAAAAAATATATGAATCAGTGGTCCCAAAAAGCAAAAACCGACCGTTTTTTCCAAAATTATCAAAAAAGGGAAGCGTACAGCTCAAGCAATCGGGATAAATAAATTTGATAATATGCCAAAAGAAATAGCTACGTTTCTTGGTCTGCCGGATGCTGAGTATTATAATGGGCACAGCTTCAGGAGGACCTCTGCTACATTATTGGCAGATTCAGGAGCCAATTTGACGTCCTTAAAGCGACAAGGAGGTTGGAAGTCAGACAAAGTTGCAGAAGGCTATATTGCTGATTCATTAAACAACAAACTAGAAACTGGGAAAAAAATCACACAATCCATTAATTTAAATTCCAGTCCGTCTCCTTCACATGACAAGACTGAAGAGAACGTTTGTCCATCTACCTTCGTTGATAATGATAATTCATCAGATCCAATTCCATCAACTAGCAAACGCCATTGTATAACACCTTTGACAAATATACACGAACAATCATACGACATTAATAATAGTTTGTCTCAAACAGTAAATATGCAACCTAAAACTTCCCCAGTTAGTATAAAAAACTGTAACAATTTCAATGTATATTTGACTTATAACTTTTATAAGAAATAAATGATTAGTTAGTTGAGTTTGTTGTTTTTGTTATTTTAGTAAATTGCTTAATTTTTTCGCAATTGTATTAAAAATTGTTGTTCAGTACACGTGCGGAACCGTCATTGCAACTTGTTCCGACCGTCAACCCTCACCTTCGGCTGTGCCTCGGCTCGGGTAGACATTTGTCGGAACTCTTTGCAATGACAAGCTTGCCGCACTCGTAATGAAATATGCTATTTTTAACAGTGTATCAACTTTGAAATATGAAAAAAATCTACTGTTTAGTAAATTTATGTCTTATTTTATTTTATTTTTGATATTGTCAATAAGGTCGCGCTTGACCACTATTTCAACTGTAGATAAGCGATGATGTGGTCGACTGTGAAGCACGCTTTCCTAAAAATAACCTATTCACTCTTGACTTAAAGAATCCTAGATTGTAGCTATCGGGAAACACAAACTCGCATTATTCGTCAAAATATAGATAATAGCCCGATTGATTGCCAAACTTAAGCGGCAGTCAGCAGAGCTCTCGCACGCATGGTCGATGGGTCCAAAAAGTTCTGAAGTGGTGACCATGTACCGGAAGACGCAGCGTTGGAAGAACTCCCACTAGGTGGACCGATGACCTGGCTAAGACTACGGGAATCCGTTGGATGCGAGACGCACAGAACCGGTTGATGTGGTGACCTTTGGAGGAGGCCTATGCTCAGCAGTGGACGTTTAACGACTAAAATGATGATGATGGTTTGAATTGTTGTTTTTTTCATGTTTTTAGTGTTGGTAAAATTGCAAACAGTTTTTATTATTCTTGGGTACTTTCAAGTCCCTGAAAGATGGCCAATAAATTAAAATCAACCTGCACATGTTGGAAATTTTATTAAATCCGTCAAGTGTTCGTATTTAGCCTCTACCAAAATATACACGAAAAGTAGGGTTCATGTTTTTGCCAGTGATGCAAGCTTTTTAGGCTACCCCGGTAGATGAATCGAATACCCCTCACAGATTTTGCATCGTCATGTAAATAGCGACCCTACTATCTAAGAATAGAACCGTATTAGATACGCGTTTCATACACGTGCCAATAATATCTCTTGTGGGTAGAACATCAAAATAGTTTGTAAGACGAAATATTTTCGATGGAAAAGTGTTAATATTGCAAGAGGAACGTTGAGCTTTATTATAGAGAACATCAAAGAGTTTCTTCAGGATGAAAATATAGTACGTTTGTAGGTGTTTCGTAGTATCAAATTATGAATCCATTTTTAACACGACCGAACCTCTGAATCCTCTCAAACAGAAAGCCGTCTCATCATCATCATCATCACCAATCACGTAATTTGAAAGTTTTAATTAAAAGCAACAAAAGACAAAACAAAATATAATTTCCTTCTCTTGTTTTCATTAAATTTATTTAGTAATTCATTATGATAACCTCTCTGTCGACGGGTTGGGAGGTTTACAAAACACGATTGTTTCAAACTTCTAGTTTCAATCAATCTTAGCTTATAAAACCACTACTATGATTAACAAGAACTTTAGAAGGAAATCAATGAGAGAGGCCCAAGAATATAATTTATAATCATTAAGGTCTGGACAGACTGTGCACACTTACTAACTTTTGTTCCAATAATTATGTTTTAATAAATAAGTTGTCTTAGTTAACCGTGTAAAAGTATGCTTTTCTCCCTACTGGAAACATATTATTCCTGTTTTACTCATCAGGGGATATTTCTCTACTATTTGCCAGACTTTGAGTTTTGCAGTCATTTTGTTAAATCAAACAATATGATTTATATTTGGAAATATATTTCCTTTGTAACATTAATAATGTTACCCTGCTACATGATTTAATCTATACTATATTTACTGTAAGTATATGCCTCACAGAATCTACATACTTAACAAATTCTCGATGATGATTATGAATTAGGTGTTCCAGGCAAAAGTTCCTACAAAGTTCGGTAATAAACTCGAACGCTAGAAGGCTTATGTCGCTTAATCTTTGCGGGAGCAAAATTAAATTTAACACCATCCGAGACAACTTATGTAATCTTTAATCAGAAGCAGCCGTTAAGTCTCAGACGCACCTCGCGACGTTTATCGCTTATTCAAGAGAACCATTCTTATAATGAAATTTTCCCTTTAATAGTCCACGGAATTTAGACAGAGTGAAACTGCGAAATCTTCACTAATGGTGCGGAACTACGTAACTAAATTTTACGCGGGTGTGCGTTCGGCCGGAACTCAAAACGCGCGCACCTATAGTAACGTTGATTTCCGCGTAAAGTGCCCGCGAATTATTCTCAAATACCTACGTTTTCGATAAAACCCTGAAGTTCTTTGGGAATAAAACTGAACGGATACCGTTTAGTGCTAATGTTGAGTCTTCAACGAAATCTGCGGCGTTTTTCTTCCTTTTTTTCAGCTAATAAGCCGAGCTTAGTAATGTTGATAGGTGTTTTAAGCAAGGCGATATTTTACAGTCATTTATTTCAGAGGTAAATAAGACCTCTCGTCTAACTTGACGTGTAAAATGTTGAAGGAATTTTAAAGCACCCCGGCGCCCTTCCAGGATTTTATTTTGCGTTCAGTAAAGTGACTTTGATAATAAAAAAAACTTAATTTATATGTGTGTGAGATATTTATTAAGTTGAAATGTTGTTTAGAAGCAGAAGCTGTTATTCGAAATTTAAAAGTTACTTTTTCTTAAAGTCTTTTAGTTTAGTTTAGATTAGAGAGTACTAGAGGCACACGACCGATTGCAATGAATTTAAGCCAAAATTGTTGTCGTTATGTTTCTAAACAAAATTTCAACTTAATAAATGTCTCACACCAAATAAATTAAGTTTTTTTTTTATTATCGAGAGTTACGTTACTGTACAACTTAATTATGAAAAAAAATAGGTAGGTACTTACGTCATATCTAGGACTGTCTCTCAAACCTTAGCAATCCCTAAATGAAACTTTGCAAGGTAGTATTTGACATCTGACTTTCGCATTATAACATGATTGCTTGTTCCTTAGAGTAAGTGACAACCATGATTGACGATCATGAAAGTACAAGATGACTTGTACCAGATTGTGTCGACTTAGTAACAAGTCATCTGTCTTGTACAATAATGTTTTAATGAATTAGTACAAAGATACTGAGAGACTTTATAATCAACTGTATTTTTTTATAGATAAAGATGTAACATGACCAATGGAGGAAAACTCAAAAGAAAACAAAAATCTTAAATGAAAAATATCCTTTTTTTTAACACAAATAAGGGCACAAATAATATCAGTGTAGCAGTGGAACTTGGAAATTCTATATCACAAGAGCTAGTAGGTATCAAACAATGTTCTAATTAATTAAGTTAATTAATATTTAAGGTTAATTAATCGAATCGGTTAATGAAACGTGCACGTTGCGGGAGGTGGGATGAAAAAAGATAGACTCTCAGTGAGATGTGGTGCTAGAGAAGAATATTCGCAGTATCGTGAACCGAGTGCTGCACAAATGTCTCGATACTCCAAGAAGTCCACATCGAGCAGCATCTGTCCGCAATAGTACAGTCCCAAATAATCATTTTCTTCGGACACGTTTCAAGACGATACAGTCAGTCCATAGAGCAGTTAGTCATGTAAGCGAAAGTGGAAGGTCACCCATGCGATGGGCCGACCAGATCAAGTCTGCTGTGAGCAGTCTCGTGCGCGAATGTACCCAGATGACTTCTAATCGGGCAGAGTGGCGAGACATTGTGAAACGCATTACATCTGCCGCAAAAATAACAACACTTCATGACAACCCGACTGCTCTGTAAAGAGCGTAATGACTGAGAAGATAATTAACCTTAAATAAATAGTCGTCGTTATTCTGTGTAAAAATTAATTCCCACTAATTCTTTTGGTACTTCCATGAGAAAACAATTTATTTTTCTTTTAATAGCATTACGGGCCCCGGATGCCAGGACCATACGGGAAACAAGTCCCATGAGACAATTCCTTTACGCAACAATCTGTAAAGCAATATCAATTATACTCAGACAGTCATGTAATTGATTATTCCTAATTGAATCGCCGACTGAATCAAGAATCAAGGGTAAAGAAATTCTGGTTTCTATAATGAGAAGGTACGGTTTCCTAGATGGTTAGCATAGGAAGATAAGAAGATGAAAGAGTTTGATTGTTTCATAATATACCCACCATTAAAAATAACAAAAAGAAAAAAATATTATTAAACCATAATTTTACTGAATTCTGGCAAAAATTGTGCTGGATCTAAACTGGAATTTTAAATAAACCAATTCCTTTAAATAGGCAGTCATTAAGCAGTTGAGAACACCACACTAACCAGCTAAAACAAATTCTAACTAAAATTACCGTCGCGTTGGCTAAATCAAATTAAAAACCCTAATTCTGTTGATGGCCATTTATTGACAGGATGACGTCAATAAATTACGTTGGTTCCGTACATTTGGAGCAATTAAGTTTATAAAGTACGCGGTTGGTAAGCAAACAAGAATATTATCCAATGCTATTACTGTTCAGTGTGGGTGTTACTACCGTACCTAATGGACTACTGCGTTTGGAACAGATAAGATGTGTTCAATACAGGTTAACTTTGAAATTGGCAATCTATCTAGGGGTGGAACTAGTCATGAATCGGAGCAACGTTTATTATAGAACCATCTCTGAATAATGAGAAATAAAATATTGTTCAATGCATTTATATTCCCAAAATTCGAAAAAAATAAGGTATCAGCAGATTTTTCTTCATAATCACGTCCAAGTTAGTCCGATACCGAAATTTATTCACATGCATGAGTACTGTCACACCTGAAAGATTGCCAATAGTTAAAAGTTAAACTTGTTGATTTTTAAAGTTGATTGCAATTTGACTGAAAACTTTATGTTCAAAAAAACTTAATTAAAAAAATCACAAAACCCGACTGCTTAAGTCGGAGGTTGACCAAAACCAGGTGTTTTCCGACTAAACAGTATGGTTTTCTTCTTGTTTACGTCTTTTAAGTTCAGTTTTTGAGCTGTTGGGTATTTTGATTTTTTGCGTTAAGTTTTTTTTATTTCTACCGTTTTAGATAAAATATATTTTTCGAATTAGTTACATTTAACATATAAGTGCTATATATTATTGAAATTACCTCTTAAAACCCTTTAATTTAATACCCCACACGATAAGTTTGGAAGAAAAAAAGGTACCCCACAATATGGCGCTAAAAAGCCGCCATTTTTCTTTTTCCCAATTTTAATATAGCCAGTGACACTCACAAGCTTAAGACGAATCAATAGAATCATACAAACCGGCCAACGCGTTTGGTCACTGGAACGCCACATAGGAACAAACATACATACGTACATACATAGACTGATCAACACATTACCCTCCTTCGGCAGTTAGTTAAAAACGCTACCGAAGATCTAGTTTTCATTTCATTGTTCAAGGATTTATCTAGATACAATATGGGATAGCTAAACTAGTTTTCGCTTCAAACGAAATCCCTATTCATAAGCTATTCACGTGGCGAGGTCGCAAGCCGAATTCGTTTGAAAAAAGCAACGACCAAATGTTTTTTTCCAAACGCTGAGGGATTTGGAAACATGATTCATTCAACACAGCATCGATGCAGTCGCTAAAACGCGACGATACTTCGACCGAAACGCTAGGCTGAAAGAAGAGAAAACGCTATTCAGCTATGCTAAAAGTTTAATGTGTGTGCCCGGCGTTAGTCTTGTTATTCGACCCTAGACCCGAGTTGTCATTGGCTAGTTTTGATTCCAAAGAGAATTTTATTAGGCTGTGATGTCTGATGAAGTTTCACGTTCCCCACACAGTTTTCATTACAACTACCGTGGAACTAACTTTTCAGTTGCGATTAACATGCAGAAAACTTTGTAAAGATTCATCCTGAAAACAGGAACAGGTAAATAAAATTGCATTCAACTTGATCCCAATAAATTTCAAATATTGTGTTTTGAACCGTCTTCAATGTTTTATTTGTTTTGTTTCTCGGCTCTCATAAATAATGCATGTGATACCCGTTGGAAGGCAAGATGGGGCAGTTATTTAAATAAAGATTTGATGAATCAAGTTTACATTATCGTAAAAGTATTTGTATTTGCATGCGATGTTTTATTTAATGAGGGACTTTTGAGACAAAATGTATTATCTACCCAAAAATAAACTACTCTACCTCTTTTCAGAAATCTAATAAAAGCTGGCAACATCAATCAGTTCTAAATTCGCAATCATTAATTAGTAGATAGACGCCATTCCTACGCACAGCTCTTCCTTCGCAATGGCCTATTCCAAACAGCTATAATTTATCTTAATTTAACTTTTAGAACCTCCATTTTATTCGCCATTAATTTTACATTGTTTTCTTACGAAAACAGCATCTTAGTCTTTCCGCGATTGTTCTAGATAACAATAAACAAGAATATAAAGTTTGCTATCTAAAATTAAATTCTCCTTTAAAAGAAAACTTACCTTTCAAACAAGTCCAATTTATAGTAGTTCTAGTAATAAATTGTGTTGTTCCAAACAGTTAAAGTTTAATAATGACCCAATTAACTTAAGTTAAACACTGGAACCCAAAAACCCTTGTCTCAATCAATCAATTCTCTAAAGCCTTTAGAGATTAGTTTGATGTTCAATAGCTTAATATGTAAACAACGGGTTAAATTAAACAATATTCAAGCTCATCACTTAAACAGACTAACAATGTAGGTAGGCGTTAGCTGTCTGAAGGATGTTTGTATTATTAACCGACTTCTTAAAAAGGAGGAGGTTCAATTCAGATGTTTATAGGTTTTTTTATGTATGTTCGGGTATAACTCCGTTATATGTAAACGGATTACAATTTTTTTTTTGTTCGAAAGAAGTTTATTACAAATGGGACCTACCATTTTAATTTGGTAAAGATTTTATGAAGAACTTCGGCGACATACAACAGAACTCTTTAATAAATGACGGCCAATATCTCGGAATTGCCGCAATCACAGGTCAGTTTATTGTTTACACCATTTTCATAAAATACCATGTTGCCAGTATGCTCTAAACGGGTACGCAGTTGTGTATAGTTCACCCTGGTATAATCTCATTCTACTGGTTATGTTCAAATAACTTGTTATTCGTGTAATCTATTCTGGCATCACTCGGGGCATTATACGTACGAATACCTTGCTAAAAAACTTGTCTAATATGTACAACTTATAAGTGAAAATAACTAAAAATTCGGAAGGTGGTGTGGAAGGTTGTTCCGTATGATGTCGGACGTAAAGAATCTCACCATCTCATACCTTCCCGTGGGTGTCGTAAGAGGCGACTAAGGGATACACCAGAGAATGGGCAGCAGCGTTCTCTGTGCTCTTCAACAACAAACTGCGATCGTCAACCCGCCTGCCAAGCGTGGCGATTAAGGCAAACCCCCCCAAACCAAATGAATATCACAAAGCAAAAACGGCCCCGAGTACCCGGCAGCCCGTCTACCCTCGACTACGGTAGCGGTCGAGGCGATGGCGTGGCAAGGGGTGCCAAGAATCCTTGGAGTGAACCCAGCTACCCCAATAAACACCGACGACTGGCCCTAGCAACATATATTACAACACGCGAACACTCCGGACCGAAGAGAAGATAGCCGAACTCGAGGAAGAATTGAGCAGGTTGCGATGGAGTATTATAGGGTTATCTGAAGTCCAAAGAGAGGGGGAGGACTTGATAATCCTCAAATCCGGTAACCTGCTCTATTTCCGAGAGGGTGACCGGCAGACCCAGGGTGGTGTCGGGTTTATCGTCCCCAAGTCCCTTGTGAACAACGTGGTGAAAATCGAGAGTGTATCGACCAGGGTGGCGTACCTTATTCTCAGAATATCCTCGAGATATTCGCTGAAGGTCATACAGGTCTACGCACCGACCTCGGCACACCCCGACGACGAGGTAGAGACCATGTATGAGGATATCTCTAAAGCCATGCATGGTTCAAAACTAACTTCACCGTTGTCATGGGGGATTTTAACGCGAAACTGGGCAAACGAGACGAGGATGAGCTGCAAGTGGGACAATTTGGAGTTGGACGTCGGAACCACCGGGGTCATCTACTGGCCAGTTTTATGGAGAAGGAGGGCCTCTACATGATGAACTCCTTCTTCAGAAAGCGTGAGCATAGGAAGTGGATCTGGCAAAGACCCGATGGTGCAACTAAAAACGAGATCGACTTCATCATGTCAACAAAGAAGCAAATGTTCAAAGATGTCTCTGTGATGAATTCGGTGAAAACCGGGAGCGGTCACCGTATGGTAAGAGGCACATTGAACATTAATATCAAGCTTGAAAAGTCTCGACTTATGAAATCTACGCTCCATCCAGCACAGATCCAGATCCTAAACCCCGAGGGCTTTCAGCTCAAACTCCAGAATCGTTTCGAGTGCCTAGGGAGCTCCGTGGCCGAATACAGCGATGGGTTCGTGGAAGCTGTCCATACGGTCGGGTCTAAGTTTTTCAAGACCCGCCGTACATATAGTAATAAAAAGCTCTCTGATCCTACTCTCAAGCTCATGAAGGAGATGCGTGAGATGACCCTGCAGTCTTCAGACGATGCCTTGAAATACCGGCAGCTTAATAGACTGATCTCAAAGTCCTTGAAAAGCGACCTCCGCACTTTAATAGTGAGCGTATTAAAGACGCGATTGAGCGGAATAAGGGCTCCAGGGTCTTTGCAAGAGATCTGTCTATTGGGCAAAGCCAGCTCACGAAACTGAAGACCTACGATGGCAGGATCGTATCCGCCAAACCGGAGCTTCTGAGGGAGATCGAGAAATTCTATGGCAGTTGTACACGTCAACTAGTAAACCCGTCGCGAATCTAGTAAAAAACCCTAGAGCTAGATTGACCCGTCACCATACCGAAGACATTGCGGACGTCAGCCTGTACGAGAGTAGGATGGCTCTTAAACAGCTTAAGAACAACAAGGCACCGGGTGATGACGGCATTACGGCCGAACTCCTGAAGGCGGGTGGAAAACCAATACTTAAGGCCCTTCAGAAGCTGTTTGGTTCCGTCATACTCGAGGGGAAAACGCCACAGGCATGGTGCAGGGGTGTCGTGGTACTCTTTTTCAAGAAGGGTGACAATGCCCTATTGAAGAACTATAGGCCCATCTCAATTCTTAGCCATGTCTACAAGCTCATTTCAAGAGTCATCACGAATCGTCTTGCGCGCAGGTTTGATGATTTCTAGCCTCCCGAACAAGCCGGATTCCGAAAAAGCTTTAGCACCGTAGACCACATAAATACGCTGCGGCAGGTTATACAGAATACCGAAGAGTATAACCTGCCTCTCTGTTTAGCGTTTGTGGACTACGAGAAAGCCTTCGATTCAATCGAGAATTGGGCCGTACTGAAGTCTCTCCAACAGTGCCAAATCGACTACCGGTACATCGAGGTGTTGAAGTGTTTGTGCAATAGCGCCACCATGTCAGTCCGACTTCAGGATCAGACCTCGCAACCTATCCTTTTGCAGCGAGGTGTGAGACAGGGAGACGTCATATCTACGAAACTGTTCACCGCTGCACTTAATGTCTTCACGGTTCTGGACTGGAGAGGGCTAGGCATCAACGTCAATGGCGAGTACATCACTTACCTTCGGTTTGCCGACGATATAGTGGTCATGGCTGAGACCATGGAGGACCTCAGTATAATGCTCGATGACCTCAGTAGAGCTTCCGGAAGAGTGGGTCTTAAAATGAACATGGACAAAACCAAGGTTATGTTAAATGCCCATGTAACACCTACTCCTATCAAGGTTGGAGACTCTACACTCGAAGTTGTGGAAGATTATGTCCACCTGGGACAAACGATCCAGTTGGGTAGGTCCAAATTCGAGAAAGAGGTTAACCGTCGAATCCGACTCGGCTGGGCATCGTTTGGGAAATTGCGCGGTGTCTTCTCGTCCAACTTACCACAGTGTCTCAAAACGAAGGTCTATGACCAGTGTGTGTTGCCAGTGATGATCTATGGCTCTGAGATGTGGTCGCTCACAATGGGCCTCATCAGAAAGCTTACAGTCACCCAAAGGGCAATGGAGAGGGCTATGCTCGGAGTATCCTGATCGTAGCGTGATCGAATCAGAAATGTAGAGATCTGCAAGAGAATCAGGGTTTCCGACATAGCCTGAAGAATTGCCAAACTTAAGTGGCAGTGGGCAGGGCTCATTGCTCGCAGAACGGATGGCCGATGGGGCAGAAAAGTTCTGGAGTGGCGACCGCGAACCGGAAGACGATGCGTTGGAAGGCCTCCCACCAGGTGGACCGATGACCTGGTGAAGGTAGCGGCGATTCGCTGGATGCGGGACGCACGGGACCGGTCAATGTGGCGACACTAGGGGAAGGTCTATGTCCAGCAGTGGACATCTTACGGCTGATATGATGATGATTATGAATGATTTTTTTTTTGGAAGTCGTTTGTACTTTGATGTTAATTTTTTTTTTATTATTTCAATAATAAACCCATAATACGATCAAAAAAATTCTCCCAGTGGATGCACTTAATTGCATATTTTTTCCAGAAGTTTGAAATTCGAATTTTACTTTTTATCGAACGAGGTAAGAGCATATTGAAAATTCATTGTTAACATTTTAAATTGCTTTATTCTGGCGGAGCAACCGAACACATTGCTCTGTGCATATATTATTTAAGCTAGTGTTGTACTGGCACACCACAGTAATTAATATTGTTCAACTTGTTAACAAGTTGCAGCTGGAAAAAACTTTGTTACTATCGTTTGTAACAAATTTAGATGGAGAGAAATAATCAAATTAAAAGTTTGTTCCTGTCAGTACAGAAGATTGGGAACACATTAACCCTACATACTAAAGTTTTTTCGTGAATGCTGAAATAGAAAACCAATTGAGTTCTAATAAAGGTCGTTTAGTTCGAAGTTCAGAATTAAAGGAAATGAGGTTGTGACAGGGGTCCGGATATTGGTGGGTAATGCAAAAATAGTCTATAGTCTATTTGTAAAGAAGCTTAAAATGGAAAAAAGCTCACGATAAACGGCAACCTTTATGTTGTTAATTTTATGTCAAGGGCCAAATGATTACATTTCTTTATGAGAGTTCTTCGGAATCATAACAGAATCATATGATTCTGTTAAGACTTCTTTAACTAAGTCAGTGCTATGTGGATTTTGGCCGTTTATTTGTGGTAACATTACAGCAAGCATGATACAAATAAGAGTTGTCTCATTTGAAATACAAAGATTGTTTGGAACAAAACATCCACCCCTTAAGCTCCGGCAAAACTTGCCTTCGGTTAAATGCAGTTTCTACCGTATCATGCATTCAGATTACGGCTGCAACGTCTGCGAAGACCAATCGTGGAAACTGAGCCAAAGGATTAAACTCAAAACCTTCGGGTCAAATGTCAAATCCGTGTTGCTTTACGGGTGCGAAACGTGGAATGTCACAAAAGACATCTCACGCCAAATCCAAGTTTTCGTCAACCGCTGTCTTCGTCGCATACTCGGCATTTACTAGCCCGAGACCATCACCAACGTGGAGCTGTTGGAGCAATGCCACGAGAGCCCGATCGACCTCCAGATCAAGCGTTGCAAATGGAGTTGGATTGGCCACACGCTGCGAAGGGATTCTGATCATATACCGAAGCAAGCGCTGGATTGGAATCCCCAAGGCAAAAGAAAGCGTGGCCGTCCCCATCAAACCTGGCATCGCACCGTCTTGGTGGAAGCGACGAGCATCAGTATGACGCGAAGCGAGGTGAGGCGTGAAGCTCAAGATCAATCGCGATGGAGGACTACTGTGGACGCCCTTAGCCCCATCCAGGGGACGTAGGACATTAAGTCAGTCATTTTACGCAGGCTTTGTCAAGAAATATGCTGTCACCACAAATTCACTCCAAACTCTACTAAACTAATAGGAACTTATGCGTATAGTAAAATTGGCAAAATTCCTCGGCTTAAGGAAATGCTTCCGTCCCAAATAATTATGGCAAACAAAGTAACCCTCGGGTTTATACCTCAAACATTTTGATGGACTGCCCACTTCATTTGCTGTGTAATAAATTTCGCAAAATGGAAACCCTCTAAAATATATAACTGAGATGAAAATCTACATAACATTCTCTACACAGCAGCTTTGATGCAAATTATATTCTATATCACACTATGATTTACATGAAAACTGTATATCTTAAGCAAAAGAGAAAAATATCCCCACAGGCTCGTGTTAGATGTCCTTCCAAAGCTTGCAAAATATAATAAAAGCTGTATTTTGATGTGTGTCCAGGTATACAATAGAATACCAATTGAATTAAAAACTTTAAATACAAGAATTTTTAATAATAAAGTATACAAATGGCTCTCTGCTAATAGCTTTTACAGTGTTAAGGAGTTCCTGGAACATAAAATCGCATGATGACTGATTGTTTCGTTATGCATGTATTTGCACGCTTATATCTAATAAGCAAAACATGTTTGTTCATATTGTTTACATTACCATCTTTTATACCATGTTTTTAGCAAATAAATGATTATGATTATGAAAAAAGTCCGGTGGATTTTGTTCATATTTGCACTGAAGCATAACTCCAAATTGCCATATTCAAATGTAAATATTTTATAAACTAATTTGAAATGAACATTGTTTAAACATTTAAGCTAACAAACAATAAATACTGGTAAAGAATAAACATAAACATATGCGGTCTGGTAAATGGTTATGTCAAAAACAAACTAACAAAAAGCGATGGATATATTATTTAAATGTACGTGGTAAAAATGAATAAAGCAGTTTTAAGCCGAAAAAATGCAAAAGTAACAATAACAATAGCCAGACTCAAATATTTTTAATGCAAAAATTACAGATTCCTTTACTCAGACCAAATAAAAAGACTGAGATCCTTTAAAAGCAGAAAAAAATAAACACACGTTGGAGGTATTTCAGGAAATGTTGAGCGAACATTTCTTTTTATGTTGCCAGTCGTAATTAAATATTGTGACGTCGACGCTTGTATTCAAAATTTGAAAAAAAAGCGACCTGTGAGCTGCTTTTATTGTAAGGCAAATCTTGAAATCTTTATAAGTAGGTACAGTTTTTGCAGTTTTATACAGAAGATATTATATAGTTAAAATATTTTTATATTTGAAAGCGAAAAGATTCTTCCTTTTTTTTTCAATGGACCACCACTTAAGTAAGTTCCAAGTATCTGGAATAGTTTCAAATAAAAATCATCAATACAAAATGAGCTCACAGGATAAGCTCCTTTCGAGATAAGAGTTTTCAATTTAAAAAGAAGATAAAATGTAACCGCATGTCTGTTAAAAGCATTAAAAAAATCTTGATTCCGTGATATGATGTAATGAAACCGCTATTTAAAAGCTTTTATTGTTTTCATCTTAAGTACTTCTGAATGCTAAAATGAATTATTTTAGAAGCTATGAACAAGCTCTTGAATTATTTGCAGGTCAGTATAGTTATATTGCGTGTCCAACTCTCAGGCGTGCAACAATAACTTTTTTAACCGCGTGTATTGCATTAGAGACACAATGAAAAAGCCATTGTGTCTCGCATAGATCTTCGTTCTGGCATACAAGGGGTTAAACCTAAGAACACCATTTATCACTGACTTCAAAAATGAGAGGTGTCGGGTGAAATGCGACACATTTGTCCCTAAGTAATTGGTAAGTTTACCTGCGAGAATGAATAACTAAAATAGTGTATTATCGATTCTATTAAAGGATAATTAGCAACTTGTGAAAAAGCTTTAGTAACTAAAGAGTTCTTGGTACGAACTTGTTGGTACGAAAATTAAGAACAAAATGTGACAATAGGGATGTTTCCTGGGTAGAAAAATTCTAATTCTGTTTAGGATGATTGCCAAGTTGTGAAAAAGCATAAGTAACTAATAGCTAGGGGTTGGTACAAAAATTAAGAACAAAATGTGAAAATTTTAATAACAGATGCTGCATTTTTAATCAATCGCATCTCTTGATTTGCACTTAATTTGTGCCGCGTCGATATTTTATTTTCGTGTAAAATTATAATGTGAAGTATGTGTTTACTTAGGTGCACTTCTGCCTAACCCTTGGGAGCATACAAGCGTTATGTTAAGTATGTAGCAAAAGGTAAGTGTTAAGAAGAGTGCGATCTATCTAGAAGCTGTACACTATTTAATCAAATTAACACACATTCAAGGTACTTTATCAAAAAACATCTCCCTAAAAGTAAAAAATAAGTAGTTAAATTGAAGCATTATTACAAATCATCTGGGGCTATAATCGGATATATCACACATAGAATAATAAAAACCAATCTGATTATCTCGCAAAAGAATATCAATATCATCTTAGAGTTAGCTCATCACTTAATCTCGGTTAATCATAAAAAAGTTTTTAACTACCTATAATCAAGTTACGTAAGCAGTTTATGGAAACCATTTAATACCCGAGATCAGACGCGATTCCTGATTCTAAGTACCTAAGCAAATTTTTTATAACGTCTTATCTTATTAAAAAGTTTCTGAGGTTCGCCAAAATATGAGGTATTACTGGCCACTTATTCGTGGTTAAGTAATAACAGGCGCGGGGTCGATCTTTCACGTTAAGTAGCGGTTGCCGAGGTAAGTCTGTGGATGGGTTGAAAACGTGTTAAGGGATCGGTCCCGGTTTATTGTGTTTGTTAATAAATATTTATATAAAGATCTAATCTTTGACGGTCCACACGGTTGTTAGAAGCCAGAAAACTTGCCTATTAGTGTAGTGTGTACAGAATTAGTGTAGTGTACAAAGTGAATGAATAATAGTAACAATTTTGAACTCTGACTGAACAGACAATTTAATACTATCCCAACATACTTGAGAAAAGGCGAGACAGATTGATTGACTGGCCACTTACAAGATATCCAAGTAACTAAGCAAACGTTATTTTATTTAAGCATTTTATAAGAGAAAATCCCGGCAGAGAACCAAATGGACAGTCAAGTTTTCGACTAATTAAGTATTCTGAACATTCAAAATTGATTTTATGATTTATATCGTTTCTTCATAAATTACCTATTTAATTAAAGTTCTTTCCTATTTTACAGGTAGATTTATAGCCCAAATTTCGTCGTTTCGTCGTCAATCGTTTTCTAACGATTTTTCTCAAGAAAATTGCATCATTTCCTCCTTACGAAGTACGGTAATGAAATTCGGGTGGTAATAGAAATCCTATTGATGCGAATGAGACGTCAGGAAACAAACTGAACCGGACGAAGGAGATAAATATTTAATTATTATTTCTTTTAGAACGTGGGGGAGACAAAAGAAAGGTATTTCTATGCAAAGGACTGTCTGTTACGATATAATGGACGTTTTATAGTGTCGCAGACATTTGCATGGAGATCTTTGATGTAGATAGTTAAAATAATCGATTTGCATATTAATGCTAAGAACAACGACCTCTATTTGTACTTGTTTCAAGTTATCACAATGTTAACTGATACTATTTAGTTGGTAATGGTACGAGTATTTCTTAGTACAGATGTCGCTTGCCAAATAATCAAAAAAAAAATTTTTTTTTAAATTATTTCTCAAAACATTATGGACAAGTACAAAGGCAAACTTAATCATTACTGTTCTTATTGAATACTGAAGCTATTTCAAAATTCTTGAATATTATGTAACTTTTCAATTGAGTTCAACTTTTCATAACAATTTCTATTTAGTATAAATGATAACTACCTTCAAAGTGTCATTAAAGTAATTCCCCATTTAGTCATTGAACACGTCCAAGAGGGTATAATTAATGATTTCCCCTTCTCTACATTGATAGCCGAACCACTGAAATAATCAAAACTTTACTTGAAAGAATATTATCCTAATATCAAAGTTAGCACCTATTTAATTCGTTCTCCTAATATAGGAACAGTTAGCGACCGCTCAGTACAATGTCTTTGGTGTTTAATAAGTTTGGACAGAGATTAATATAAGTCAAGAAAGCTAACAAAGAGTTACAGTTGTCGGACTTTTAGGAATAATACAATTTTGTACTTCAAATTCTACACGCATAAATCAATCTTGTTGGATCCCTTCTGCGCTGAAACTTCAGAGCTTGAACACCAAACAAACTTTTCTGAAAATGCAAGAAGAAAGAAAACGACGTTAAGAGATGCACTGAGTGAAATATAACCCCTCGGGTAAAACCTTTCCCAGAATATTCTTGTCCAAAAATAAAATGCTAAATTAAAATATGTTTATCAAAATTGGATCAGACATCATAATGAACATTTCCGCGTTTAACGTATCAAATCTAATTCAATCGCAGCGAGATGAGGGCCCAATTTACTCAATATTTGCCTAGCATATCTCGAGTATTCCTTACAATTTGACTTCCACGAGCCGGCGGCATTGTACGCATACTCTTTAGCGTCGAGTGGATGATTCCTTTATCATCAAAATACCCTTGATTCAAATGGCCTCTTCTAGGGCTCTCGTCACAAAAACGAGGGCATTCGAAAAGCAAATAAAACGTGCTCCCTCTTCACGAATTGTGATTTACATAATGTTTTTTGCTTAGACGCGAGTTTTCAATAAAAAAGGTATATTTGATATAATGTGTAGCTTTGACCCACATTTCGTGCGTAGATTATTAAGACATCCTACTGAAACTTGAAATATTATAAAATCTACATAGAAAACACTACTAAAATATATAATGTGGATACGCTGAGTCTCACTCTAGTAAACGAAATATTACGAACATTTGATTTGGACTTCTGTTTGAGTTAATCTCCCGAGTTGATTGTAATGAAATTTCCTTCAAAGCAAACGTGTATCTAACTACGTTATGAAGCAAACGTGGCCTAGTTAGAGACCCGTTTGTTCTTCAGCTTTATATTTGGAATCAAGGCTTCGATGTGCAGATTTTTATGCGGAATGTTTGCACAAAACATTATTAAATCCCACCCACTGTGCCTGTTGCTCCTTCTATATTATTTTTCATTACTTTTCCGATTTCAAAGGTATCTTTCTGCTAATCCACACATTTATATTCAAATCTACGTTAGTGGGATCAACCTACCAAACCAACACCTAAGGCTGCCTTATAGTATGAGTAAGTAGAACAATTTATAAGAGAAAACATTGCTTAAAATATAAGACAAAAATCCCTCAAGGTAAATACCTCATTAATCTCTCACGTTCCACGATATTGTTCGCCCATTGTATCCGTACAAGCGAGGCTCCGTTCCCGGCGCCCGTATTAGTGCAAACGACGGATCCCTAAGCCAGGGCACCGCGATCACAACGGAACCGCGCTTGTTCACTTGAACATTGATCAATGTCATCCAGCTAAACAGATAACTAACAAAGTGATGTATGGAGTGAATTCACTGTGAAACAAGGCACGTTTGAATTGACGTGTGCTCTGAAAAATAACGTTTACATTTTTCAAATTTCGTAGTTGTTTGAACGCACGTGCATCGAAAATGCCGCACTATATTCGGATGAAACAAAAGGGAAAGTGGATTAGGCCTGTACGAAAGTGAAGGTAATCGATCGGCTTTGACGTTGATACGAGATAACTGCATCCGTTGTTTTTGTACGTGATAAAAATTAACAAACGTTACAAGTTGGGTAAGCGTTTATTGGTTCACACTTGACGTATTCTCTATGAGACGAAGCTTACAGATATACCTATCTGTTTTGGAGTTTGAATATTGTGTGTACCGTTATTGGTACACAGGTATTCCGGTCTATCAATCTTACGTTTAGTTACACTTAGGCTATGATACATACCTTTTCATTACCTTTCCTATTCTAGAGGTACAAGTTTACCAAGCAATTTCTTCTACTATAATACTACGCGTTCGATCATCCCCTAACTTTATTACTTATCCATAAAGATCTAATAACTCAAACATATTAATAACACACTCGTTGCTATTCGTATGATTACTCGAACTTCGGCTACAGATTCAGAAGGCATTGAACTCGTTTGAACTGAATGATGAGCTAATATTCCAATAAGTTTGCGGTTGTTTCTAAATTATAGGAAAATTGGCTTTATTAATTGAGCTTTTCATTACCTAGAAAATCTCATAGTCGTATCATTAACAAATCCGACATTCTATCTGTCTATTTAGCCAAATATACTTATTAGTGGTGGTAATAAAAAACCGGCCAAGTGCGAGTCGGACTCGCACACGAAGGGTTCCGTACCATAATCGCAAAAAACGGCAGAAAATATCATATTTGTTGTATGGGAGCCCCACTTAAATATTTATTTTATTCGGTTTTTATAGTATTTGTTGTTTTATCGCCAACGGAAATACATCATCTCTGAAAATTTCAACTGTCTAGCTATCACGGTTCATGAGATACAGCCTGGTGACAGACAGACAGACGGACCGCGGAGTCTCAGTAATAGGGTCCCGATTTTACCCTTTGGGTACGGAACCCTAAAAAGGTAAAGTTACTATTTAATGTATTTATTTATTAGAAAGAGGCTATTATTTTAAATGACATGTATCTTCTGAAGCTATATTTCTTACCTTACATAACGTAACAAGTCTTCACTAAAGTGTAGGTTCAACAATTTCACCCTTCTTATCTGTACTGACATAAATATTTAGCTTACCTAGATCTTGTACACGTTAATGGAAGGTAGTTTTGGTATTGCATTTCGTTCTTCAATATGTAAGTTTTTATTCGCTAATAAGTCTTATCCTTGGCAATAAATGATCACTATCTCAACAGACTCGGCAAAATGATCGCTATTTGTATAGTATTTGTGCTATTATACGTGGGACACTCAGAAAGTTTTGCGAAACTAAAAAAAATTGTTCTATACGTACATATATTTTTATTAAATCTTTTCAAAGTACTTTCCACCAGCCTCTATACAAAGATTCATGCGCCTAAACCAGTTTTCAAAACACTTTTTCCAGTCCGCCGCAGACACCTCGTTTACAGCCTGCTCGAACGCAGCCAGCGCATCTTCCGGCGACGAAAATTGTATCCCTTTGAGCTGATTTTTTATTTTTGGGAATAAAAAGAAGTCACACGGTGCTAGATCAGGGCTGTAAGGAGGGTGACCCAGGAGTTTGACTGGCGTGCTGTCCAGGAAGTCCCTCGTTTTGAGTGCGGTGTGCGCAGGTGCATTGTCGTGGTGGAGCAGTAGCCCGCGGAGCCCTGTGTTTGGTCGCTTGTTGCTTATAACAGAGAAAACTTCTGGCAAACATTTGGTAGTATACCATTCGGCATTAATGCTTCTTTGATCCCGTAAGGGAATTGATACCAAGTGGCCAGTCAAATTAAAAAAGCTAGCGATCAAAATCTTACCCCCGCTTCTAGATCACTTCACTTTGGTAGGCGTTGGCTCATTTTGAAACACCCAAACAGTCGACTGGCGCTTGGTTTCTGGGTCGTATTGATAAATCCAGGACTCATCACCTGTAACGATGTCGTAAACACGCCGAGACGAGCCTGCTTCAAATTTGTTAAGCATATCACGGCACCATTCCACCCGGGCCTGCTTCTGAGCATCGGTGAGGTTGTGCGGCACCCAGCGTGATACTATCCTCCTCACGCGAAGATGGCTGTGTAGAATCTCGTGAACGCTTCCCGATCCAATCTTCAATATGTGTTGAATCTCCTGATATGTAATTCGCCTATTGTCTTGGATTAAATTTTTCACTGCTAGCACGTTTTTTTCGGTAACAGCCGTCAAAGGGCGACCGCTTCTTTCGTCATCCCCCAAAGTTGGTCGACCGCGCTTGAATTCGTTATACCAACGATACACGGTTGCCTTGGAAGGGCCTTCATCCATGAATGCCATTTGAAGTCTATCGTACGATTCATCCGGTTTCAGGCGACACTTGAAATCGTATAAAATCATAGCTCTAAAATGTTCCCGGCGCAGATCCATATTTCAGTGAGACACAATACTTTGAATTAACTCGCAAAAAATGTGGAGGGAAATTTTGAAATTGGAACTTACTTATTTTTACTTATAAATAATCATATTTTCGAAAAACATTATAAGTGGCCAGTCTCCCATATATAAAAACTTTTTTTCGCAATACTTTCTGAGGGGCCTGGTACTGTTTTAGTGTTGTCCTGCTTAATAGTTAATTAAATATTACACAATATACATAGAGTCAATGTCTTTATGGGTCTATTTTATTTATTTAATACTAGGAGAACCAACAGCTATAACAGATGGATAACAATTGTATATGAGACATACAGCCAATTACAGGTTCTTACGGATAGAAACAGAAAAAGTAGTAGAAAACTTGGGATCATAATAAGCACGATTTATATGATTAAATAAAAAACAATAAGAACTAAACACGTTTAAAAAGTCAGCATTCAGCCGAGTACGTGCCGGATAGGTTTTAGTGGTAAATGGGTCAAATGAGAACTCTTTACAAAACATATTAAAGTCCTTACTCGCTAACAAGCAAACATTTTAATTTCATCAATGTCCCAACTAGAGATTTTTGCCATTGTTACCCGGCCATAACAAATTGATATACCTCTTATTCATCAAAATCGGGTGAATAGTTTAGGCGCTACGGAGGAACATACATAAATACAAACATACTTAAATAGACTGCTGTAATCATAACCCTTCTTTTTGTTTTCGTCGTAGTCTGGTAAAAACAAGCGAAAAGAGAGTGGTATGTCCTCTGACGGGAAAGAAATGAATGATTTTGATTGATTGGCTAATGAATAAAACAACAGTTTTTACTGGAAATACATTTTGTTTAAGACCCATATCCAATAACTCATGCCACAACTCAGCCTTTTATTTGAGAATCCCCTTTTTTAACTTTAGGCAAAACTCCAAGAGCCAATAAAATAGCGCCTTCGTGACGATTAGGTGCATTTTTTTTCCAAATAACGTGATTGAAGAAAGTTCCCATGGAGTTTCTCCTCCATAGACCTGCTACACGACATTCTACGCTAGCAAATGTGCAATTAGCATCGTCTTACTGACTGAACGACTCCTTGACAGCCCAAATGTGCCTGTATGTAATTTTTTTAGCTTTGAGTTTCATTCATCTTTTTAACATTTTATGTACACCCTGCCACATACAATAAATAGACAAAAAGAACAGAAAACTAAGTTTTCAAGTTACGCATATTCTGTATGTCATTAAGCATTTGACAGGAGCATATAAATTCAACATGGCCGTCGTTGAATCACTTCCACGTAATGAGGTGATACTGTGTAATCGTGAGCTAAATACAAAATGTTATTAGAACCCTACCTACCGATACATAGGTAACACTCTACCTTGGGGTGCACCCTTGTTACGGCTGCAGCGAATGCCCCGTGACAGGGGTCGAAAGTACTGGATGAGTCTAATAAACACATGCTATTATTAGTCCAACATTCGGGTTATTATAGGAAACGTGAACTATTGAGCCTTTATTGTTTCTACAGATTTGTTTTGGTTAATTAACAGGCTTTAAATACTTGATATAAGTCTTACACTAAATGTATTTCACGTAAGAAAACCTGTTGTTTTAATCGTTGTTTCTATCAATGCTCAATCAATCAGAATCAGTCATGTCTCTCCCGTCAGAGAATACAACACTATATTTTCGCTTGTTTTTCGTAAACAACAATAGATACCCATACAGGCTGGCTCCATATGTATTGCGTAATATTTAATTGACTACTATTAATCAGGCCAACTATGATATTAACATTCTATCTATTCACTGTAATATAAAACAAATGAGAAATAAGATCATTTTGCTGAGTCTGTTGAGATAGTGTTCATTTGTTCTCAAGATCAATGGATGTTTAGACGTATTAGGTTCATTAACAAATAAATACTGACAATATAGTTGCCAGTACGTAACTTGGCAAGAGTTGTTTGATGCGCACAAGTCGTTTTTTTAGGTGTCTTTGGTTACCAAGCGGGACGCGGGCAACATTTACCACCGTTCCGAGCGAGCGATTGGTTGGTCAGTTGACACAAGGATCGACTGACCAATCGCGTCGTGTCCACGTTCTGTTCGCTCCATATGGTGGTTGGTTAGTTCGGCACTATGCGCTTACTTACCCCCACTACGCTGAAACCTTGCCAAGTTACTTGCCGGGGACTGTAATTCATTGTACCAACACTATTATATTTGGCTTAATAAACAAGTAAAAAATGTCGGCTTTATTGATGTATTACCCAACTTTGAGCCACAGATTTTTAAATAGATTTTCTAGCTAATGAAAAGCAGTTTCCAGTAATTTAGAGGCAACCTCAAATCGCAAGCAAATGTACTTTATTCCAACTAAACAGTTTATGTATAACTAGTGGACGCCTCGCGGTTTTACCCGCGTAGTTCCCGTTTCCGTGGGAATCACATCACATCATCGGCCTATTCATGTTTCCACTGCTGGGACGCAGGCCTCCTCTTTGTGAGAGGGAGTGGGCCGTAATCCACCACGCGGGCCCAGTGCGGGTTGGTTGGTATTGGGTTGTTTTCCGTGGGAATATTGGAATAAAAAGTAACCTATGTCACCCGGGGATAGTGTAACTTCCCTACGGTGAAAGAATTTTTGAAATCGGTCCACTAGTTTTTAAGTTTATTTGTTACATGTAAAAATACTTATCTTTCCTCTTTATAATATTAAGTATCGATATAGATTTTGAGATTCTAAAATAATGACACAAATTAGAAAACCATTTCATTATACCTTCGAGTATTATCATAGGTAGCATCTCAGCTGAGTCAAAAATCTAATAAAATAAATCTTTTGTCCACAGATGGCGTTAATATTTCCTGTAAGGCTTTTTACCTAAGCACGTCTTTGTTAGTATAATTTATTCGATATTTTTCAATGTTGGCCAAACGATAAAGTAGGAATAAAACGCTGACATAAAAATTCGTCAGTTCGAAAAGTTCTGTTAACATTAAAATATCATTATTTATCTGAAAGTGGGACAGTTTTAATGTTTCTTTGAAATAATAAAGTGTGTTTGCGTGTTCGAACATTTAAATCGTGTACCTGAATAGAGTGTCCCTCGTCGTCTTTTCAATTTATTGTGACAGCACTCTTGTGGAACATAAAGAATGGAATTATTTGGGAGGTAGGAGGGATGGGGGGTAATGTTGTGACGGAAATTATTCACGCTCGAAGCGTCGGCGATCGCGTCCGCCATCTGTTGCCGTTAAAAATTTGAATCGAGGGCATTTATTAAATAGCTTACCCATTGTTACTTTGATTCACGTCAAATTTAAAGACTAGCGACGATTTAGACGTACGCGCCTTGAATTGGCACCCACTTACAAAGTTGTTTATGAACCGGTTCGACGGAAATGCGGAAGCGGAACGATATTTCCGCTCGATGTATTTTATCAGATGATGTTATCCATAAAAGTGCTTAACAAGATCTAGAAAAGGATCTTTTAGATATTTATTTTCACAAATAGGTACGCTAGTTTTATCATAATAAAAATAACGTGATTTGATTTGGAAAGTTTTTTTTTTCTATGCAAGAAATACAGGTTTGCTATTTATATATCACATGAAAAAAAAAAGTTTTTTTTTTTTAACTGGAACTGTAAAAAGGAAAAAAATAAGTGTTCTATTTCAAGATTTCTTAATTAATACGCCCACGCCGCACCACTTGGCCAAACTAACCAATAAGTAGAAACTTTATCAAACATAAAATGGTTTCAACAAAAAAAAAATACCCAAAAATTTTTAGTGTACGATCATTTTTAGGGTTCCGTAGCCAAATGGCAAAAAACGGAACCCTTATAGATTCGTCATGTCTGTCTGTTTGTCTGTCTGTCTGTCCGTCCGTATGTCACAGCTACTTTATCCCGAAACTATAAGAACTATGCTGTTGAAACTTGGTAATTAGATGTATTCTGTGAACCGCATTAAGATTTTTACTTAAAAATAAATAAAAAACAACACATTTTGGGGGTCCCCATACTTGAAACTGAAACTAAAATATTTATTTTTCGTCAAACCCATAATATATGTGTGTATTTATGGATAGGTCTTCAAAAATGATAATGAGGTTTCAAGTATATTTTTTTTCTAAAGTGAATAGTTTGCGCGAGAGACACTTCCAAAGTGGTAAATAGGTTTTTTTTTAATACGTCATAAATCGTAAACCGCAATTTACCAAGTACGGAACCCTACGAGCGCGAGTCCGACTCGCACTTGGCCGGTTTTTTTATTGGATTAACAGGAGTACAAGTAGAGTAATCTATCCGAATTACAAATTTAATATCCATCTAGGCGTACCACTTAAATTGAATAATTTTAGCATCCATCAAAAAAGTGACGCATATTACGTTGTTCCAGCTGTTCCTTACTCCCACTAAAGTATTCTCGAGTTGCGTTGTTGTATCGGTTTTTCCTGGACCGTAATAAAACGTCTCACATGTCGGCCACACTCGCGGTGACCGTGTGCGGTCGGCGTGAAGCTAAATTGATGGGTCTCTCCATCGCCAATGTAATGGTCCTTCAAAACGAACGACCTCTGGCCAGTAAGTGAAATTCACGTTTGATTAACTTTTACTCAAGTGCAGTGTTTTAGAGAAAGTGCCAGTACTTGACTGTTACACTGGAAAACGTTTATTGTGGCCTTTTTGCTGTGAAGACCTTTTTAAAGAGTTTTAAGTTGTCTCTGCCTTTCAACTGTACGTAATTTCACTCTATTCTACTCGTAAGAGCTTTTAGTAAGTATATTAATAAGGATAGTAATAAAACAAAGATAAGCGTAGAAGGGGTATATGACCCCACTTGCCGTGTATGTCGATAAAGGCGATTAAGAGATCATATCGAAATGATGAGCAGTAATATCCGTCTATATAGCGTGTATAGTTATAACTCCTTCGGTGTTAATAGCTACGAATACGGAAATACCTCACCTTCTACTAGAACATTAGTTTCATTTAAATATCACCCTTATAACGGAGGCCTAAGTTAGTCTAAGATATCTCCCTGAAATTGTAATTTAGGCAGTTAATTTGAATCAACTGATCATGTCTGATTAAAGAAGGTCGATACATTTCCTGCTTGCTGTTTAATGTTGAACTGAAACCTGATTGGGAAAAGTGGGCGGAAAGGACCGCGTGGCCGCAGAACAAATCAAGGCAAGCGTGCTTCACAGTCGACCACATCATCGCTTACAATCAGGTGAGATAGTGGTCATGCACAGGGCTACAGACAATAAAAAAGGTGACAACAGGACTCACGGTGACCACTGCCCTGAGAAGAGCTGAAGACAGAGAGGTCTGGAAGGTCGTAAGTGAATCTGTTAAACTTTGTCAGGTCGGCACGACCTTTAGCAATGAAGAATACGAATAAGAAAAGCATCTGCAGCGTGTGCACCAATATTTTAACTTCAACTTCTGCATTCATTTTCCGTCATAAAGTTTAAAAATAAAAAGCTTTAACTAAATGCTCTTTGACAAATTAGATGTACAAGTTTAAAGCAGATGATACACATGGGATAGCTTGTAAACCGGAAAGCGAGCCTCGATGAGCTCTTGAAATTAATGCACAAACATTTATCGTACGCTTTTCACCAAAGGAAACATCACGGCCTGTATATTCCTAGGGAGTAATTTTAAGGTGCAGATAAAATATTGCTAAGGAAGCAATAAGAAAAAGATGGCCCATTATATTGCTTCGATGGGGATTAAGGAGTGCAGAAACTTGTTAATCTTGATATATTTTGGTATACCTCGCACCAAATTTTTTTTTTGAAATTCTGCTGTTGAATTTTGGCCGTAAAACTATATAAAATTCTTCAAATCCATCAGAAAGTGAGGGTTATTAAAAATCTACAGTCAACTCTCATTAGAACAATTTGCCTCATTTAGACGATGACTTGCACTCGCTTACTCTATTTACTTTTGGCAGGGTTTCAAGTAACAAAAGCTATTAATACATAGTTTCTTATTATTTGTTAATGTTCTTGTATACTCACGGTCGTAATCATGTCAGATTGAGTGAGACACAATTCTGGAAGTGTCAGGCACTTCCGCCTGATTGTCAACACTGCACTAAATATCCGAAATACGATAGACCAGAGTTCGTAAGCAGTATTGTGGCCTAATCTTGTGATGTCACTCCAGTATGTTGCCGGCATTTGTTAATTGCACGGTAGGTACGACGCAAAACTAGATACATAAAACTAAACAACTAAAAGCGGACACAGAAAGCAAACACAGAAAAGGACTGAACAACTACTACTATTTTGCTTATAGTACAAAAAAAACATGCTAATGTTTAAATGCATAACAACTTTTTCTGTATTTTTACGCCTCGATGGCTGCAGAAGTTGAATATGAAGTTTTGTATACAGGTGACATGACCATAATATAAATAAGAAAAAAAAAATCAGGTTTATAACCCATATTCAGAAAACATCTTGAATTTAAATTAGGATAGTTACTGTTCCGGTAGTACGTTTTCATGACTTAATTCCGACCTCAATGCATATAGCTGCGAGAAAAACCTTGCCGTTTATAAAACCAATTTTATTTTGATGATACATAGCAAAACCAATATAAATTCAGTAAAACGATTCAGCGAATCGTATTCATGGGATATTAGGACTCCGTTGCAGTAAAATTCGACCAATAAAAACAATTATTGCTTGTATAAACGAGAACGACACGGGCATAAACAAGGATTATTAGTTCTTGGAGACAAAGGAGGTTGTATAATAAGTACATTTACATCGGTTGGGTGACCGCATCCATACTTTAGTACCAATAACAGCGGCGAAGGAAATTTATACAAGTTATTGTCAAGAAAGCCTCAAGTTTATGAACTATGAATTGCATTCAGTATTTTTTCGTAAAGATTTTGTAGTAAGTTTTTTTGATAGTTATTAAAGATAGCTACTTGGTTAATTCAAGTAATATTTTATGTTAATAATGGTATTACTACTCAAGCAAGCTGGAAGTTAGGTAACCCAAAACTTACCCTTGAATATCTTTGAAAAGATATTCTTGAACACAAATATAATCATAGTATTTCTATCGTATTCAAAATATTGGGAAACAAATATTTTAATGGGTCCCATTATCCTTTTTCTGGGGCAGTCGGTTAAAGAAGTAGCATAAGTCTTAAACAACCGACCAAAAATGGCCGCTATCATAGAATGCGGCTCCAAGACAGTTAAATTCATTCTCCGGGACTTTGTCGAGCTTCACTGCCTCGGCGCTTTTCCGGTGGTCACCACTGTTGATTCTTACTTTCAAGAGTTGCAGTGGTTTGGGAATAGTGCGGTAGGATTGTTCCAAAAATAATGGCCGCTATTACCTTACTAAAACGAAACACCTATTAGTGCTTGAACTTTGAAAACAGTCTCATTGATTTATCATCATCATCATTGCAGTAGAAAGACGTCCACTGCTAAACATAGGCCACCCTCAGGTATCACCACATGAACTGGTCCTATGTGTCTCGCATCGAGCAAATTCCCGCAACCTTATCCAGGTCATCGGTATGCCCAGTGAGACGAATTCCAAAACAGCGGTACGCGATTCAAACTTTTTGAACACAAACACTTCAATAAAAACAATATTACTTGTGCTTCTTGATTTCAGCAGTGATCTCTGTTGACTTCGATATCCTTCTTGGTATCCTTAAATCTTTAAATTTCTCCTCTTCCACTATTGATTGGTTCGACTCCTATCTCAGGGGCCGCTCACAGCGGGTACGCCTTGATGAGTGTTCTTCGGATTGGTGCTCTCTTGCTGCAGGTGTGCCCCAGGGTGGCGTTCTCTCTCCTCTTCTCTTTTCTATTTTTATTAACACTGTTACTAGAATCATCTCCTGTAACTTCCATCTCTACGCTGACGACCTCCAGCTTTACCATCATTTTCTTAGTTCTGATGCGGAAGCTGCCGTGGCGGCCGTAAACAGTGACCTGGAGTTGATTGGGGAGTGGTCGCAGTCCTTTGGGCTGCAAATCAACCCTAGGAAGTCTCAGGCCATGGTTATTGGCGGTAGGCATTTGCGGAACAGGCTTGATGTTGCGTCGCTGTCTCCACTCTGGTTGAATGGAGTACAGATTGGGTACACTAATACGGCTAAAAACCTGGGGGTAATCATGGACTCCTATTTGTCGTGGACTGCCCATGTCGCTGAGGTAAGTCGCAAAGTGCTCTACTCGTTCCACTCGCTGAAATGCCTCCAGAGCTTTTTGCCCTTGAAAACCAAAATTTCCCTTGCCCAAAAACTCATTCAGCCCATCATTGACTACGCCGACGCCTGTTATTTGGATGCTACCGAGGAGCTTTTAAATAAACTTGAGCGTTTGCAAAATGTATGTAAGAGCGGGCGTACTCAGGGTCCTCAAATGATAGCGATCAGACATCTTGTATACACTTTTTATTAATCACACCAAAAGACTTTATTTTAAAATGAGATGTGCACAGTTCAATACAATTCAATACTGAGTTCTTTTGACTAGAACCAGCCTATTTATGCGTTTAAACAAATGACAAGACGTCACACAGCAACAACAGCCGGTGACATTCGTTTATCAATTAATTATAGATTTAGGTTTGTAAAAATACAGTAATTGTGTATATTATTTGATTAGTAATTTATAACACTTTTTACAAATATTTTGAACGGATTTAGCTACCATTCATTTTATTTAAATAAACTAACAGTCAGTGATCTACCTTCTATTTTTGATTTTAAAATATTACTCAAATAAAAATAAATCTTTACAATAACAATACATAATTCGTGTTTCCGTTATGTCATGTGCCTTTTTGATGTTTGATTTCGGCTGTGGTGCTAGTTTCATTTACCAGCGCTATCATGTATGTATTCGTTTTGTTTTCAACCTTAAAAAGTATGATCAAGTTTCAGATTTTCGCAAGTTACTCAAGTGGCTCCCTATTCGACTTCGCAGGAACTCTCGCATATTGTGTCTATTATTTAACATCCTTCATAATCCTAAAACACCTTCCCACCTCCGTGAACGCTTTTCCTACTCCCGTCCTTCCGATGCACTTTGCAGGTCGCACCTTAAAAATCATCTTATTATCCCTTCCCACACTACCGACTTCTACTCCTACTCTTTTACTGTGTACGCCGTGCGATTGTGGAACGCTCTGCCGCCTGACATCAGGGACTGCCAATCTCTTACAGTTTTTAAGAAAAGAGTGAAAGACCTTTCCATTCCGTCATAGTTGCTTAAATACGTATTTTTTTATATATATACATATATATAGATAGGTATTAGTATTTATTGTTTTAATATTTATTTTATAAATATGTTTGTTTATATTATTATAACATAAGTATATTTAATTTGTTATCGGTATAGTTTATCAGTTATTACTTAGTTTTAAATCGTTTTATGTCTATTATTTTTCAACCCTACACACTATGTCTACATCTCTTTTTTCATCATCTTTCCTATCACAGGTATGCTGGAAGAGATTTCTATAGAAATAAGCATCACTTATGTACCTATTTTTCTGTTTCTTCTTCATGTTTGTATATTATGTGTGTGTGCATAAATGGTTAAATAAATAAATAAAATAAATAAATAAATATAACTCTCTAAGCTTTACACCACACAATTGAGCTGTCTGTCCATGTTCACTTGAGCACGAAAAGTAAATAGATAAATAACCTTAATTAATTGTTCGAATGACAGAACTATAAGTAACTCCGGCCAATAGACCGGTATTATATTGCCTGTTGTAAATATGAAGGACTTACGAACTATTTCTAAGGTAAAGGTATTTTGGAAGTCGGTCTAACTATGTCGTGAATAGGAAGATTCATTTCAAACGGACTTAATATAATCATTATACTTATATTATGAAATAGAGGGTTTTTCTGACTGTTGGTCGGTTAGTGCGTACATAACTCGGGGATAGCTAAATAAATTACACGTTTTATTTCAAAGAAAAGTATTTCATTTTAATATTATTGCGTGGCGTGTGCCAAGCAGCTTGTACTTACTATACCATACCAAAGTTATAGATAGTGTTGTTTAGTTCCCATAAATACCATACACTTACGCAAAAGTCGCACACATATCCCACATCCCGATCCACATTAAAAACAATTTTTGATGTATTCTTCGTTCGGCCTGAAGTTTTGTCCCACATCTTGTGGTATTACGATTGTAACTTTGAGATAAAAACCTCTTTCATGGTAGTTTGGATTCAATACTATTATTTCAATACTACAATACTATTTTAGTAACATAATTAAGAGAAAATCGATTTAGATTTTTCATTATTTTCACATAATTACGCTTGCAACGGTGCTTTTTAGCTTCTCGCACAGACATAAATTAAACTAGATGACGCGATTGTATGTACTTCGCGTGTCAAAAAACAGAGTAAAATTACAATCAACGATGTAATTTGAGCATTTCCTTTAGCATTATCGGCACCGAAAATCCACCAAAATGTATAAAAATGCCTTTTTATTTTAAATTGAGCTGTAAAGACTGTATATAAAAAGTTGCCCGAGGCATTGGAAATGTTTTCTTTCATTGGTAAGTAAATTTGTTTTTAAATTGTGTGTGAAAAATTGAACGCTTGATTTTCATACAGATGGAGGGACTTGCGTTATCTAGTTAGATTTATGTCTGTGGCTTCTCGTTATGGATTATTTTGATTTTCTCTTGCGAATGCTAATTAAAAGCATTTGCATCATCGAGTGAAAATGAAACTGACAGCAAAATGCACAAAATATTACATCACTAATTGGCATGGCTTTTACCTGTGAGACTGTTCCTAAACGACCCTAGGCTGATAAAATGTCCTAGATTTAGTGTTAAAGTCGGCTCTTTTTATAAAAAAGGAACAGCGCCCCGCCAAGTCCACGCTGCACAATGAATTTCGTCACCTGGCTTGGTTAATTCTCTTCCGACTAAGTGAATTCCAAATTATGTTTTGTTTTGTTTTGGCATTCACAGTTATTAGGTTATATCTTGGAAGCGGTTTAGAAGAATTATAATTATGTAACTAAAGGGATTTAAACTACATTGTTATAACTAACTAAAGCGTGTGTGAGAAACCCTTTACACTAATGTATAGAGTATTTAAATCAAAGACCGAATAATGGTCGCGGATAATGAACTTACATACATGAATTACTACAAATAAAGTAATTAATATGGCAAGGAGTTTTAACTCTAGAAGTAATTGGAGTTGATTAGATCAACACCCCTACAGACAGCCCAAAAGCGCCCATCCCGCCATCATTTCCTAGTGTAATAGCTGGTAAGAAGAAATGATGAAACAAACTTCTCAGCACACCTTTCTGTCTGTAAGCCTTAAGGGCTATGTATGTAAAACGATAGTGAAGTATGAAATTAATAAGACAAAGGGATTGCAAAGTGCATTATTTACCTAACGAAAGGGAGTTGGTAGGATCGCTACGCTTGCATTGATAAATACGTTTATTTGAATTACGTTAATGAGTTAATTGGCAATAGTCTAGATTCCCACCCAAGTGACGTGAGGCTGCCTTTCAAAAGCAGGCACGTCGTATACGTGTACAGCAGGGCCTCGAATGCGAGTCCTAGAAAGGATTAGCAGCGGCCCATACAATACAGGCTCCCTAAGCTCTAGCATGCCTTGCCCAGTCCTAAGACAGTGGTCAGTTTTGTGCCTAATTGCCTCTGCCAGTTGAGCGAGACATGCTACCAGATACACTGGACGCGGGCTATAATAAGTAGCACTCTCTCGGCCTATTCACCCTTTACTAAGACAATACAAAAATAACGCAAGCGTACCGTAGACTCAGTCTGTAGCAGAACTCAATGCGAAAGATACTTGCCGTACGTCGGAGCGGATTTATTCGTCGCTTCTACTCTCCTTAAACTGCCCATTGCGTGGATTTTGGGGCCGCTTAGGAGCGGCAGCCATCCAATATCGTTTCTTGCTAAATAGTGACGATTTAGTATTGCCTACAAAACGGCTTGGTGTGGTTTTACGAGACACGTTCCATTAGCGTCATTAGACGATGTAATTTGGGGTTCTTTGTGAAGCCTACCGGCTGAAGCCTGGAATCTGAGCGACAGCAAGTATTTCGCGAAGTGTTCTGAGCTAGACCTTCTTAGGAAACAGTATATTTTAACAACTTACATTTGGATCTCCTACGTGCTCAATTAAGAGCGGCCATATTTAGCCTATTTTATACAGAAATGAATATTAGCGGTTCCGGCTTCCATGTATGTAATGTCAGTTAACTCTCAATAAAGGTCCTTAATCAAATGAGTAATTGTTTAGTGTATAAATGGTGAATTAGGGTATGAAAGTGTGAAAGAAGACTTCACCGCGTCCCTAAACCAAATGTTCGTGACAAATGCCTGCCAAGGTTGGATTGGAGGATTTATACAAGGACTCGCCAGGCTAGAATAAATAGTACATAAGTGAATTGTCCCTACCTATGTAATACAATAATTAAAACTTACCCCAGGCATTCCAGCACTCACTCACACTGTATTAATACGAGATTAGACTAAACTATAATTAACTTAATAATTGAACTCGTTAACACGATAGTTACAACGACGCGACTTTTCCTTAGTCTTCGACCAGTACGGACTTCTTTCGATCTCTCAAAATCAGTCCGTACTCTCTACCCGCCTAAAGCCAAGTGTCGCCTCCACCAGCCCGTCTCCGTTACGAGCCCTTTTCTCCTTTTTTCACCTCGCCTAAGTGTCTTTAGCTTGCTGGTCGCTTTGTCGTCGTCTACCTACTCTAATTGTTACCACATGTTGATTTCTAAGTTTTCTGTAGAGAATTTCGGTTCTTGAGTCCCATTTCCTATATTTTAGTAGTGTTGTTTTGTTAAAGGTCCAATATTGTTTCACTATTTTGAAATTAATAGTTTGTTTCTTAATTTATTGGGGTATACGTCACACCGTACTTATACTCGAATGTTTTATGTCTCAAATGGTTTGCACATGTCCCCGGTAAATAAAGAATATTCGGTATTAAAATATAGAGATAAATGACGTGTAGACACACCTGCAATTTATCAACAAAAGAAAGTCTGAATACAATTTAATATTTATTTTATTTCTTTAACAAAATATACATGTTTTAAAAATAATGTGTCGCTTCAGTACTCCATTTTATTTTTCAAGTGAAGATATATGACTAGCATTAGGTTTATTTATGAATAACATTAGTATTTACTGCAATTTTAATATCGCCTAACAAGTCTTGAAAATTATCTGAGCAAATTAAATTGTTATGAACAGCAAACTTGAGACGGCAATTGCTACGACACTAAGAGCTTCGTAGCAGTGCTACGTATGTCGTAGCGCCGTAGCAAAGTATCGCTATTCGAAGCGTAGCGCTCTTAATTTATTATTTGCTAACGTTCCTTCTTTCGGATTATTCTTGCAAAAGTTAATTTACAGTTCAAAAACATTTCATAGGTGGGTTAATTCTGTTTTTAAATAACCCAATAACATTAAACTTAAACAAAACCCGTGGAATGAAAGTATGCTAGGGTGAACTGTTGACACTTGCGTACCCCATTAGAGCGCACCAGTGTGATGTTATGTTATGAAACGGTGTAAAAAATAAACTGACATGCGATTGCAGCCATCCCGAGTCATTTGCCGTCATTTATTGAAAAGTTCTGATGAATATCTCCGAAGTTCTTTATCAGATATTGATGAAATTTAAATGGTACATGACAAGTACCAGCTTTCAAATAAAACCAGAATCATCAAAATCTGTTAAAAACTTCTGATGTAACACAAACATTAAAAAAAAAATACAGTCGAATTGATAACCTCCTCCTTTTTGGGAAGTCGGTTGAAAAGAAGCACAAAGGCGCCATCACACTTTTCATATTTCAGTAAGCGTCGCCACACTGATTGGTCCTGTGCATTTCGCATCCACCGGACTCCCGCAGTCTTGACCAGGTCGTCGCTCCACCTAGAGGGAGGCCTTCCAACACTGCGTTTTCCAGTACACGGTCGCCACTCTAGAACTTTTCAGCCCCAACGGCCATCCGTTCTGCGAGCAATGTGCCCTGCCCACTGCCTTTTTGGCAATTCTTTTGGCTTTGTCGGTATGCTTGCTTTTCTTGTCTTCATTTCTGATACGGTCACGCAAGGGATTGCCGACCATAGCTCTCCATTGCCCTTTGGGTGACTTAAAGCCTTCTGATGAGGCCAATTGGGAGCGACCACGTCTCTGTTCCGTAAGTAATCACTGGCAACACACACTGGTCATAGACTTTCGTCTTGAGACACTGTGGTAAGTTGGGCAAGAAGATACCGCGCAACTTCTCGAACGCTTCCCAGCTAAGTCGAATTCGAGGGTTGACCTCTTTCTCAAAGTTTGACCTACCTAACTGGACCGTACATAATGGTGAAAAAAAAAGGCTTGAGCTGCTCCAATTTTATTTTTTTTGAATCCTGAATTTAGTTTTGTTTTAATTATTGTGATTATGAAGACTACGTGGATTATACTTTTTATATTTAGTTTTTAATTAATTTTTTTCTCAGTTAGTTTTTAATCATAGTCTGGCAGTTTGAGTAATTTATGTGGCCTGGCCGAATGACCTTTCTTTGGTATTGTTCGTCGAATCCTTGCGGTCCTTAAATTCTGAGTTGAGCTGCACGGTTATTGACAAATGCGTGCCCTGACTGGACAGGCCCATTCAATCTGGTTGGTTCTTTCCTCAAAATACCATTTCAGAAATTTCAATCTATATGGTATTCACATGATGTAACCAAGATTTTGTCTGCACTTTAAAGGAGACTGTGACCTCTGAGTTTTTTTCGGCTTTTCTTCTAAAAAAAGTCAGATAGGAAACGCAGAACTCAACTTGTTTTTAAGAAATATGATCGTCATATAAATTTTTTGTATAACATAACTCAAAGAAATAACATCATTTATCATCATAATGATTATTATATCACACGGCTTCAACCTAAAACATACATATCCGAGCACACATATCCTGCATCCAGATCCACCTTAGAAAATTCTACAGCCCACAAAAGATATTTCATAATTCCCGTTTCATATAACCCGTATCATTAATGAGCGTAAAGTCAACAGAAGCAATGAATTCTCCACTGTTCGCTATGTTACAGATTACAGAAACGATATCATTGGCGACCGACTCGACCTGGAACACGCCTTAATAAAAGCTTTAAACTAAACAACCTTTAGGTCAGGTATATTGGCAAATTTTCGATAAAAATTAAGTGCTAGGTGCAATTTTCCCGGCAAATATTGTATGATAAACGTTGTTTTTCTCGTTAAATTGATTCTGCACTTAAAAGGGAGAAGAATCAGGTAGCGCAACATGGTTTGGGTTTAATTGTCTTATAGTGGGGGTAGTTTTTCATGTACTTCATTAAAGTTTAAACTGACTTCAAAAAAAGGAGGACGTTCTCAATACGTCGGAATTTTGAGATTTGGTAAATTCTCTTTTTGTTTGAAAGGGTACCAAAAGACTACCAAAACTAAAAATAGATAAATTAAAAACTTTTTAACAAAAAAATCATACCGACATCCAAAAACGACAAAATACTTTATTTTCCGATGTCGGTGTCGAAAAACAGAATACATTAGATATCAAAGACAGCGTCTTCTGATAAGAAAGTTATTTTTCGCTTTGTAGTGTTTTTTTTGGAAGTCGGTTTGATTTTGTTGTCAAATAGTGTTTTACTGGATCGAGAGATATTTGCCATCAGCGTTAAATTTTAACTACTTATTGTTTTGTGAGTGCTTAATTCCTCGTTTTGCAGACATTGAATGAACACCTTATGTAAATGACTGTTCATTTAGATAGCTAGATCGAATTACAATCAGTTAAATCTTTTGACTGTAAATATACGTAAAGTACCTAGATGATAACTTGTTTTATGTACAGACAATAAATAACTTAAGAACGGTTTCCAAATTTATAGTTTGGAATTTGTCAGGCTTTCAGCCTAAAGTAAAGTTTGACAAAAACTCACCTTGAAATTCTTGAATCAGAATTCGATGGGTCACATGACTTTCTAACATTCATTCTTGTTGTTAACAATTGATTGAATATTTGTATGCCACTAGGTGGAGAACTATTAAAGATCACAACTATAATACAACCAAAAATGTTCCATGTTTTAATGGAAATCAAATATTCTTATTAAGAAGCTTATAACATATTATTATGTACAGATAGGTATCTATTTTGCATTAATAAAATAATGCGATACGGTACTCGATAGACCTACATAATTCAATCAAATGGATGGTGTAGAATATCCTGGAAGCAACTGCCTGCTTATATCTTAGTGAAATACGAACGAGACGTAAATTGGTCTCTCATTTCAGATAAGCAAAATATCATTATGACTATATTACATTCACATATCACCATTCCATACAATAAACACGTAAAAAATTTACAAATTGACTGACCTTTTCACCTTCTATTTTTGGTAAACCTAATCAATCAATTGAACTGTCAAATATGCTGTCAACTTAAATGATTGGTTAATATTAAGTTGGACAAACATTTACCATAGCTAACATTAGACTTGTCAGCGGATTTGAATTGATTAGACTTTTAGAAACCGACGACTATTAATTCAAATTTAAATAATAGTGTTAACTTCTGTTTGGATTCCTGTTTTATTCATTCGATCATAATATTTAAGCCCGTTCTTATTAACGCATGATGCTAAAATACTGCGTACCTACCGGAAGACGCAGTGTTGGAAGGTATCCCACAAGGTGGACCGATGACCTTTTGAAGGCTACGGCAGGCTTATTACGCATCTTTTGCAAGAGGAAAACGATAGCGGTCAAACGCTTTGTGTCTTAAAAGTCGGAATTACCTGCAGTGTAGGTATAGTAGGTCCTACACAATCATTTGCTAATTGCTCGTTGTTTGTCAAATGCACTTATTTAAAAAAAACCGCCACCAACTCTAAAACTTTTGTATTGAAAAGCAATTATTGCGCAAAAATCGCTATCGTTTAGTTATTGCAAAAATACGTAATAAGCCTGCGGATATTCGCTGGATGAGAAACGCAAAGGATCAGTCGATTTCACGACGCTTAGAAAAGACGTGCTACGTACGTAATCAAGCTGAGGACGTCTTTCGGCTAAATTAATGATGATAATGATGAGTACACACAGGTATAAAGCACAATTCAGCGCCTAGAATCGAAAAATCCAATAGTGCAATTAAATTTTTGGGGCTGCTAGGTGTTTCCTTGTATTAATAAAACCGGCCAAGTGCGTGTCGCACTTCGCACATTTAGGATTCCGTACCAAACCTCAAAATGAAGTTAGTTGTAAAAGAAAAATTGAGGGAATTGCAAAGAAAAATCTGCTTTATCAATATTTTGGTATTTGTTGGTAATATATATGTAATAATAAAGATTATCACCAAATTTTAAGTTGATAGGTCAATGGGAAATTAAATAATTCTTCGGAACAAAATTTTGTAAAAAGGCTGACTTTGGTGGCTTCTCTTTCCTTTGTCTTCCAATATTTTTGAAAACGAAAAATACAGTATTTATCTGCTCAACCAGTTCTAAACAACTATCTCCCACTCGATGGGTTGGGTCAATTAATTCTTTCACGTCCTTTGTCTGTGCCTAAAAACCCTTTTAAAAATATTTTTGACCATTTGTATGACTTTGGGTCAACTCTAACCGTTTAGCTGTAAAACCTGTGTGACAGACGATGGACAAACAGCCACGTGAGTGACATCAGTAGGGCTCCGTTTTGACCCTTTGGGTTGGGAACCCTACAAATGAGCATTCGTGAATTAATTGTTCGTCAATACCTACATAGTATAAAAAAAGTCGCTGTCCAGTCTTGGTGTGATATATTTTGTCTTCTTCAATAAAGAATTCCTTTCAACAACCTTCAGTACATTTGTCATTATCTCAAGGAAAAAAGCACGTCGATATTTCCATCATATCAGCCGGAAAATACATAAACATAGATCTAACCAATCACTCTGTTATTTATGTGGGATACATAAACATTTTGACAGAGAACAGATGTTTGTGTTTTTTTAATAGGATAACAGTTAGTGGTCAAACAATTACAGTATAATGGTCTGCACGAAACAGCGGTTTATTACTATTGTGAACAGACTATCAACATTATCATTGACTCGTCACGCATGGTATAATTGACTGGACGTATTTCAGTGTCTGGATAAAATATTGAAACAGATTGTGGAGTAGTGATACAGTGCCGGAATATGCAGAGTATAAGGCTTCTCACAAAGGTAGATCGATGACCTGATAAGGGCTGCTGAAGTCTGTTGGATTAGCGATGCACGGGAATACTCGATACTCGATCAATGAAGTGGCACTTGGGGGAAGCATATGTCCAAGAGTTGAAACTGAATTTTGTGAAACAATTTGCGTTGTATTATCAAGCTTTGGTGACAGGCCACTTAAATCTGAAAAGTTTCTAAAATGTGTAATCCTGAATGACACGTCTGATTTCATGGCATATTTGCCCTACTTTTACTCCTGATAGGCGCGTTAGTTTATATAAAGTAAGATATAACCAGTTACTGCCAGTTATTTGTTATGGCATAACTTACACAAGCCGCATTGTACAGAACATTGAATATCTTGGGACCAAATCGGTAGTGCCCCGTTAGATTTATTATTGACACGCGTGACTGAGCTCCGTTGCCGTTGCTCTCAGAGGCCTATTTTGCAACATGGCCGAGCATAATATCCGTGGTCCCTAAGTACATGGGTTATATTTGATGAAAGGAATATTGTTAGTGATTTTGATAGGGAAAAACTGTAGGTAGTTGTCACGCAAAGATGTAATGTAGCATTGAATAAATTTCCGTTTGAAAGGGTTGTTATTATTTAATTTAAGAAGATTTCAAAGATAGTCCATATGCTTCCTAGCGCGTCTGTTTACCTTGCGTTTAGTGAAATCATTTTAATACAATAACAAATATTGTGAAAATTAGCAGACGAATAATGATTAATTTGCCTGATTATTAAAACATGCTTTTGGATTTTCCTCAAATGATAATCGTTTCATTTGGACGATTCGTGCAAAAGGATTTTCTTGTCTTATGCGACGTCAACATGCCTCTGAAAACGTCGCGGCTATCGTCCATTATCGTACATCCACTTACTGTTTTTCTTCAAAGCCATGCTTACTCCAACAACTGAATCTTAACCCTCAAAACAAGCAAACCTTACAAACTTTTCCGTGTCAAGATATAGCGTAGCACATGGCTCTTCAGCCCAACTTCTACGTCACTATTAATGTAAACAGAGTATGTGTTACACGAACAATGCACACAACCCCGATGTGTGCGCCCCACAATGCAATGTTGTTGCATACATGCCTTTATTAACTATTTCATTTCAACTCCGTGAAGTATCCTCATTAAGCTGTTTAGCGGTTTCATTGGATTTTATGTTGTTTTTATGCTTGGCTGAGAGTGTGTTTGCAGCACAGAACAGAGAAAGAGGCATTTTTTCTGTTCTGTGGTTTGCAGCCTGACAAGGACGGGTGTAGAACTAGTAAAGTTGGAGAATAATATGAAATGTGAAAATTAAGTTTTTGAAGCTGCGACAAAGAGAAAGTATTGTATGACTTTTGGATAAAACAGATATGACAAAAATGTAATACGACAAGTTCACATTTTTTATTTATTTATTAGGAACGGATCAACGTTATATTTAAAAGTCAATCCGGTTCTACCAGCGAAGATTGATAAGGAAAAAATATAATATATTTCTAATCTAGGAAAGAGAGAGGGTATGTAATAATAAAGTAACGAGGAGGGAGCCAGTTGACTTATAAGAGTAAAAATAATGTACTCTCCGCGGCAAATGAAGGTAGGTGAGAGACTACGAATGGAAGCGGTTAATTAATAGTGCTTCAAGTATACGTGCTAGGAACTTTGCATTATTGACGCAATATGGCAAGTGATTAAAGGTCTACCTTAATAACTAAATGATGTGGCTGCTATCTAGACTTACTCGTATAAAGTGGTCGTCGTCGTCTCTTATAAAGTCAGTTTTTAGGGTTCCGTAGCCAAATGGCAAAAAACGGAATCCTTATAGATTCGGCATGTCTGTCTGTCTGTCCGTCCGTATGTCACAGACACTTTTTTCCAAAACTACAAGATCTATGCTGTTGAAACTTAGTGAGTAGATGTATTCTGTGAACCGCATTAAGATTTTCACTCAAAAATAGAAAAAACACAATAAATTTTGGGGGTCCCCATACTTTAAACTGAAACTAAAAAAAAAATTGTCCATCAATCCCATACGTGTGGGGTATCAAAATCAAAATCAAAATCAATTTTTTTATTTCATATAGGCCTACATGGGCACTTATAAAACGTCGACAATGTGCACGGTGTATCTATGGATAGGTCTTCAAAAATTATATTGAGGTTTTTCTAAACTGAATAGTTTGCGCGAGAGACACTTCCAAAGTGGTAAAATGTGTCCCCCCCCTGTAACTTCAAAAATAAGAAAATGATAAAACTAAAAAAATATATGATGTACATTACCATGTAAACTACTACCGAAAATTGGTTTGAACGAGATCTAGTAAGTAGTTTTTTTTTAATACGCCATAAATCGTTAACCGCAAAATACCAAGTACGGAACCCTTCGTGCGCGTGTCCGACTCGCACTTGGCCGGTTTTTTTACTTTAGTAGCTGTGAGCAGCATACATATATAGATCGCAGAACAATTAATCAGTGGAGACAAATGTTTCGGTAGTGGTGACCAGGTGAAAGCAAACGGAGCGTTGAAAGGCCTTCAACTAGGCTGACACCAAATACCAGTTGAAGGGACAGAACTCACTGAATGCGAGAAGCACAGGACCAACCAACCTTTAATAGATTACCTCATGAACTGAAAAGCATTTTGTACACAGGCTCCTTCAAAGCAAAGCTCAAGGCATTTCTATTGGAAAAATATCTATACTCTGTAGATGAATTATAGGTTTGTGTTATTTTTGTGATGTCAATCACCAATTGATTAATTGTAATCGTATTATTATTGTACTTATGTCTGCATGTTATTTAATGTATTTGATTAAAGCTTAGTGTTTACTTTTAATGTTTAATGATGTTAAAATTTCGAACACAATGTATATTGTAACTGAATAAATTGAATTGACCGGCCGATGTGGCTTTGGGAAAAAATACCATATTCATAAGTGTACGTCTTTTGATAAAATTATAATGATGATGATGTTTTTACTACAGTTCAGTACTACAAAGAAATAATATTTCTGTCAAATATTACTCACTACAAAGTTAACAAAAGACATAATGCAAGTGAAGAAACCATAACCGCTTTTTAACTCAGAAGTCTTTGACATCGCTGGTATGAATGCCTCTCATTACGAACGCTTTAGCACTGAATATTGCTTGCGTAATTGACTTGAATAGCAAACTCTTTCGTTGACGATACAAACTTATGAGGCATATAAAGGTCTATCCACACATATCAAGGTCGTGCCCGGGACGTGACAGGGACGGGCCCAGGCATTGAAGCTCCGTCACTGACTCGTGGACGGACGTGTGTGAAAGAGTTCATATAAAATGTACACACCGATATTTGTTGAGCCCCTGACGGGGCACGGCCCTGATATGTGTGGATAGACCTTAAAAGTGACAATATATCAGCGATAACAATTGCCAAGAGTTAAAATATTTGGGTGTATCCACTTGACATTTCGGTAGAGCATTCCAAACATTTTGGGCCTCTTGGTTCTGTCTCTTGAACTAACCAGCGATAACGATTATATCAAGAAGTTCAAATTTTATAGGAATGCCAAGCGCTCCCGATATAATTGATCCCGACACTTTCTTAACCCCTTACATTTTGACTTAAGACATAAGACTTGTGGTGACAATCATTGTTGCATATCGAACGTCATTTAGTCTAGAGCCTAGGCTATAAACTTCAAATTGCCCAGTACTCCTATGTAACAATTGTCGACCCTTTCGGATAAACCTGGTTTGTTCCATAAAATGTTGACGTTACACGTCAGTAACGACGTGACACTGAAAATGGTATTGCCCGCCCGTATGGCTGAGGACCATAATGATACTATCTCGCTCCAATGCAGTGCCGGCAGTTGACACTCATATATGTCAAGTGTCGATTTTAACAAACAAATGACCGTCACTGGGTTTGGTCCTGGCAAGTATTACAGTGACTTTCACAAATTCATAACATCACATTGCAGTATAATTACGTAAGTTAATTCGGCAAGGCAAAGGGTTTGACCCCATAATAATGTATTGCTTAAAATTCATACTGAGTGAAGATAATCTTTAAAAAATATTAACTTTTTTGGCAATAACTAATTCATAATAAATAAAAATAATAAATAGTTTATTTGTATATTTTACATTCTAATAATTCAATACACTGATTTTAAAATAATAAATGTTGTACAGAGAGACAAAAGACGTGCGAACTGCTGCCTCCTAAACTAGACCAGGGGCCTGTGTTTTAGGAGCCAATGTTCCTCCAGAATATAATTATACAACATAGACAATCATGCAAGCACCTACACAAAACATTATAAACGATACAATTAAGTAATACATTAAATATAAATTAGAACAATAAATTGAATACCATATTGAATAATAAATTGAATAAGATTACGAACATTAAATTGAATAATACATTGAACATTAAATTGAATAATACATTGAGAATCAAATGAATAATACATTAAAATTTATTTTTAATATTTACATATTTTTTTACGGATAATCCAACCATATACACAAACATTTATTCACTTCAATTCTAAGTTATGATAGCAATAAGATTCTCAGTCTCATCATACGTTAACTTCTACAACCATAAGGTAAGTAGGACTTTGACTTTATGCTGAGTCAGGGGATATATTGAGATGGCTTTATTAACTTTGTTGTAGAGTCGAGAGCTAGTTGCCACAAACTGACGGCCGGCGAAGCTGGATCGGCATTGGACTGTATCGTAGACGGGAAAGCCTTTGCGTCTTTTCAGCCTTTCGGGATCTAGGTGCAACAAAGAGTGTTTCCTTAGCACAGCGCGGAGCATAAAGAGCTGTCTCACGGTCAATACTTTAGCTTCCGAGTAGAGTAGCTTAGTCGGAAAGTCCTTGCGCTTAAAGGACATGACCTTCAAGATCGCCCTTTGCGCTCTTTCCACTTTAAGTAAGGATGTTCTGTGCGTTCCACCCCAAATTGGGACACAGTATAGTACAATCGACTGGCAAAGGCACTGATAAACTAGCTTGACAGTGTCAGGATCAGCAGAGTGCCTTAGTTCTTTAAATATATAAATTAATTTTCTGATCCGTGTGCAGAGGACTTCGATATGCGATTGCCAGCTTAGTTTACAGTCAATGTGAACTCCTAAATATGTAATGTCAGGAACCAAGGACAGAGATGGACAGTGGCAATTTTGATCGACACCCGAGCAAATATGCGCTTTAATTTGTTCTGACACCTGTGTTGGGCATGATGTGTTAGGTAGGGAAAATCTAATGACTTTTGTTTTTATTACGTTGAGGGTTAGTAGGTTTTCTGAGAGCCATTCCATTACGAACCGAAGCGATTGTTCCACTCTCCTCCTTGCTCCACCCTAGTCAGCGTCATGAACGACCAACGCAGTGTCATCGGCGTATGTGAATATGTCGCAACTAGGAATTTGTGCAAGACAAAGATCATTAATGTAGAACAGGAAGAGCGGAGGCCCATGGATGCTATCCTGTGGAACACCGAAACGAATAAACTGGTCATCACTTATTACACCGTCGATTCTTACATGCTGAGTGCGGTTCGAGAGGTAGTCTATAAAAATTACCAAAGCAAGGCCGCGAATGCCAACGCTTTCCATTTTAGTTATCAGTTTGGGAACAGAGACCGTGTCAAATGCCTTGGACAAATCAAGAAAGATATCATAGCATTTCATACCTTTGTCCAGGTTGTTAACCAAAGTCTCGGTTAAATCAGCTACCGCATCCTCCGCTGAGATCCCTAGTCTAAATCCATATTGATTGCCTGCGATGATTTTGTGTTTGGTGAGAAACGCAACGAGGCAGTTATTAAGAATCCTTTCAAGGATCTTGGAGAGTGAGCTTAGTACGGAGATCGGCCGGTAGTTGGTTACATCCATTCTATCGCCACTCTTAAAAACGGGGTGGACGACTGCTTTTTTAAGGCAGTTGGGAAAGATGCCAGGATCTATAGGACGATTGAAGATGTGCGTAATGTGAGATGTCAAAATAGATCTAGATTGTATCAGCACTTTTGCTGGTATGTTGTCATAGCCAGTGGCATAATCAGAACGCAAGGAACCGATCAGTGTTTCCACATAAGTTTCATCAACTGGCAGTATAACAAGGGACTGGCAAGGCGGAACTTGGAGAGGGGATCTTGCATCGTGGTTAGCACGAGGAAGAGGTGAAATTTGAGAGGCTAGTTTACGACCTATATTGGTGAAGAAGCAATTGACTCGGTTGACAGAAGTTTTAGGATCGTCAGATATTTGTAGAAGTTCCTTGGTGGATTGTGGTTGAAATGTAGAGCTTGTTATAGCTTTTATGGCCTTAAAAGTGGCTTTAGGGTTCTTTGCTTTTTGCAATTCACTTTTATCGTGCGCTCTCTTTAGTTTTTTTAATAACGAGTTAAGGAAATTACGATATCTCTTGTAGGTTATCTGAAGAACTACATTTTCAGGTTTTTTTTAAAGTTGTAATGCATCCTATCACGGTTTCGTATACATCTCACCAAGCCTTGAGTCATCCACGGTTTAATAACGCGAGTCTTATTTCGGATTCGTATACTCATGGTATGTGAAGCTATAAATATCCCTTGAAGTGTTGTTACAAATAATTCAGCCGCTAAGTTTGGGTTCATCTCATCCAAAATTGGACTGAAGTCGGTGCAGTCTATGTCTTTTTTAATTGCTAAGAAGTTGTAGCGCAAAGATGTAGAACAGAAATTTTTGTTAGCCAACCTCTTGATCGGTAGGGACAGGATGACAGGCAGGTGGTCAGTGATACATGTTTGAACAACTATAACACTTGCTAGATCTCTTCTTAGTTACACTTGCTACTTCTTAGTTTTCAGTAGAACATGATCTAAGCAGTTACCAGATCTGGTTGGGCGAAAATGCGCTGGAAGTAAACCAAGAGAGGCAGTTATAGTGAGAAATTGATCTGAGTTCCGGTCACGGTTACCAGGTTTGATGTCAACATTTAGGTCTCCAACGAGAACGACATTGTGAAAATTATTCGAAGCACCTACCAGGCTGTTCAGGCTATCATAAAATATGTCCAGGTTAAAATACGAAGGGGAGCGGTACAAACAGATAATAATAGTATTTTCTATGGCGCAAACAAGGCAGTTGGCTTTAAAAAAGGACGGTTCACGCACTGTACATCTTAGAGAGGTTCTAGTGTATATTACGACACCGTCGTTTTGGGATTTATAATTTACAGTAGCATGACTATTATAGCCCTGCATAATAGGGATAGGACCTGATAGTCTAAGCCAGCATTCGGTAAGCACGATGACATCAAAATCAACTTTAGTGATTGAAAGCATTGTGATAAATTGTTTGAAGTTTTTTTTAATACTTCTTATATTTATATATATAATTTTTAAGTTTTTGCTGGGGTGCGGTATGAACTCCGAGCATCTATCGGGGGGACATTCAAACGAGGAAGCCACGGAGACATCGTCAAGTTCGTTGAAAATTGAATTATGTTAGCCATTGCTAGTTAAGGGACGATTAGTAACGATTGCACAATGGAAAAAGACCAAATTAAAAAACAATAAAAACAAAAATCTCCACTTGGCAACAGAACCTTGCCGATTTTGTCCACCAATAACTTTTATCAACATTTTAATAGTCGATTTGTAATTCCCTGAACGTAAGACTGGGTTGCAGTAGTTAATCTCATTACTAGCAAGAACAAAATTTGGTGCAAAGTATAACGTATCGAAATGTATTGAGACATAGCGTTATATTTTTATTCTAAACGAAAGCTGGGATATAATATAACATACATGTAAAAAATCTGTAGCATGCACAAAATTAAAATATAAAAAGAGATAAAAAAATGAGAGATACAATGAAATTGATGTACAGTAAAGTCATTGATTTTTGGCTAGACAGAGTAGACATTTTTCTGACCTTATCTGCGTCGGTTTCTCATTTGGGTCGTTAGGGTCTTTTCGGACGAAAATTTTACCGTATAAATTCCAGCAAGAAAACTTATTGGCTTTTGCCAGTGCCCGCGTGTCATTTGTAATGTGTAATAAAAAGTGGCGCTCTTTATAATAGCTACGAACGTGGGAGAGGAACTCGATCCTTTTCATTACCGAGTGAAACTCAGCTAAAATAGGTCTAGGAGTTCCAGACTTTCCTGGTAGGCGGTACAGGTCACGCAGGCTATCCTTTCGGACTTCCACGTTTATAGCCTTTCCCACCGCTGTAACAACTGATAAGAGATCATACGAGTTTTCCTTAACTTTCAGGGGAATGTTCCTGAACTCGACGGTTGAGGGACGTGTCAGAAGTTGCAGGTCAATTGTGCAATTATTTAAAGAGTAGATATTTTTCATACTCTTTCATGGGGTCAAAGCCTTTACCTTGCCAAATTCACTTACGCAAATAGGCTGCTGTATTCGCCGAAGGCTTAGGAACAGATGCACTTATATTACGCCCACATTACGCCAGTTATGTTTACTGGGAGGGATCAAAAAGTAGTGAGAACGACATACTCCTGGGTAATAAATAAAAAATACTGGCAGGCATAGCTCAGATATCATATTTGTAATATTAATAAAGAAAAAAATCTTCGGTTCTCTTTTGTTTTTTTCTGAATGTAGTCATTTGTTTGCTTTGTGTCGGAACGTGTTCCCGAAAATGTAGAAAAACGAAGTGCGAGCCGTTATTAAATACCTCTGTTTAAAAAAGTTAACGGCGCAAGGGATTCATTGCGATTTGGAGGCAACATAAGGAGAGTCTGCTGCGCCGTATTCCACTGTTGCAAGGTGGGCTTTTCAATTTCGAGTAGTGAGGACGCGCACGGAAGACAAACATCGTTGCGGCCGTCCATCGACGTCAGTCATCCAAGAAAGTGTTGCGAAAGTCGAGAAAATTGTATTGAGCGATCGAAGAGTTGAAACAATCTTTGAATATGAGAAAAGTCTCCGCAAGATGGGTGCCGAGAATGTTAACCGACAGTCAGAAACAAAATCGACTTGACATTTCGAAGATATTGTTGGACAAATTTCAAGAAGATTCTGAAAACTTTTTGTCTCGTTTCGTAACAATGGACGAAACATGGGTCCATCATTTTGATCCCGAGACAAAACAGCAATCTTCGCAATGGAAACGGCCATCATCACCGACCCCGAAGAAGTTTCGTGTCGTGGCATCGGCTGGCAAGGTTATGGCCTCAATATTTTGGGACTCAGAAGGGATATTGTTGATACCTGCAGCATGGAAACACTATTACAGGCCAATGTTATGCAGCTTTAATTCCCAAGTCGAGGAATGCCATCAAAGACAAAAGGAGAGGGAAACTTCGAAAGGGCGTGCTGTTTCATCACGACAACGCATCCGCGCACAGGTCGGCAGTTGCAATGGCTACCATTCAATAAGCTGGCTTCGAATTGGTTGACAACCCCCCTTATTCACCAGATCTGGCGGCTAGCGATTTTTATCTGTTCCCCAAATTGAAAAAAAATACTTAAGGGGAAACAGGTACGAAGACGATAACGAGGTGATGGATGCCGTGGAGAGCTTTTTGCAGGACCAAGACAAAACTTTTTTTGTGAAAGGGATTGATGCCTTGGAAAAGCGCTGGACTCGGCGTGTAGAGAGACTCGAAAATTGTGCAGAAAATAAATTATTAAGTTATGAATAGTCATTATATTCTATCTCATTCTCACTACTTTTTGATCCCTCCTCTTAAATCCAAGTAATAGGGAATAGAGCCTATAAGCGAAAATGTTTTTTTTTTCCGTCTCCATTGAATGGAGTATCGTTGTTTAGGAAAACAAATGAATGAGAAGCCACCAAAATCAGCGTGTTTTACAAAATTTTGTTCCGAAGAACTTTTTAACGTCCCATAAACCTATGAACTTCAAATTTGCTGATAATGTTTATTATAACGTATATTTTACTAACAAATACCATAATATTGAAAAGTCAGATTTTTCTTTGAAATTTCCTTATTTTTAGGATTAGTTCGAAAGGAAAAACGGAACCCTTATATGATCACTTTGTTGTCCGTCGGTCCGACCGTCTGTCTGTCTGTCAAGACCCTTTGTCTCAGGAACGCATGGGGGAATTAAGCTGAAATTTATATCAAATACCCAAGTTTACTGTCCCTTAAAGCTGTGAAAAAATCAAACTTCTAAGCTAACGCAATCAAAAGATTCAGCCGTATATGCCGCAAATTTATGAAAATTTTCGACATTTGCAAGGGAATCAAAACCTACAGGTACTTCCCGTGAACTCAGAATCTTGAAATTTCGTTCGAAGCAACGTCTTATAGCACAGATAAAGAAATACTTGCGAAAACCTTAAATTTTAAGTAACATCATATAATAAAATATATTTAACTAGCTGACTCCCGCGGCTTCGCTCCCGTCAAAATTATAGCCTGTTTTTTTTTATTTTTTAAACGTTGCCCCACACTAGGATATTCTTCCTGTATCGTGGGTGCGTTTACAAACATATAAACTCACATACACAACACCCAGAGCCGGAACAACTCTCTGTAGGTCATACAAATATTTGTTCCGTGCGGGAATCGAACCCGCGACACGCAGCGCAGCAATTAATCGCTCAACCACTACGCCAACCGTGCGCCCAAAATGTTACCCGGGAATAACGTAGCTTTCCATAGGTGAAAGAATTTTTAAAATCGGTCCAATAGTTTCGGAGCCTATTCGGTACAAACAAACAAAAAAATCTTTCCTCTTTATGATATTGGTATAGATAATTTTAAACATACTACCCCTTTCCTCATGAACGCGTAGAGGTATAAAATTGAAATTCATATCAAATACTCAGGTCTATAAAACGGGCGCACGGTTAAATGATAAATGATAAATGATAAATGATTTTATTTCTGTAAGTTGGTTTGTACAAACACTTTTACATGTCGATCATATTTTTTAAAACTAGATGAGGTCGGCGTTTCCTATCTGACTACTCTGAGAAGAAAGGCCGAAACAAACTCAGAGGTCACAGTCTCTTTTAAAGTCTTGACAAAAACTTGGTTATATCATGTGAAGACCATGTAGACATATGTCTGAAATGGTCTTTTGAGGAAAGAACCAGCCAGATTGAGTGGACCTGTCCAGTCAGTGCACGCATTTGTCAATAACCGAGCAGCTCAACTCAGAATTTACGGAGCTCAACGATTCGACGAACAATACCAAAGAAAGGACATTCGGGTAGGCCGCATAAACTACTCAAACTGCCAGACCATGAGTAAAAACTAACTAAGTTATAATAAAAAACAAAAATCCACATAGTCTTCACATTCACAATAATAAAAAAATAAAAAATATAATACTTTAAAAAGTAAATATTCTTGTCATTGCAAGAAAACAAAAAAAAATATGGTAAGGTTGGCGCGGTGGTTGAGCGATTGACTGCTGCGCTGCGTGTCGCGGGTTCGATTCCCGCACGGAACAAATATTTGTATGACCTACAGAAAGTTGTTCCGGCTCTGGGTGTTGTGTATGTGAGTTAATATGTTTGTAAAAGCACCAACGATACAGGAAGAAATTCCTAGAGTGAGGCAACGTTTAAAAAAAAAAAAAAAAAATTAAACTCACATACACAAGACACCTAAATCTGGAACAACTATCTGTAGGCCATACAAATATTTACTGGTCCCATGCGGGCATCTAATCCACCTACCTACTTCATATTGAACATCACTGACAGGCTCGGAAAGGGAGAGAAAAATGAGAAAGCTTTTAAATAGAACTCCTATTTTCATATTCACCATATTCGGTCATGTGAATCGACCCAATAAAAAACTCAATTTCGAAAATTAATTTTCGAAAACCCGAAAGGTTTCTACAATCACTCATTACGAATTTTAATAATAATAATAAAACGCGTTTTATTAAATTTATTTCTGTGAAGCTTGAAGGAATCCATTTAACGTACTAGCGCAGACGAATAAACTGAATGAAAATATGGAGGTCTGCTTCTGTTATTATGTTTATGAATTCATTCGATATCAAAAGTTTGCGTTGCATTCATAACTATTCGCATTTACGCAAACATTTTTTCTTGATATATACGTATAAATATTTAAGAATGCCCGTTTCATTTAAAATGACACGCCATGAATTGCGGTGTTCGTTTATGTTTCTTTTTGTATTGACATTGAATACAGAGAGATAAAAATAGGTAGAAAACGATGGGGAGAGAGACTGGTATTCCGGAGTTTCAAAATAAATGTTAGCAATGGAATTGAGAAGCAAACACAATCTCGTCGGCACGGGCAAGTATTGCCTCTCGCTTTTGCATTGTCTTGAGTATTTACATTCACTATTCACATATTTTAAAGTTAATACAGTGTGAGGTTTAAACCGATCATATAAAGTATTCATGATATCTGTTCTATACGTGTTGATTCTGTTTTGCATTCTTCTGTAGCTTTTGTGTTTTATAGGTTTATGAAAGTTTCAATTTATACTGTTAAACAGTGAGTAGAAATGAAGAAAGAGTGACAGAAATAAATAGTTCATTTTAAGTTAAATTATCCTCATTATTAATTTTAGTTAAATCATTCTTATATCAGTTTTATTAAAATAATATACAAACGGGAGAGGGAAATGGGCTCATTGCGCATACAAAAATTCGTCCAAATCGGTTTCATAGGGAGACGTGCCCAGAGCGCTGGCAGCATTGCCACGTTGAATGGCAATACTGATTATCTGGCCGAAGAAAAGGCCAGCCCTCTGGTCACGTGAAAAGTCGACGAGCTTTTTGCTAATGTTTCGAAAAAATCTATGAGCGTTATTTGCTAATAACCAGTTTTCAACTAAGTGTTTGGAGTTAACAATATGGCAAACTAAGTTTGGCATAAAAAAGGTTTTAATGGCAAACATTGAATGGTTTTCAGGCTATGGTAAAGTTTGACACAACCTCGAAACCAAAATTTTAATTTGAGTATTTCTCGAAATCTTTTCAAACTTTGGCATTAAAGCACGGTTTTACGTTCTTAACTCCAAATGCTCAATTCAGAAACTGGTCAATAATACAAAAACAATGCTGCTCAACTTCAAATTAATTCTTAACCGGCTATAATTTGCGATTGGCTTAGGAACCGTAAAGTTATAAATAATAAAACAGAGGTTTTCTTAAAAGGTAGCAAGATTACAAAAACAAAGCTTGGAACGTACTTTATATATTATCAAGGAACATTGTGGTCGTACACGTAATAGTATTTTTACTTCCCAGCACGAACCGCAAGGATTTGTGCGACACTTTAGTTAAGATTAGTGTTTATTTACAACCTCATTGGAGTTTCAAAACTGTTGCTGAAGTGCCAGGGGCTCTTCTTTTCTTTGTTCATTTAAAAATTTGGAAGCTTTGAAAGAAAGAAAGAAAGAACAAATCTTTATTTGTGACCCGCACAGGAGACACGAGAGATAAGCAAAAACAAAATATTTAACAATAAATTTAAAAAAAACCCAATAAATACTTTGATCAATTGTAAATCTTAAAGTAAGGATTTCTGTAATATATTTAAACCAATATTTTTTATTTGTTAGCAGGATGTAATCTCTGGGATTGGTTACTGATCCAAATACGAAAATTTACAGATACAAAGATTTACTATCTCTGCTTTGCAGTTGATTAACTTTTTATCTATATAGTTTTAATTATTTAAATTGGCTCGCACTTGACTTATTTTGACTGATGGTAAACGATGATGTGTTCGACAGTGAAGCACGCTTGCCTTGACTTATGACAACGACAGTCGCCAACGACCTTGAGGGAACAAAACGCGCACTCGTTTCACACCAGCGCGACTTAAAATTCAATAGTTTTGAATACTTTCCTTATTATTCCAAAACTTAAAAAAAAAAACCTTTAAATCAAAATGTAGATAATTAAATTGTCTTTGAGTTGGTGACAATTTCATCATAATACGCCCGCACCAAAACGGGTGCAATTGTCGTTTTTCGTCCGTGTTAGACACAACTTTACAAATTAATTACACTATGTTATACTCAAATTATGACCAACGATATAATAGAGATTGCGGGAAAAACTGGATCAATATTGCCAAAGACAAATGCAAATGAAAACAGATGGAAGAGGCTTTTACCCACAAGGGCTCACACATAATGAAATAATAAATTAATTTGAAATGTACGAGTTTGTATATCTGGGAAGTATGTTCACAAGGGATGGAAAGATTGAAGAGGATGTGGAAAGGAGAGTGAATGCAGGGAATAAAGTGAACGGTGCTATACATGCAGTTGTCACCAGCAAGTCGATGTCTCCGGAAGCTCGACTCGCCGTTCACAACAGCGTGCTGGTGCCTACACTTATGTATGGAAGTGAAGGTTGGGTATGGCTAAAAAGACATGAAAGTAGGATTAATGCAGTAGAAATGCGCTCCTTGCGGAGTATGTGTGGTGTAACTTTAAATGATAGATTGAGGAATGAGGTAATAAGACAACGTTGTGGTTTAAAAGAAGATGTAGTGACTAAAATTGAAAAGAGTATGCTAAGATGGTTTGGCCATGTTGAGAGGATGAATGAAAGGCGATTAACGAAAGGTATTTACAAGGCAGACATGAAAGGAAACGCCGGGAGGGGACGTCCTAGAAAGACATATTTAGACCTTATAGGTGATGTTCTTCAGAAAGGCCAAGTGCGCAGTACCCAAAACCGGCGTGTGTGTATGACTAGATGTATGAATGTGTGTGAAGCAAAAGAAGTATGTAAGGATCGTAGCAGGTGGCGTTCTGTAGTTTCTGCCTACCCCCATGGGAAAAAGGCGTGAGTTTATGTATGTATGTATGTATGTATGTATTATTTATAGGCTCGCGCTTGACCACCATCTCACCTGATCGTAAGAGATGATGTGGTCGGTTGTGGTGAGTTTTTTAACTTTTTAGTTGTGGTACATAATGAGCAAGTTATATAGTAAGAGGTAACTATAATGCCCAAACTAATGCTTGAATAGATTACCCGAATAACATAAAACTAACATAACCGGTGAAATGAGATTATTCAAGGATGAACTGGACATATTTGCGTACCCCTTTAGGGCGTACCGGCGTGATGTTATGTTATGAAATGACGTAAACTATAAACAGATATGCGATTGCAGCTATCCCGAGTAATATGCCGTTCATTTATTGTTTTTTTTTTATGTATATCTCCGAAGTTCTTCATCAGATCTTAATGAAAATTAAATGGGACCACATGACAAGCACCAAGCACCAGCTTTCAAATAAAAAAGAATCATCAATTTTTTTTCTCGTACTAAAAAGATTTGAGGTAAACACATATAAAGAAATCTGCTGAACATAACGAAATATACAGCTGATTGAGAATCTCCTGCTTTTAGAAGGGCTAAAGGTTAAAAACTGAGACTGTGTATGTAGCAAACCGAATTTAATAAAAAAAACAAGATAAAAAATGAAGTACAAAAGCGCAATTATACTTAAATATACTTTCGCTCCTATTGTTTGTTATTCTTTTTGATGAGAAACATCTTAAGTCTCCGAGCACGTTCAAGCAATCAACATTTAAAAAATGGGATCCGTACACTCTTTCCTGAGCTACGCCGAACAAATATTTACCGAACGCTTTAGAACTTTTCAAGGAAAATCTTGTTGAACACAATAATTAATGTTTTAGTCAAATAATATTCAGAGAGTTGTTCTTTAACTTATTCATGAAGGAATACTTTTGTTTGACTATTAGCAGTTTAAATAATGGCTTCGCTTGTGACAAATCACATGTTGTTTCTTATAATTAAAAATGACTTCATGGAACACTTGCTGATAAATTGTTCAAGATTAATAAATTGAAATTTGATAATATTACGCTTGTCGGCAAAACATAGATAATATCACTGATATTGTAACATTTCGCACACCGTGTAACTACGTTTAACCTATGTTTACAAATAAATATTCGAATTCTTCTTATTCTTACCCGATGGCGCAAAAAAAAACTATAAAAAGAAACTTAGAAAGAACTTTTTATTTCTCTTTGCTCCTGGCAATACATTTTTGACAATATAGTAATATTTTAATAATGAGGGCTATCACTTTTGCATTTGCCACTAGGGACGCTGGTGTAGAGTGAGGTCTTCAAAATTACAAATTTCTTTGTTTTTTGGCTTTTAGCGCGAGTTTACATACATTTTCTTTATTGTTGTGAATATTTTCCAAATATAGTAGATTAAGATAAGTACAGGTTTTACCAACCACTGCTTTAATAGAGTTTTATGTATCGGCGTTTTTTTCTCCCTATTTCTCGAAAAAAAGGGTCTGTGCGAAATTACAGCATATTCGATTTTATAATATAAATCATTTCTAATGTCGTAGAAGTGCAATTAAATACTATTTAATCGCAATTCTACTTCACTTTACGATTTTAATTCAAACTTTGCTTCTGTGCGCATAATAAAAACGTTTAACAGCTATATTTAAGGACATAACTCGTTAGTGGGCCAACTGGTAAGCACAAAAACGGAAACCTTCATTGAATGTCACTTGTCTAGAACTGTGGCCCTAGACAAGTGATATTCTATCAACGAAAGCGTGACGATAGCGATTGGAAAAAATACAAAAATGTATGGGGATGTCGAACGCTATCGAAATATTACGAGATGTATCTCTTAAACTTTGGAATTTCGATCATCGCCATTGCTTACATCCAATATGACAAAATGAAAATCAAATAGTTTATTTTAAATAAACCTTAGAGGTATTTTTGAATTGTCAAACAAAAAAAAAGAAGACTCCAGTTGCAAATTCACAAGCGTCAGTAGGTCTCAATGGACGAAGAATTTGTAAGAAACTCCACAGACACTCTTTTCCATCACTTTAATTACAAGTAATTAGTTACATCATTCTTGTTCCGATAAATAATACGTATATATATGACAACGATGTCAATAAAAAAGTTAACAAAAAAAATAAAAAAAACCCGACTGCTTAAAAAGGGAACTAAAAAGACGTAAACAAGAAGAAAATCATGCTGTGCAGTCGGAGGATCAAACCCTGAGGCATTGTCCCACCGCCGACGAGTAAGCGTTGTGCTATAGACAATTTTCTCGCTGAAGAAACATACAAAAGATAAACGATCCAATGTCAATAAAAGAGACACATCTATATGTGTCTCTTTTATTGACATTGGATCGTTTACTATTAACTGCTGATCTTTCACACTGCCAGCGAGTACTCTCTCACCACAAGTTTGTCCCAGCGACAAGAGTTATCAAAGTTATACTCGCTCATAGATGCTCGCTTGCTCGTTTGGCGGTCAGAATTCACGCCGAAAGACAACCAGCGGTCATTTCTACCTACAGTGCGGCCGCCCCAAGCGAGTGGTGCGAGTAATCGCATGTCGCACAAGAACACCCGCTTGTAGTCGACAAAATTATCGGCACTACACACTCGATACTCGCTACTCTCCAACTCGTTTTTAGTTTCTAGATTTACTCCCTATTCGCTGATCGTCGGGGGTGAGACAAGCGCCTTATATTCATAAATATTATTTATAGAATTGATAAAGTATGTTTATATAGATAACTAACTAAAAGTTGCGGTTTCTAACTCTTGCTCGAGTACGTAAAACACACATTTATCTGGGCTGTTTATTTTGGTTAGTTTATATTTTGGGAGCTTCGAGTGATATTTTAATGTTTGTTTTGATGAACGCGTATTAATTTATCATAGCAGTGTATTAATTTTTGCGCTGCTATTTTCTGGCGTTGTTCTTTCAATTCCAATTGTTCTTATTCCCACATTTTTTTTTTTCATTTTGTTTAAAAAAAATATTCGTTACGTTACTAGGAATTGCACCCAGATCCGGCAAGACTATCTGTAGGCGATATAAATATTTGTTACGTTCGGGCATCAAACCCGCGATACGCAGACCAGCTGCCAATCGCTCAACCACTACGCTAATCATTTCGTCCAAATTGAAACACAGACTTACCGTAAGTCAAGTCATTCTGTACCACTGCGGGGTAGAGACCTTCCAAGTACACTTTTCCTGCACCGCCTCTTATACGTGTCAAAGGTCATCTCTCCATCACTTTCTGGGCCGCTCTCTGGTGACCCCATCCATCTGCAGGCACATAAAGTGTGGCAACTCTTGCCTAGAAAAATAAACTTTAAAAGTATTAAAAATATACATAATACATATTATCCTACATTATGAAACGACGACGACAGCACTGTTGCTGAGAGATACTTGTCCAACGCACGGGCTGCCGGGCCGCAGATCCGGTCTCTCTGTGAGGCCATGGTGGAGCGTTTGAACCTGTCCTTGCAGGCAGTGTCCGAATGGGGCGATGCCAATCTAGTCAAGTTTAATGCTACTAAAACCCATGCGTGTCTTTGTTCCGTTAAAAAGAACCAATTTCACCCGGCTCCAACTTTCCGTGATGTTACCGTGCCAATAACGGACCATCTTGAGCTTTTTGGCGTTACGTTGACATCGAATCTCAATTTTGGGCGATACATTGAGGCAAAGGCTCAGCTGGCTGCCAAAAAGTTGGGGATCCTTGCGATGGGAAGAAGGTACTTCACGCCGGAACAGCTGCTGAACTTGTATCAAGCGTAAGTTCAATCGTGCATGGAGTACTGTTCTCATCTCTGGGACGGATCTGCCAAATACCAGCTTGATGCACTAGAGTCAATTGAAAAGCGGGCCAAGAAACTCATCGGCAATAAGGCACTGGTCAAGTCAAAGCTCCAGAGCCTTGAACATCATCGCCGAGTTGCCAGCTTGTCGGTCTTTTATCCGTTACATTTCGGGAAGTGTGCGATGGAATTCCATGATTTAATTCCGCCCAGTCCGTTCTATAATCGGACAACCAGACGTAAGGCGATGCGTCATCGGTACTTGGTGGACATTCCACCCATACGCACAAAACGTTTTTGGGACACTTTTATTGTGCGTACAGGTAAGGAATGGAATTCCTTGCCCGAGTCTGTGTTTCTCGATAGCTACAATAATAATAATAATAATCATAATAATAATTTATTTGCTAATATGGGTAATTACAAGAAGTTGTTAAAAAATATAGCACAGTCCAACCATATTCAGATTCATACAGTGTTTTTACCATTTTATTATCTGAATAAAGATTATTATTATTATTATTATATTACACCTTGAGGCATGCAAATCACAAGCAAGTACACACATTTACTTGCAAAAAATACTTTATAATTAAACACAATTTCTACTTATTTTATTTTGTTAATTTCACCGCGTGGCAACAATGAAACATAGCAAATGTTAAGCTATCAATAATTTCACTAGATGAATTAAATTAAAAATGTCATTTATTAAATGAGGATGTCAAGATAAATTTGTAAATAAATGTTAAAGTAAATGTCAAAGTAAATATCAAAGTAAATGTCAAAGTAATAATATTAATAATTAAATTATTAATTAAATTAGCGCACTAGTCACATCAACAATATGTCTTTACATCCTCTTTTAAGTAATCCTGAATACTATAATAACATTTACATAGCAAGAATCTTTTTAATTTATTTTTGAAATCGTCGATGGATTGAGTCTCTAGTATGGACTTTGGCAAGTGATTGTATACACGCGGCGCCATACTGAAAATGCTTTTGGAATATAAGGCTGTCTTGTAAGATTTGCAACAAATTTTATCTCTATGCCGCATACTTCTGTACTTATCAAAAAGATGTTTGTAAGTTCTTCCAAAGCTAGCAATCTCATAAATGTAGACGGCAATGTTAATATATTATGCTTGATAAAATAAGGTCTGCAGCTATCAGTCTGGTTTATTTTAAACATACCCCTAATGCACCGCTTTTGCGCCTTGAATGCCATATCCTTATTGGTGGAATGTCCCCAGAATATCACACCATACTTTATCAAGGATCCCACGTTGCCCTGGTATGCTGCAAGCACAGCAGAGGTGTTTACCATTTTTGCCAGCATATGTAGGGCATATGATTGCTTATTTAATTTCTGATTCAAAGTATCAACATGTGTCTTCCAATTCAAACTATAATCAATTGACATGCCTAAGAATTTTGTAGTTGCTGTCTCATTTATTTTGTTACCTGCATTTTGTATATTAAGGTCAGTAAATTGGGCTTTACGATTGCGAAATATCATAATTTTAGTTTTGTCAAAGTTCATTTTAAAATTGTTATTAGTCAGCCATTTTATAATATCACTTAGAGTGCTTTTTATATCTTTTTCTAGGGATTCCTTATCCTTACTTGTAAAAACAATAGTACTATCATCAGCAAAAAGTATAGAAGGATGATTGGTTACTTTTGGAAGGTCATTTATGTAAATGATGAACAGCAGAGGGCCCAAAACACTTCCTTGAGGGACGCCTTGTTTGATTCTTCAATCTAGGGGTCTTCAAGTCAAGGCTTTTTTCCGTTATTTATTGAAGGGTTCTGTGGTATATCTCAGACGTTCTTCATCAGATCTTTACCAAATTTAAATGGAACCTTTTGGAATAAACTACTTTCGAACAAAATACTATTTTTCAAATCCGTTTATATAAGACGGAGTTAATCCCGAACATACATAAAAGTTTATGAGAATGGATGTTTGTTAATCTTTCAAGTAAAAACTACTGAATTTTGATGAAACTTACAGCTTATACATAGAGGTTATAATTTATAAAGATAATGAGGGCAGAACCATGGGGTGCAGCTAGTTGTAAAATAAAACGAAAACAATACCAACCTCTTTTAAAATACATTACCTACTTACATACTTAGTTTCCTTTGTATTTGTAGACTCCATCGTTTGACTCAATATAAAAGAATAATGCGCAATTTTATGAGTGGCTTTTACGATCACCGACTCGAAGATATTTCCGTCTCAAATAATATTGATACAGGTTACCACTTTGGTACAGGGAAGAAAAACCTATAATGTAAAAAGTTAATTGATTTTTTACCATAAAAGTTATTGCTAGCCGGGCGCAGAATGTTTGCCGATGTCTACCCGTCCCACCAACCTGCGCGGTACCCCACGTTCTCCTCTTATGTTCGCCGAACGTCAGGGTACCGTCACGGCGTCGTCGGCACACTTTCTGCGCCTGGTTTATATCGACTTATATATTCTATAGCAAGTAAACAGCCCCCGTACATAAAAGGGACAGATGTTTACAAGTCATATACATCTGTGTCTTAGGCACACTCAAAATCACCTTGCTCTAAGAGCTTAGCACCGCCCTGTTCTATAAGCAATGTGATTCTTCTGGAACCAAAAAAGCGTTAATAAAACAATTGGTAGTTAGTTAGTCTACGGCTTCACTCCTTCTATGACAGTTATAACGAAGCTTTCTTTCAGTGAAAATAATTCGTAATCAAAACACGTTGCTTCCAGATATAACCTTTAACAAGCATATAAATAAACAAACAAGCAATTTATAGTGATCCCCAATATTATTGGCTGGCCTCAAGTCAACCACAAATGACCGCGTAGTAAAGAAAATCTCATTCTACAAGTAAAATTTAAAAACACCCGACACGATATCTTGCGCAAATACCCTAATTTAGACAATAAAACGCCCATATCTTTTGAACGGCTGAACTGATTTTCATCAAACATCTAAGAACATGCCCGATAAAGTCACCACTTTTAATAAAAAAAAAATCATCCGTTCATCCGTTTAGAAGCCATGATGCCACAGACAGATACGCAAATACACAAACACAGGTACACACGTCAAACTTATGACTCCCTTCTTTTTCCGTCGGGGGTTAAAAACAGCAGCGTGCCATATCATGCGAAGCCTAAATTCAACCCGGCTGAAAAGATTGGGGATAGTAATCCTCAATATCTTAATAAGTATTAGTTTCTCTTTATATTAATAGTTTCGATTACAAACTTCAATATACTGTAATGCCTGCACGTCCCTACTCCTCCTTACTCAGAGCAATAGCTTGTTAATTTATATATCACACAGACAACATAGCGTGAACAGATTGCTTATAGATTCAAGTTGTGTGCGAGCCGGGTCGCTTGTAATCTGTTTGCATTGGTCATTTGTCGTCGCGGCTTATCGGGCATATTTGCCTTGCTTGCCTGATTCAATTTCCTAGTTCGACCCAATACGGATCCTATATCTACGGTATGGTAACAAGCTTCGGTACATGGTATTGTATTGTGTTGTAAGGAGGTTTTCCTAATAGAAAAATGTGAATAAAATATTGTACGTATGAATGAAATGTTTGGTTTTAGAATCAATCTTGGGTTATGACTATTAGGTTTTTCTGCGAAAGATTCAATTTAGCTGGGTTGTGATTAGTTATTCTTGACTGATGCTGAATTTAAAGTTAAATTAAAACCGATATTCCTTTAATCAGGAATTGGAAATTCCTATGGCTAACCTACAAACGTGAATTTACTTTAAAATCTTCTGTGTCTATCTGTGTTAATCTTCGTTTGAAAACCAACGTTTATTTATAATACATTTCATTGTCAAATGAACTAATAATACAAATTTCTCAAAATCATCATATCAGCCGAAAGCCATCCACTGCTGGACATAGGTCTTCCCTAAACTTCGTCAACACACTGATCGGTCTTGTCCGTAAATAAATAAATAACTCTATTATTCTTTACTTTATTAATTAAGTATATAGCCGAAGCAAAATGTTCAACTGTATTCACAAATTATATTTACTATTACCAATCAATTACAATTTCACACCAGAAAAAATGGTCAAAAATTAAGGCCTCCCATACATAACTGTGATGCGATGCGATACAACTCGATATCTATATATTTTTTACGTGCAGGCTCGCAGATATTTGCGATGCGTTGCGAATTCGCAGTTATGTGTAGGATAAAAAAGGCATCATAAAGCACGGGATATTTTTTATTATTGTTTTATTTGTTTATATTTCGTGTCTCCTGTGCGGGTCACAAATATATTTTTTTCTTTTCTTTTGAAAGTCAATAATGTAGGTAAATGTTCAGAAAAAGTACTATTTTTAAAAAAAGCCTACAAAAATTCACCTCCTTGCTAAATTGGAAATACGTAACAAGAAATTGCTTGGCGAAAACACGCTTAAAAAATCCAATTTCGCATGTATGAGCTAATTCAGTTTCGTATTAGCGATGATAATTGAAACAGGAATACACCATTCATTATTTATTTCGTTAAAGCAATCAACGGTTGAATAACAATGCAAAGTTTTAAATTTTTTCGGCTTTATAGTGCGGTCAGCTCACAAAGAGACTAATTTATTCATTCCATTGTTGAAACACACAATTGGATCGATTTAGATTTTTACTGAACTCATATCGATGGTTATCGATGCTGCTATATCGATGGTTGAACCTAGATTGACTTTTGATGATCGAATCATATTTCGGTTCTGTTAAATCGATATTACTCATATAAATATACTTTGATAACGATACGAACTGCCTCGTTGCAATAGGCTTACCCATGACACCGGTCTTAAACATGGGTGCGCTATACCTCTACCTAACACTTCAGGGAACAAAGGCGTGAAGTTATGTTATGATATTTTGAATATTTATTCATTAATGTGAAGCTCTTGAGAACCCAATTAATGCTACCATTCCATTCAGTATAGATATATACACAATGATAGAATGTGCTAGCCAAACAATAGAAGGCTTCGTCATAATTTAAACAGTGTACACGTTCCTAAGTAATAGTACATCCAAGGCTACTTGTGTACCGATACAAAGCGAATGGTTTCGGCTGGAACACTACTCTATTATATACGTTCTGATCATAATTGAATAGGAAACATACACTTGATTTGTTATAAAGATACCTGACAGGTTTTCAGGTTCAGGTCAACATCAAATTACTGATTCAGATATCGGGGGATAATGTTATACATTTAAAAGTCACGACCCGATTCCCCTCTTAATGGCACGCGACATCGTGGCAGGCTCAGATGAAAATGGCGTGGGATGTCTTAAAAGCCTTCAATAAGATAGCGAAACAGCTACTAGTATCTAGCCAATTTCTTCCCACCGCTGAGCAAAGAACTTCATCTCCATTTTCCTTTTATATATTTTTAAGCTAAGTCAGTTTTTAATTTAAATAGTAAAATACTAAATAACTACAAATTTATACTATCAGTAAGTTATTAAGTATTTTATATTGTGTACATTATATCTCCTTTCCGAAAAATTCTATAACATATATTTTAATTGATCAGAATTTATATCGTACAGGTTACCCTACCTTATTCAGATTAACTCCAGGCACGTGTTAGGCTAATTCATCCGTAAAGACCTTCGCAAGTAATCCCTTAGTGATTTAAAACATATTTACACGATGTGGAGTAAGAGAAAACCAATGCTTACTTAACTTTTTCTATAGAAGAAATTCATCATTCTTCAAGGCAAGTGTGCTCCGTCGTCGACCACATAACTGCTTACCATCAGGTTATAAAATTAGTAGTGAAGCAATTATAATAAAAAATAACCAAGTTTGTCAGGAAAGGTAAATCGGGAAACCTTCATTTTTAAAATAGGCTTAAAAACACTTTTTCAGTTCCAAATAATTTTAACTTGGGTGAAAATAAAAACTAGTACGAAATTATTAATGTCAAATGGTAGGAGTAAAGAACCTTGGGCTAAGAGCCTAAATAACTTAACAATATTGTGATCGTAAATTTTGTTTGCTAAACTTTTTAATAGGCTGAATTGTTTATTTATGACGGCGGCTATAACGTTTATTTTGAAGTTTTACTAAGATTAAATTAAGATCACTCAAGTTTTTATAAAGGCCTCGAATCTTCGACTTTGACTTTGAAAATTTAATTCTCAAAGTGCTTAAACGCCCAACTAAGGCAAAATCAAATTTAAATATTTGATTAGTTATGTTTAACTCGATAAATGTACACACAATGGCAAATAAAACAAAACATAATAAATCATTACAGCACACGTCATTTCCTGTTTTTAGGTATTTCGTCCACAACAAACAAATTAATACTCACTGATATAAATTTCGGGACAATTGATAACATGCCCTAACATCCGTTCATCAATTGTAGACAGATAAACGTCAAGCTGGGTTTGCAAATGACAAATTTTTGCTAATGACTCCCCAACTGAAAACCGAATAATTTCCACAAATATTTTACAGGCCAGCTATTATGCTCCACGCAAATAATCATGATTATAGGTATATCTTTTGAGAACGTCGTTAGTAAAATCGAAATACGTTTTTAATTCTACTTAATCTTGACGTTCGGATTGAGCTGGATTGCTCATTGAGATGGGCGTATTCAATTGTCAACTGAAGTGCTGTAAACATTACTTATTATTTCGTTTGTTGGATTTATATTGAACGTTAACATTTTTTACTTAGAATTATAGTATTCGTTAATTCAATTATTTTCAAACTTATGGAGCATTGATCTAATAATCATACGCTTTAATATTAATGACCGTCTCGTTGAAAATAATAAAAAGTGGAGAAAATAATGTTAAAAAAAATTATGGTTTTAATTAAATTTATAGAAAATTCATTTTCAGGTTACAAATAAAGCACTCATCTTAACACTATAATAGCAGATACCAACATTATATCTTACATGAGCCCACAATCGAAGCCATGATAATCCGCACTACAATGACACAAGTAGTTACGCACTCAACGGTCACATTAAAAGGGTGCTTGACACTCAACGGATTGTGGGCCTGTGAATAATGGCGAAAGAATAGCTGAGGGTGCCGCCGTTTTTAACGTTGGCTGAAAAGACTCGTAACTCCAGAGTCATTGAGAACAGTAATGTGAGTTACGTGACGTCGTATCGCGCACGTTCCATGGATCAGTTCGCATAGCTCTGGTTTTGGTTTGGTGAGTCTAGCAATCAGTACGGTGAGGCATGCATTTTATTTTACGCGTATAAAAAATTTGGATCTCCGTGAAAGGCCTTTCAGATGATTTACGACTTGATATACCGGTTGTTTAACTAAAATATTTTGTGGGCAGTTCTGTCGTATTTGGGACGAGGCAATCTGTAGAGGAACCAAACCATAAACAAAACGTTGTTTATGGTTTGGTTGGAAAAGTTGATAGCTGTAACTTAATGTTATTTATTTTCCCCCGATTATTGAATTAAGAATTTGAAGTTGAGTGTTTGCCAAACTATAGTTTAGCCTGAAAACCTGTTAAACTTTGGAATTAAAAAGAGTTTGATACATTCTTATTCCCAAATACTCAGCACTTTATCTGTCCGCATGCGATTAATATAGGTTATCCCGTGCTAAAATTATGAAGATCAACATCATTTTGCTGCCCTTGGGGTCCGCACGTAAAATCTCTTGCGGGTCGCCTAAGCTCGGCCTCTTATGCTGTTAGATACTCGTAGATAAGACATTTAACGGATGTAGAAACCACGCGTTTGGTCTATTTTAGTTACTTTCACAGCATTATGTCATACGGTATTTTGCTGTAGGGTCAGGTGGCTGACATTGAGTCCATATTTATATTTCAAAAGAGAGCTGTCAGAGCCATATATAAGTTAAGTCACCGAGAAACTTTTAAGGAACTATTTAAAAAGATTAATATTATGACAGTTGCTTGTCAATTCGTTTAAGCAAATACTGGGTTGGTGCGAAGAGGTATGGTTTCGAAAAAGTATTAGAGGCATTCGGGGACCAAAGAATGAATGAGAATGGGATGAACTTACAAGAAGTATGTGTAGAAAAGGTTTCTGTGTGTTATGAACATTATGTTTGATCATAGGAAGATGCACAGGTTTACGTGGGAAAGGCAAGACACTGGAAGTATGATTGCATACATACATACATAAACTCACGCCTTTTTCCCATGGGGGTAGGCAGAAACTACAGAACGCCACCTGCTACGATCCTTACATACTTCTTTTGCTTCACCCACATTCATACATATAGTCATACACACACGCCGGTTATGGGTACTGCGCACTTGGCCTTTCTGAAGAACATCACCTATAATGTCTTGGTATGTCTTTCTAGGGCGTCCCCTCCCGGCGTTTCCATTCACGTCTGCCTTGTAAATACCTTTCGTAAGTCGACTTTCATTCATCCTCTCTACATGGCCAAACCATCTTAACATACCCTTTTCAATTTTAGTCACTACATCTTCTTTTAAACCACAACGTTGTCTTATTACCTCATTCCTCAATCTATCAGTTAAAGTTACACCACACATACTCCGCAAGGAGCGCATTTCTACTGCATTAATCCTACTAAAAAAAAAGAACTAAACTAAGACTAGACTAAGTATGATTGGTTTTGTTATTGTTGATGAAAGATTGAAGAGCAAAGTTGCAGATACAAGAGCCTGTTGGGGTGCTCATGTAGGGACTGATCATTATCTGGTTATGCGTCGGGTGGCTGGTCTGTTCAAGCATTGGCGTCATCGAGTTCAAGTTCCCTTAGAGAATCGCGCTGGCGAAGATTATATATCGCTCTGATGCCTTGTTTTTGCAGAATAAAATTTGACTCAATGTCTGCAGTCCTTCCCCATAGTAAAATACCGTAAGATAATATATTATTAAAGTAACTAAAATAGACCAGCCTCGCGTAAATTGACTAATTTTTCTTACAAAATAAGCTCGGAACTTATCCGCCCTGCAAGTGATATTAAATGAGGACCCCATTGTAACCTTTAGTCTAGCGTGATCCCCAGGAAAACCATTTTATCGACGAATTCTAGCTTCTCCTTGTTTAATATAATGTCACAATCAGTACTTTTCGGAAAGGCAAATTTTACGCACATAGTTTTTTTTTACCATTTATAATGAAATTATTAGCAGTGAACCAATCATGAACCTGCCGTAGTGCGTGAGTTACGTCGTCAACTTGACTAGTACGTCTATTCATCTTAAAATTAAAGATTTGTGTTAGTGTCATCAGCAAATAACACCATGTTTAGTTTGTTTTCCAATATTTTGCAATATTGGAAAAAAAAACTAAACATGGTGTTTTTCATCATTAATTCGAAAAGTTATATAAGAATAATTTAAGTAAGCACAAAAATAAATTAACATACTCACACTAATTACTTTGTTTACACTTACAAATAAACCCCACAAACTGAGACACTAGCTCCAAACACATTTGCCATTCCAAGCTGCCATAAATTCCGGAATTTTATATCCTCGGTCTGAAGATCTAATATAATTTAAACCGTTCCTTGATATTTTATAGAAAATATTTTCCAAGCTAGCTTTGTCACACGGACGTTGACCAATGAGGACTACTCAACTTCAATATTCAACTCACGTATGTTTTAGAAGAGATATGCATTCGTTCACATAATATTTATTCATAAAATAGATTCTTGTAAGATATCTATTTTATGCGAATTTAGCTTTCGAGTTTGTTTTGAAATTTAAATAAAGATTAAGTATGAAACGGTTTTATATTTTTTTGCTTGTGTATGCATCAAATTTGACGTGGATTTTATGAAATTGTTTATTGATTACTAAACTAAGGCAGTCATCATAAATCAAGGTTTTTTGGCCCGATGGACAATTGGAATAGGGTTTGCATGTTGATTTGTTTATCTCAATTAATTTCTAAGCTCTAGATGATCTGCTACAAAATACTGAAATATTAAGTTATAAATAAATGTGGTAATCAAAATAAAATTATTCATTAAAATATATTTTTAAACAAGCTTTTTTCGTATTCTTCTCAGAAAACCCTTTCATTTGATTCCCATATCATGGCAGCGCACAAAAAATAACTAGTCCACCATCTTGGGCCATCCGCCATATTGGATTTAGAATTTGTTGACTAGTAGAGAATGCCTAAGGCATTAAGTCCGCCATTGTACCTTTGTGCATGAAGTTTAAATAAATAAATAAATAAATGACGTAACTTAGCTGGTTATGCATTGTTATCATAACTAAACGTCCACACAAAATTTCATCTCAATCGGTGGAGGATAACTGATTTAAAATTCAATTGCAAGATTTTACCCGAACGCACTTACATACATACATTGCAAGTTAAATAAAAGCTTGTAATAACCTAAAATCATTTCAGATTAAACTTCTCCAGTTGACTTTCAAATGGCGCCCAGGATTACAAATGGGTGTTATCTGGGCTTATTACCAATAATGAAACTTGCTAAATAGTTCAATACAATAACGAAACATATCAATAAACTTTAATGTATAATAAAGTACCCTTAGTTCTAGAGGCACGTGAGTCCACTCACCTATAAGAGCTCGTTCCATAATAATATCATCGTAGATTTCGTGGTTTCCAAATGCTTGTTCGTTAAAGAGGTTTTTTTTCCGATATCAGGACATTTCTACAAATGATACTAAACACTTTTGACTATAGAGCCATATAGCGTCGATGCTCTCGTAGACAAGAAATTGCCCCTTTATGGAGCACAGCGAAGATTTTATGTCTTCTACTTACGAACATTGACTTCAGAGGTCGACAATTTCCTGTTTTCTAAACGTGTTATGCCTGAGAGAGTGCGATGTAAATGTGTTTTAAATCTGATATTATTTGCCTGTATTGTGGCATCAGCCCTGGGATTTCATTATACATTTTAGTAGGAACAGGTATACAAATTTCACTATACAATGCGATGGATAAATTTGTATTTTGATGACGATGTCACAATAGCATGTCACTTACGCGAACTCATAATTTATGCTCCTACCAAAAATTGCTCAACGTGGCTAAAAAAGCTTTCACTTCAAAAATCTTCTCAAGTAAAAATCTTCTAAATGATTACCTCCTTTATAGTTTTTCAGTCTTTTCAAGTTGGTATCATCGTGTCGTCGAAATAAGTCAATGTGTATAGGCTGTTACAAACTTACAATGTTCTTGTAAGATTTTCCAACACTACCTTGTATCTCCATTCTCCACGGTTTATTCAGTCTCCCTTAATTCACAGTTATCCTACGCACAAGACTTCCCGCTCTCGGCCATCTGTGACCTGAATGTAGCCAGGATTTCCCCATGTAATGTATTAAGAAAAAGTGCATCGGATCTGTTTTAAGCTCAGTTTAGCTGTAACTTTAGGTCTAAGATGCACTGGCGATTATAATAAGGTCATTAGTTGGTAGTTTGTAGCTGAATAGTAACACCCAAACGATTCGATCGTCTGGGTAGCTAACCGAGGTTGAACCGTGGATGGGCGACCATCTTTACATACTGAGATTCCTCCGTACTTCAGAAAGCACGTTAAGCCGTTTGTCCTGGCTGTCATTTAATCTTTGACAGAAGTTAGCATAGGACATGGGCATTTCGTACAGGACACGCTAAAGTAAATTATTTATTTAAAGTAAATTGTTTTCATTTAAGCTTGTTACTTTGCCTGTATGTCAATGGTCTACATCTCTGTCATAATATAAGGTCACATCACTAGCGATGCGTCCCAACTCTAGAGGCCAATGGAGATTGTCTGTGGATAGCAACGCGGCCTGACCGGTCTCTTAAGTCTTGTAATCTAAGTTGAATCTATATATAATAAAACAATCCATCGTGCCTGAACCAGTCTTTTAATTATTACATGGTGTCAGAAGTTCAAGGAAATAATCGTCGTCAAAACCGTGTCATAAAAAGAAAAAATGTCGAAACCGGAAGAAAGTAAGGTTAAGTTGGAGTCGCACATGGTGAATTTCAACTCATCATTGCCAAGATTGAACATCTCATCGGATATAGCGAACAACAATGCTGCAGAATGGAGAAAGTGGTGGCAACAATTTGATTTGTATTTGATGGCAACGGGGCTAGACAAAGCACCTGAAAAACGACAGATTACGATAATGCTATATATGATGGAAGAAAAAGGGTTAGAAATCTACAACTCATTCAATTTGAATATGGACAACGCTACAGTCACACAGGTCAAACAAAAATTTGACAACTATTTTGAGCCCAGAAAAAATCTAACCTTGGTACGTCATGCATTTTTCACCAGAAAACAAAAAACAACAGAAAGCATCGATGATTTAATTACGGACCTGGAGAATATAAGCCGGCAGTGTGAATTCAAAGATCTCAGACAGTCGTTAGTCAAAGACATCCTTATAGAAAATATGAATTCAAATTTGTCACATGTCCGTCAGCGGCTACTACAAGAAACGAGTCTCACCTTAGAAAAAGCAATGGAAATTGCTAAGACAGTCAACATGGCACAACAAAATGCAGAAATAATGTCCAATGTTACTGAGAATGTTCTGCGAGTCGAGAGTCATAGTCATGAAAATCAAAGACAACATCAACCATCAAGTCAGTCTGCAAGATCGTCCAATAGCAACTCAAGAAGCCAGTCATCCAGTCGACAGCCATCATCAAAGGAGTTCTGTGGAAGGTGTGGTCAGAGACATCGCTACAGGTGTCCAGCAGCGAACCTCAAATACAAGTCATGTAATCATTTTGGTCATTTTGCTCAATTTTGCTTCTAAAATAAAAAAGTCAAAAACTTGGAGTCGCAAAATCTTAGTGATGAAAGTGCTAACTGCTCTGAAAGATTTTTTGTAGGTTATCTAATATCAAAAAAACTCAATGATGAAAGTGCTAACTGCGCTGAGGAGGATTTAGGATTTTTTAGGCACGATGGAGAATAGTCAAGAATACTATTCCAGTAAGTCATGGCGTTTAAATATTAAAGTCAATAATGTCAATATTACTTGTATTTTAGATTCAGGAGCAGATATCAATATAATGTCAATAAAAACTTATAAAAAAATTTACTTGTCAAATTCTACCCTGCAAAAGTGTAATGTCAAAGTATCAGGTTTTGGAGGAAAGAATATCCCTATTATTGGACAGTGTCAAATAGAATGCATACTTAGCAATGATGTGAAAGAAAGTATCAAAGAACAATGGCCAAATTTCTATAGGAACTGGACTTGAAATTTATTTTTCATGTCCCAAAGTAAATTATAGCTAGATTCGTTTATTTTTATGTTGTAAACATCACCCCGTTTGAAAATCATATCGAAATGGCCACGATTTTTTATAATATTGTAAACAATGTGTTTGAGGTTAGAATCAATAACTACCTTTTACTAGACTGTGGCGTAGCCTAAAAAGGTAGTTAGCGACAACTCGACAAGCGAAGGTCAAAACAACAGAAGGAAATCCAAAATATATATATACGTATCACAATTCACAACAACGAGTGAAGCTAATCGTATTAACGTACTCTTCCGATGCGAAGCGAATGATCGCGGGGTGTCAAATTGACATTTGACACTTGACAGTGTCAATCAATGGCGCGGGTCGATGACAAATAATGTTCCGTTCTAAGCAATTTAATAAAACGCATAAATACTTACTATGAGCCTATATAATTATTTTTATGACAGGAATCCAATGCATAATAAAACAGCGTAGTAGTTGATTTGATGCCTACATACTAATTAAATTGAAATACATTAACTATTCAGAAAAACGTTAATAATTATAGTCTTTGAATACCAGTCATTTCATACGTGAAATGAATCGTCAATAGGTGCGTTCTGAACATGGTATTCTAAATAATTGCCAAAAAATTACATAAACAAAAATAAATGGATATCTTTTTTTGTGGTTACTTAAAGAGACATTTCTTGTGTTTTTTAAAACCTTAAAAAATAAGGGTATTTTTCATATATACGGCAAATTCGGACGCCATCTTTTCATTACTTGGTACGATTTGGCCATCCTTCTTTCATTCATCATCATCATTTCAGCCGAAAGACACATAGGCCTCCCCCAGGCGTCGCCACATTGACCGATCCCGTGCGTCTCGCATCCAGCGCCTGCCCGCAACCTTAACCAGGTCATCGGTCCACCTAGTGGGAGGCCTTCCACGTATCGTCTTCCAGTTCGCGGTCGCCATTCCAGAACTTTTCGGCCCCATCGGCCATCCGTTCTGCGAGCAATGTGCCCTGCCCACTGCCACTTAAGTTTGGCAATTCTTCGGGCTATGTCGGTAACTTTGGTTCTCCTGCGGATATCATCATTTCTGACGTGATCACGCAAGGAAATTCCGAGCATAGCCCTCTCCATTGGCCTTTGGGTGACTTTAAGCCTTCTGATAAGGCCCATTGTGAGCGACCACGTCTCGGTCCCATAGGTGATCACTGGCAACACACACTGGTCATAGACTTTTGTCTTGAGACACTGCGGTAAATTGGACGAGAAGATACCACGCGACTTCCCGAACGCCGCCCAGCCGAGTCGGATTCGACGGTTGACCTCTTTTTCGAAGTTGGACCTACCCAACTGGACCGTTTGTCCCAAGTAAACATAATCGTCTACAACTTCGAGTGTAGAGTCTCCGATCTTGATAGGAGTGGGTGTTACATGGGCGTTCACCATGACCTTGGTTTTGTCCATGTTCATTTTAAGACCCACTCTTTCGGAAGCTCTACTAAGGTCATCGAGCATTTTACTGAGGCTCTCCATGGTCTCAGCCATGACCACTATGTCGTCGGCAAACCGAAGGTGAGTGATGTACTCGCCATTCTTCTTTATTGTAACAGATATAGATTGCCCAACTGTGTTAGGTCTACCCACTTGTCAAAAAATAGGTATAATAAAAAGAGTATTCACTTTAAACAAGTCTGATAATAATACAATTCTAACAGAGTACAATGATGTGTTCCAGGGTCTTGGATGTCTTCCTCCTGTCTGTCATCTCAAACACCGTCCAGATGCAGTTCCATGCGTAGACCCACCCAGGAAAGTTCCATTCGCCCTACTGGACAATCATCGTGAAGAGTTGGATCGCATGGAGGAAATGAAGGTCATTGAAAAGGTTACCAAACCCACATCATGGGTCAATTCAGTAGTTATTACAGTCAAACAGTCAGGTCAGTTAAGAGTCTGTCTAGATCCAAGAAATTTAAACAAAAATATCTTAAGAGAATATTACCCATTAAAGAACATTGATGAGATTAGATCAAAGCTAAAAGGAGCTTCATACTTTTCGCATTTAGATGCATTTTCAGGATTTTGGTCACTTAAATTAGATGAAGAAAGCTCAGAGCTATGTACGTTTCAAACTCCATTTGGGAGGTACAAATACTTGAGATTACCCTTTGGCATCAATGCAGCCACTGAAATTTTCTATAGAATCATGATAGAACTTTTTGGAGACCTTGAGGGTGTTCTAATTTTTGTCGATGATTTTTTAATCTATGGGGAATCAAAAGAAATTCATAATGAGCGTCTACAAAAAGTTATGGCTCGTGCCAGGGAAGTCAACCTAAAACTTAATAAGTCTAAATGTAAATTCCTGGTAAAGGAAGTATGTTTCATGGGGTACATTTTCAGTAAAGAGGGAGTCAGAGTAGATACAGAAAAAGTCAAGGCTATTCAGGATATGCCTACTCCACAAAATGTTAAAGATCTACAAAGATTTCTGGGTATGGATACTTACTTGGGTCCTTTCATACAAAATTTGTCTGAAAAGTCTCTTATATTGAGGAATTTATTAAAAAATAACACTGAGTGGCTCTGGGATGAAAATTGTCAAAAACGTTTTAACGATTTAAAAACAATAATTACAAATTCACCTGTATTGATTCACTATGATGTCAACTCACCTCTTGTACTGTCAGTAGATTCATCGAAATCAGTTGTTGGTGCAGTCATTATGCAAAGTAATCGTCCAATTGCATACAGTTCAAAAACTCTAACGCAATCGCAAGAAAATTATGCACAAATTGAAAAGGAACTCTTTGCTATTCAATTTGGGTGCAATAAATTTCACCAATATGTTTATGGGCACAAAGTCACTGTTCACACAGATCACAAGCCATTAGTATACCTATTTGAAAAACCTTTGCATGATGTACCAGCTAGATTGCAACGCATGATGTTAGCATTGGAAAAATATAATTTGAATGTCATTTATGTCCCAGGTAGGGAAATGTATATATCAGACGCATTGTCTAGAGCTGCCTTGAAAGAATATTATGAACCAGATTATGAAACTGAGTTGCAATGTCATGTAAATTTAATCTATTCAAATCTAGCTATCAGTGAAGAATATCACACAAGATTGTGTCAAGCTACTAATTCAGATGAAAGTATGCAATTTTTTAAAAAATACTGTCAAGAAGGATGGCCTAGTAGCAAGGATAACGTTAATTCTATGTTAAAACCTTATTGGAATTTTAAAAATGAGATTAATGTCCCGGTCATCTGTCCATCAGACCGAATCGGATTAGAACAATGGTAATTTATATTGTGTCTGCAAATGGACAGTTTAAGGTATAAATAACTTATTGTTCAAAGGTACTAAATTGATAATACCACAGTCTATGCAAAGGGAAATGTTAAACAAATTACACAAAGGTCATCAAGGAATCACCAAATGTTTAAATTTAGCAAGAGAATTAATGTATTGGCCTAATATGAGTACAGATTTAAAAAATATAATTGAACAATGTCTAAGCTGTGCGAAGTTCAGACCATCCAATCAAAAAGAACCATTGCAAAGCTATGAGATCACCCAATTTCCATGGCAACGTGTAGGTATTGACTAAATGTACTTTGAATTTTTTTTTTTTTTTTATTATTTTTTTATTTAAGTTTTATGGCCTGGTTGCTAGGACCTTTTAGCCACATCTTTGGAAAGAGTTTTGGATCTTATATTTCTTCAAAAGTGTTTTTTATATAACTGTATATTGGCTTATACGAGTCCTTATTTTTTAATAATTCAATCAAGCGGCGGGAGGTATTATTTGCAAACACAACACTTTCATCACTGATATCACTTATTTCACTTGCTAGAATCAGTCTGTGAAGCATATGATTTTGACACTCGAAAAGCATGTGATCAATATCACCATTGCTTATACCGCAACTTTTACATTTGTCGTCTTGAATAATACCCAATCTCGCTAAATGAGCAGGTGTTTTAGAATGGCCAAAGCGGAGTCTATTGATCGTCATTATGAAGTGACGACTTGCTTCTCTCAACTTAGAATACCACGGTGTCGAAGGTATTTCTTTTTGAATGCTTCCGTACCATTTGCCTTTAATTTATTGATCCTTCTGCCAGAAACTTTTCCACAAATCATTTATATCTTTTCTTATTTCAGAGTAACAATCAGTGAATGGTATAGGCGATGTGAACTTTACGTCTAACGAATTGATCCCTTCACATGCAGTCTTGTCGGCTACTTCATTGCCAGTTATACCTTTATGTGATGGAATCCACATAAAGAAAACTTCAACTCCTTTTTGTTGGTGATCATAAATCAATTGTCGTATATTATATAAAATATAGTTACTTTTAAAATGTACATCATAACTTCAAGACTTTGAATTAAGCTAAGTGAATCTGTCAAAATTAAAAAATATTTATAGTCATTATGTACATAATGAATACGTTTAAGGGCTTCAAAGACTGCATATGCCTCTGCTGTGAATATACTACAAACATTATCAAGAACAAAGCTTTGAGTAAATCTAATCTGGGGATCATAAACAGCACTTCGTACATGAAAATCACCTTTACTGCCATCAGTGTATAATTTGTAATAGTAGTTATTATTATTTAAATAAACTTGTAGGTCTTGATTGTTATGTATTTTGCTTTTGATAATCTTTGCTCTGTTTATTAAAACCTTAAAGGATTTTGAATAAACAGGCCATAGATGATGTTTTTGCAAACCTTGAAATTTATTTTGCAAGTGTAGAAGAATTTGTGATAATTTTGGAAATTTATGGTTTAACAAGTCACTGCCTGTTGTCATTGGTGACTGTGAAATAATTGAGTAAGGTATAATTTTCTTTATTATCTGCTGATTATTGGAAGATAGTAGTTTTTTGCAAAATCTTACTATTAATAACAATCGCCTAAGCGTAAGAGGCATTATTACAGTTTCAACCTCCATGGCTCTTATAGGAGTAGACATATATAGATATAGCACCAGATATGATTCTCAAAGCCTTGTTTTGCACTATTTCTAACTTATTTACATGCTTACTATCTAAATATGCTATACAACTATAATCAAAATGGCTTCTTACAATAGCACGGTATAAAATGGAAAGTGTCAAAGGGTCTGCACCCCAAGACACTCCTGCTAGGCATTTAATAATGTTTAAACCTCTCATAGCATTTCTTAATATATACTTTATGTGTGGCTCAAATGATAAATTTTTATCAATAACAACACCTAGAAATTTATCTTGATCAACTATAGGGATTGTTTGATTATTGAACTCAACTACAGACTGAGGAAAGTCTTTACTGAATATAATGACGCTACTCTTACTTGGGTTAATTTTTAATTTAAGTTTGTCATTATAGTAACTTTGTAAATCCTGTAAAGCCAAATTCACATTTTCAATTGCAGAATCAACATTATAATTTATACTATACAACACCAAGTCATCAGCATATTGTAGAATATTAACATTACTGTTATTTACATATTTACATAACTCACAAACATACAGATTATAAAGCAGAGGGGACAATGTTGCACCCTGCATTATACCTTTTGACACAGTTCTAGGTCCATGTAAAATATTGTTGAATTTCACATAAAGAGTTAAAAATTCAAAAATCCATTTACATAATAAGCCAGGAATTCCTAATCCAGATAATATAAGCACAAGTATATCCGGTTGAACATTATCAAATGCACCTTGAACATCTAAAAAGGCACATGCAACACTTTTATATTCCTTTGCATTTTTAAGGTCTGAAATGAGTGAAGTAAAACTGTCTGCACAACTTCGGCCTCGTCTGAAACCATTCTGAATATTATTTGATTCAACAAAATGATCCAAACGAAGCTTTATCATATTTTCAAAAAATTTCCCTAAACAGGATGATAGTGATATGGGTCTATAGGAGTCTGGTTTATCGGGTGGTTTATCAGTTTTAAGTATGGGAATAACACATTGTGTTTTCCAAGCTTGAGGTATTATTTGCTTTAGCCAAAGTGCATTGAGTATCTTTAAAAACAGATTTTGAGTTTCAATAGTCAATTGTTTAATTAAGATGTAAGGAAAATCATCTAAACCTGGTGCAGTATTCCTTCGGGATCGTAGACTTGTTAAAAATTCAGTCCATGAAAAGGGTTCTAATAAATATTTGGAGCTAATGTCATCATTATGAAGATTGAAAAAACCATTAACATCAACACTACCTTCATATGAATTATCTGATAATTTGTTTAAAAATGGTCCTATAAATTCATCACTGTAAGATTTATTATTAGTTTTTATTCTCTTAAACCTTTTAATATTATTCAAAATTATTGTAATTGGTGTTGTTCTGTTAAAACTGTCACACAATTTTTTCCAACAATTTTTCTTCTCTTCTGAGATTGTTCTTTTCTTAATTGCATCTAGCTTTTTATATGTGATAAAAGAGTTAACACTAGGATTACATCTGTAAAATTTTAATGCCTTCTGAGAATTAGCAACACTCTCTTTAATTTTTTCACTCCACCAGGGAGCTGGCGGTTTACATCTATACTCTGAGGTTTTAGTGAACTTAGGAATGCACTCTAATTTAAGAGCATTAAGGGCTTTGCAAAAGTTGTCATAAGAGAGTAGAGGGTTATCAAGGTTAATATGAACATCAACAAAATATATTTTAGAGAGTTCATTGTACTTGTTCCAATCAGCTTTATTATATAGAAACCTATCTGCAGGAGGATTAACATTGTAACAGTTGGTTAAAATTGTGATTTCAGTAATAGTTGGAAAATGATAGCTTCCCATATTATCATCGTGAACAGACCACTTACACAAAGGCGTAATACAAGGACTAGCCAGACTAACATCTATAGCTGAAGGATTGCAGTTTAGATCATTTATAGTAGTAAAATTACCTTCATTCAATATACATAAATCTAGATCGTCTATAATTTTATACAATTGGTGTCCGCGGCTTTTGGATGATAGACAACCAAAAGCGACGTGGTGAGCATTAAAGTTTCCAGCCACAAAAATAGGTTTTGGAAGATCTTTAATTATGTTACTTAAAAAATCAGCTCTCCAGGAACCCGAAGGAGGACAGTACACACAAAGAATAGTTAATCTTCCGCAAGAAGTAAATAGTGATAAAGCTACAGTTTGGACATTTTCATTAAATGTAGTATGCAACAGTTTATATTTAAAAAATGGCTTAATCAGAATTGCCACACCTCCATGTTTATTTGAAGCGTTTTTAAAATAAATATTATAACCAGGTATATGACAGGGTCTATTATCTTTCATCCAGGTTTCATTAAACAGACAGATATCTATATTATTTTCTTGCAAAAAGTTTATTAATAGGGGTTTTTTGCTATAGAAACTTACAATATTAAACTGTGCAATTCTTAAAACAGATCTACTATTTAAATTGCGACTACCCATTACTATGTCAGATTTTTTAATAAAAATTCTTTAATACATGCTGTTGTAATAGGTGTATCATCCCCCTTATTAGCTATTGCTATCAAAGTGCAAACTAAAACATTAGTTATTTCACTGTTATTTATTAACTGAGCCTTGAGTTCATTAATCGTCAATGGTTTGACAGACTGATCTTTATTATTATCAGATTTATTTACAACAGGAGTAATAGATTTACATAGATTATGAGTTACAGGTTTATTTACAATAGGTGGGAATTCATTGTTATATGTTTTTGCCTTAGTAACGGCAACAGCGGCGTAGGTAACTTTGCTTTTCTTTTCCTGATTTTTTTTAATTTTAATTGGACACATGTTTGAAATTGCCAGATGAGGTCCACTGCAGTTTACACAGTTTAGTTCATTAGGCTTGTCACATTCTTTGAAATAGTGTTCACCTGAGCAGAGACTACATCGCTGTTTACCATTGCACACTTTCGCTGAGTGATTGAACTTAAAACATCTATAACACTGTTGCAGAGGTGGAATATATTCAAAAACTCTATACGAAAAAAGATCATACTGTACATTATCGGGTAGAGTATTAGCCAAGAAAGTAATGCTTACAGTTTGCAAAGGTAATCTGTCCTGACCAACTTTCTTTGTGAATCGGCGTACAGCTATTATTTCATACGTAGATGTTAACTTACAATAAAGTTCTTTATTAGAAATGTTTGCTGGTACATATCGTATAACTCCAGTCTTCTCAATTTGAGCAGCCGGAACAAATGCTTTCAATTTATATTTGTCAAGAAAATCTGTATTCATTAAAAAGTTGTTTGCTGTATTGTACTGCTTGAAGACAACCGCAATTTTATTGGCATTCACTCGATGAATGGCTACAACACCTCTGATGTCCGTGGTGAATATATGATTTAAATAAATAGGGCTCTTATTGCCCAGACGCTCTTTACTGTCGCTTTCAAAACACACCTTAAATTCAGTAATTGTAGAGTTTTCTGGATATAGTCTTTTATATAGAGGTTTAAAATAGGGTAAAAAGTTTGAACTTTCCTCACCGCCGCTGATCGCACTGCAGTTTTCGTCCTGTAGGTCCATTTTCCTAACTCTTTTTCCCGAAGGTCCCGAGCCATAGGTGGCCGGGGGTTTATCACCCCCGGCCTCACTTCCTAACATTATATTGGTATGTACACTTATTATTTGACAATATGTACAGTTTTATTATAAAAATTAAATATATTTAAAGAATTTTTGCAATTTTTTTTGAATAGCCAAAAATTTTGCGCCCTTCTCAGTTGAAATTCCCGCCAAAATCTTGAAAATTTGTCATATCTTGTTGTCACAGATTATTATTCGAAATTCATAGAGATTGCTTTGTTGAATAAAAATACCACCGCCACAAATGTAATAATTAATTTGAAATCCATTTTTGCACGTCATGGAATAGCACAGACGTTAGTGAGCGATGGTGGTCCTCCTTTTCAGTCAGCAGAATTCAAATCCTTTTTGCATGACTGGGATATAGAGCATATTGTAACCAGTCCATATCATGCACAGTCAAATGGTCAAGCTGAAAGTTCAGTAAAAATTGTCAAAAACATGTTGAAAAAATGTAAAGAGGATAATAGTGATCCCTACATAGCACTTTTGCATTACAGAAATACACCTAAAAATAATCAGCCATCACCTGCTCAGTTATTAATGTCTAGAAATCTTAGAATGAATATTCCTGTCATGCAAAGGAAGCTACAACCAAAAGTCATTAGGTTTTCTGATTATAAAAAATGTAGTGAAAAGTCAAATGTGCAAAATGCTGCATATTACAATAGAGATAAAAGATTATTACCTTTGTTAAAACCAGGTGATCATGTCTATTATAAGAAAAAGCCCAACTCTAATTGGCTTTCAGCTGTAGTCAAAGAAATGTTAAAATGTAAAAGATCATACATAATTGAAGATTCATATGGAGCCAGATATAGAAGGAATAGGATACACTTAAGATTTAGGGTAAATGAAAGTTGTCACAATTATGACCACCATACGACCATGCGATCCAGCGATTCACTGGATGCCATTGAGAAAGCAGACAGACAGGTGGAAGCAGACAAAAACCCATACGTCACGATGTCAGGAAGAATGGTAAAGCCAGTTCAAAAATATGGTTAACTTGTTATTTTAATGCATAGTTTAGTGTATACCTAGCAATGTTTTAATGAAATGTATTATTTGAAAATGTTTACTTAATATTGTCTTAAGAAGGGGGATGTCATAATATAAGGTCACATCACTAGCGATGCGTCCCAACTCTAGAGGCCAATGGATATTGTCTGTGGATAGCAACGCCTGACCGGTCTCTTAAGTCTTGTAATCTAAGTTGAATCTATATATAATAAAACAATCCATCGTGCCTGAACCAGTCTTTTAATTATTACAATGTACAATCTGCACATCAAATCTTATGGGAGTGTATTCTTCGGAAAAATGGACGCAATATTATGTTGGATAATGTACCCGCTGCATCTAAAGTTATTTATTTTACGGACCTTGTGGAAACTAGAACAAATTGCCGTGAATTCAAGCATTTCGCCATACCTATTATTGGAATCAAATATGACAGTTCACAATGTTAGGACCCATTAATATTAATGATAATTCTTATCCTTGGTGCTAGGCAACTGGGCTAATCCCATTTCTAAACGAATCTTTGTGCCTATTGGCCGTGTTTGTTCTGTCTCCTGCTTGATATGGAGGGAAGCGGAAATAATGTTTATTTTCTACTCCTCCGTTATTCTTTTCTGATTTATTTCGTTGCGGGATCCAAGACAGTTTAATTCATTCTCCGGGACGTCGTCAAGCTTCATTGCCTCGGCGCTTTTCTGGTGGTCGCCACTATTGATCCTGGCTTTCAGGAGTTGCATTGTTTTGGGAATAGTGTGGTGGGAGAAATTAGCATAGCCATAATCCAGGCGATCTGCCTACAGTCTTGCAAAAGGTATTGCATTACCCAGTTTCTGGATTGCAGATGTCAGGTAGGCTGCGAAAATTAATTGATTAGTTGGGGTTGTGGAAGCCTAATTGCGTTATCTATACTAGAGGTAAAATCGTTAGTTATGTTCGTAAAAGGTCTTGCGATGCTTTACCGAGAGTAGCAATTTCTAAAATTCTTTCACTTATACAAAACTGCACTACCCCTGAGTTTCATAAGCTAGATACTATTTATCCCGGTAAAATGTATGGTTCCTGTGGGTTGTCTAAGGAAGCAGAGATGAAACAATTTTTTCTTTAATAAAGGAGAGAACAAAAAGTTGCATCGAGTTCGTAGTTCGTAATGGAACTAAAAACATTTGCTGTTTTATAAGAAGCCTTCCTTAGAAGCGTAATAATGACGAAAAATAATTTGATTTATGCAGATGTTATTTTTTATTATCATTCCACTAATTACAAACAAATAAAAACTTACGACTGCTACTAAATAATAACAGTTTTATAATGATGTTGTCCACAATAACTCGGCGTAGCGGAGTGAAAACAACGGAACAAACATTAATTGGACCACATCCAAAACATTGTCTGGTATCGAAGCCAAAATGAGCGAATAGTAGCATTTCGCTAATAAATTACACAGTGTGGTATTTATGCCACATCTACTTACGATTTTATAACACATTACATACCATCTTCACATCTTTTGATATTGTATCAATTTGTGTAACTCATTTTTATATATTCTTTGTATTATTACACCTGGAAAGCATATTTAGTTATCTCTGTTTATTTTAATATCTAAAACTTAAAAGATATTCGTAATTTATAATTCTTGCAATATTTTCTACTGTGACATTTTCATTTGACATGACATCTGTCTGTCTATTTTATTTTCTTAAAGCCATAGACATACCATAGGTACCATGGACTACCTAGACCTTTCCTTAAGCTAGTTGTACATTATTGTAAGGTCAGTGCAGACTGACCCGCCTTTGTAAAGCCGTTTTTATTCGTTCTGGTCTTATTGAGATTTGAATTTGAAATTTAGAAGAGATGGCTGAACGAGTGAAAAACGGGCTTCAGCTTTTGAGTGGGGAATCTGGACTGAGCCCCGAAAGACCGTTAGCTTCTGAGTGCGATAATACAATGTGTTTTTCTATTCTGAAATCTCTCAAAACCTGTGAAACTATTATGTAAAACTATTATTTTCTGAAGTGCTCTAAAATATATACTGTGAATGTTATACCGTGTGTGATTTACCTATGTATCTGGCTACTAGCCGTTTCACTCCTGGCTGCCTGCCTTTCCTGACTACAGTGTGCCTACATAACTGCATACTAACCCGTGTGCCTGCTAGACCGTCGTGGTGCCTGCTCACGTGTGTCTCTCTCGAGCATACCACGACGTTTCGAAGAGTTCCAGTCCGTCTAGCTGTCTGCTTAACTATTTTGCTACCTACCTTCCCGATTGCCTACTTGACCGTCGTGGTGTCTGCTTATCTGTCTACCTCGGGCATTCTACGTCCTCTTGCCCGTCCTGCTGCCTGGTTAGCTGCCGATGACGTGCGAAGCCAGCCCATAGTTTTATACTGCTATATCCTTTTTATTAATTTTATTTTATTTTTATCTTAATTTTATTAACGTGGCTTACGTATAGCTCTACTGAGCTATACGACGTTACAACTACTGACTCCATTTTAAATAGACCAATCTCGTTCATTGGATCAAGATCATGTTCTTATTTAATCAGAGTTTATGACGCTGCTGTAATAGAATCTTTTTCTCTCTGGAAGTCGTTTGAGGAAATTGAGCGTGATTACAAATCAAAAAAGTTCCGATGAAATCTATTATCATTGATGCAACATTGCAAGGATTCTTTTAGGTTCGGAAATATTGAGTTGAAATATAAGATACTCTTCCAAATAATAAAAGGCTAAGTAATTTGATTCGCAATTTACTTTGAAACAGACAGAGGTAATTTAACAGCACCTTTTGTAATAAATGTAACACAAAACTGTACAGAAATATTAGGGAAGACCTATAAAGTAAAGGCGTCTAAAATTTGAAAATATTCGAATTCAAGTTTGCGTTGGCTGGCAAATGAGTTTTGACCGCAGATGTTGTCAATATTTTACAAGTTTCTAACGTTAGATCTTTGTAAGGTTTTCTTGGTATTCCTTACTAGGATATTTCTGGATCCTACATTGTTTTAGGCATGTAATATGCTGCTTGGATAATGTGTTAGTTGTCTCAATGGGGTCGGGGTTGAAGACACCTGCTTTTGACCCGGATAATATGTTAGTTGTCTCAATGGGGTCGGGGTTGAAGACACCTGCTTTTGACCCGGATAATGTTTTTGTCATGTTTTCTTGCCTGTTGCCTATTAAGGTAAGAAATTGGTGCTCGTAAGAGTTATCAAAATGTGTATTGTGATTGATTGATGATTATATGATGAAATGATGTTTTTTTTCTGTACTCACAAAATAATCGATTTCCATTTTTATTCTGATAGTAGGTTAAATCCTGTAAAATTGTTATTATTACAGTACTTTACAAAGATAAGTGTGTAATTAGGTAAATAGGCAAAGATTTTTTTTTAATTATGTCATGTTTTATAAAATTATCTGTCTTCTTCTTTTCGAGTCGATAGGAAACTCTCTATAAATTTTGGGCCGAGGAAGTGGCCACGCCGATTGCGGCGTCAGTGGCGAGCATAAGGTCCTCCAAAGTGCAGGTGTATGGGCACTTGGGACATCCCAGCATATGTGCCATATTTTGCAAAGGGGCACCGCACTCACACTGGGTATCAGACGGGTCTATAAATCCCCACTCTGCCAAATTGTTTTTGCAGCGGCCTACTTGGGTGCGCAAACGATTGAGTGCTTTCCATATAGGCCACTGCAGTTCACGTCCAGGTGGCAGGTGTTCCTGTGGTTTCAAGAATTCTGGTAGTGGTAGGTGAGCTTCTCTCCGGTGGGTCATGGATGGCCCGTGTGCATCGAAGAAAAATTCTTCCGGCTCTTAAGTCTACCCGGGGTTGTAGTGTGATCGTAGAGAGGGTGTCGGGCATCGCATGCCTGGTATTTTTTCTCAAGCGCGCATGCGACAGTCCTTCCGACACTCCACGATGGTAAACTCAAATTATCTGTATTCACGCTATACTTTTTTCATTACAAAAATACCTAAAAAGCCATCGATTTCTTCAGCAAAAATCTGATTGTGCAAGACCCTTTGCAGAACAGCAGTAGGTACGTAGATAAAGATTTTTGTGGTAAACGAGCGTGTATTAAAAGCCCATGGAATGACTGCACAGGGTACTTTAATAAAGATGACCAAGTTAATGCGCTAAAGAGCGGGGCAAAGCCTCTTTTTGTAGCTTTTCATATACCATATACGTCTATATACTTACTAGTAAACCCTTCGAGTTGGACAAGGAAGATTAGAATGAGCTGCTATTAGGGGAATTAAGTGAGTGCAAAATTGTGCAGTGTGTTTTAAAAGGGGAGAGCTAAAAGTTTATTAATGAGTTTATTAATATTGATGTGTAAAATACATACATGCAATTTGCAATGACTTTCCATGCGTTTTCTTGTCTCAAGTCACAACATTTTAGTCAACAAAATTCCGAGAATGATGTTATATACGGGAAAAAGAAAAGAGTCGCTCTCATGCCATTCCAGTATGTTTACACTGAAATGTTTGGTTACACAGCAGAACAGAAAAAAATCCTTTTGAAATAAACATTTCACGATTGCTTTGTGAGAAAAAACTTGGGTAACGTCGCGCTATGCAATTCAGAAACGGACATAAACAGTGGCTCGGGAGAGTCAAAGCCATGAGATGACGCCACCAACGTCAGCTTTGTTTCTTTGAGCTCCGCAAATGAATTCAACGTCTAAATCTCCATTGACGTGGCAAGTTTTTTACGATTTATTTTAGAAGCGGAAATGAATGACATAAAACTGCTCTTTTATTCTGAAAGGGAATTGGGAAGACCGAGCCGGAAGTGCGCTTAACAATGATAAATCTATTTGGGGTCATCAAAGGATGGTTAACAGTTTCGGGGTCTTTTTTTCTCTAACGAGACAGTACAGCGTTTTGGGCGATGCTTTTAATCATGAACTCATTTTGTGGGTTTCTGAAACCTATTCACATAATAAATTTAGGAAAGTGAAACACAAACCCTAAAGCTCAGAAAGCTATTTAATTTCCGACATTCTCAGCGTAGCCCAAGGGAACCTTTGTGGCCATCTTACTACTAATACCGATATTAACGAACACAACGTCAATTCGATGAAGTTCTGACGTCGACAGATAACCGCTTCGGGTTAAAAGGCAACTACTTAACTCGAGAAAATATCCACATAAAAAAACCTCAAAGCTTTCGACGCGTCTTTTATTAAAATAACTGCAAACAAGATGGCGGACATTTTCTTGTTTACATTTTAATGTATAATTAAACGTGAAATATGCGGTCGTGGTGAGCTCTTAACGTTATTAATAACATCCTATCATTTTTCTAATGATAAATGGCAAGTATGAATATTTAAATGTAGCGCGTTAATCTGCGCTTTGGTTAATATTTTGTAAAATGTGTAAACACTTAGAGGCTTGCATTTGCCAGAGGTTTTACTATGAGAAGATTTTTGTTATTAAACCTTAGCAGGTAAATTCCCAGGCCTTACCTTAAACGCTTTACTAACAATTTCTCTTTTCTCTCAAACAACAGCCCATTATACACTTTATTTTAAAAACGTTTGCCTTGTTATCATCATTCTCAGCCTTTTAATGTTCTCACTGCTGGGCCACAGGCCTCCTCTTTGTCAGAGAGAATGGGCCGTAATCCCGCGGCTCCAATACGGGTTGGTGGTTGTCACATGTATTCGAAGGTTCACCACGTTTGTCCTGTACATATAATATATTTTTGTGGTGTACAATAAAGAATATAATAAATAAATAAATCATCATGATAACCGAAAATTATCCACTGCTGGTCATAGGCCTCAAACCAGCGCGGTAAAGAAAAAAAAAAATTTTTTTTTTTTTAAAAAAAAAACGTTGCCCCACACTAGGAATTTCTTCCTGTATCGTGGGTGCGTTTACAAACATATAAACTCACATACACAAACACCCAGACCCGGAACAACTATCTGTAGGTCATACAAATATTTGTTCCGTGCGGGAATCGAACCCGCGACACGTAGCGCAGCAGTCAATCGCTCAACCACTGCGCCAACCGTGCGCCCAAAATGTATAATATATGAATAATATTTATATTTATATTTATGTCACAAATTAATTTACTGTGCTTATTTTAAAATTTGCAAATCAAATTACGAGAATACTCAGTAATAAATAAGATCTTCTTAATTTAACAGTAAGTACTGTTAATTATGCTACAATTAGCGTGTTAATTATCTTGATTTCAGCTATTTTTTTTTTACTATCAATCTTAATATTGATATTAAATGAACGGTGTTTTACAGAAATTTAATTAATGGGCGAAGTGACAAGATAATGATCGTTTCTATTTTTATTTATACTTTTTTAAGAAAAGTGCTTATCTACGGGCTTTAAATTCGACATGAAACATTTGGTAACAAATTAAGATTTGATTTAAATGAAAAGAACTAAAAAAAATATACCGATTCTATAAACAAGTTTTTTTTTTTTTTTATAACCTATAGGCTCGCGCTTGACCGCAATCTTACCTGATAGTAAGCGATGATGTGGTCGACGGTGAAACACGCTTGCCTAGAAATAACCTATTCACTCTTCACTTAAAGACCCCTAGATTGTAGCTATCGGGAAACACAGACTCCGGCAGGGAATTCCACTCCTTAGCTGTACGCATAATAAAAGTGTTCCCAAATCGTTTTGCGCGTATGGGTGCGATGTCTACCATGTATTGATGGCGCATCGCCGTATGTCTGGTAGTCCGATGATGAAACGGGCTAGGTGGAATTATATCGTGCAATTCCATCGCACACTCCCGGAAATGTAACCGATAAAAAACCGACAGGCTGGCAACTCGGCGACGATGTTCAAAACTCTGGAGCTTTGACTTGACCAGCGCGTCATCGCCGATGAGCCTCTTGGCTCACTTTTCGATCGACTCTAGTGCGTCAAGCTGGTATAATTCAAGAATTTTGAAAATATTTTGGGACTCCTTACAAAAATTCCACCTTAAATACTTTTGCACTTTGAGTTTCCTAATACTATAAGCTAAAAAACTATTTCCAGCTCACCTACTCAGCCTACCTACCCTCTTCCAACATTTGCATGTCAACGTAATTCCTAGAAGTAGTGAGCACCATGAAATAGCGTAAGTGCACCGACTTTGCGCGAATAAATTTATCTAAATGGACGTTTTTCTCTTGCCGACTGCATCGCGGTCGTGCATTAGGACTGGAGACGAAAAAATAAATGAAAACTATAGCTAGCCTGCCATTCCTAATCCACACTGCAGCTAGAACATTATCCAGACAATTGAGTTCCTTTAGCGAGAAAACTTTTGAATTTTTGAATTCGATGCACTTCTGCAGGTTGTCTTTTTCTTAGTTTTTGCTGATGAATTAAAAAATGAAAATTAATTTTTGCTCAATTTCATGTCATCGAAAATAGCGACGAATATTTTTTCTTTAAAAAAAAAATAGCAATTTATTTCTATCCACTTTTCACTTTGATATTTAATATTAATGAATATCTCGTAAGTTGTATATACGTACATATATTCACTTTAATATTTCATAAATACCTTATAATTATTGAAGGTGTTTCTCATGAACACTTATTCACCACGCAATAATTTTTTAATGAAACTAGCTATATATATTCTCGCTTAATTTAATTATCAAGAATTATCTAAATGGCACATCTGAGAGATATGTATACGAACAATAAAAATCTGTTTTTCTAGTACATTGTAATTAATTTTATTACTGCAAAAAGGGGTAGCTTAATAATTACCTACAGGCAGTCTTTTCATAACCAGTTTTTTATCGCCTTTGTACTAACCGAATTTTGTAATATTAAAGAGCATTGTGTACGAATAATGTCATGTTTGTTAAGGATATAAGTAATTAATCTTTTTAATTAGATGGGCGTGGGCTACGTTAATAAGTTTATATTTACTTATTCTATATGTTAATTTTCAAGCGACAATATTTATGTGAAATTTTTAATCATTATAAAATAGGTGTCAGTATAGTGTTTGACAGTGATTATAATTTTAATCGGAACTACCACTTTACTACTTATTAATAATTAGAGTATAATTAATAATAATTAATGTTTGTAGACTTAAAAACGTTAAGTTCGTATTTTATATATGTGCTGTTTGTTCCTACCCCTTAGTAACTAGGTAGGACTATGTTTTATTTAGATTTATTTATACAATTTGTTTAATTATGTCAGTAACTGACCGCATTAATGCGTTCAAACCAATGGTGAATTAAAAAGTGTAAGTCTTCATCTGTTGTCATTAGGAAAACAATAGACCGGCTGATAGATCATAATTTACTTAAGTTTAATGTAATGTATTTTTACTTTGCTTTCGACTAACAATCCTTACATACATAATATAAACTCAACGTTTTCGTATAAAGTTAGGCAGAAACTAAAGAACGACACCAACATTTAATCCCAGTTTTTTGATCCGTATGGCATTACAAATGGTCAAATAAGTTGAAGAGTTAATTATTTGACCATTTGTAATGCCAACAATTGATGAACCAGCGTGTTTTACCAAAATTAGAAACCATTGGTCAGCATATTTTACCATTGGTTAAGTAAATTACAGATCCTAAAAGTCGGGCCTAAGTAAGTTACAGTAAGCACTACTAATACTATCACTTAGGGTTTAGTTTAGCATAATTTATTTGGCACATCGGTTTCTTTGAGAATAAACACTTATTCTTTCTTCTTCATTGAATAACACAAGTTTTAAAACACGAACATTATTAATATTCCTTGGCGACAGATTTTCAAAAAGATGTTAATTCAGCAAATAGGTAGACGTATTTTGTGGAGTTTGGCGCTTGTTTAGGGCACCATCAATCAACGTCGTGCCTCAGATAACTGAAGAAATTATCTATACACTGGTGAGACATTGGTGTACTGCGGTGTTCACTAACACTATATCATGTTGTTTGCACGTTTTAATTATATTGTGATACATGAACTGTGTTTGTTTCAAGTTTTTTTCAAATTTTGACACAAAAAAGCCTACGGATATCATAGAGTTTGTGAGAATGATTGTTAATCTTTCACGCAAAAACTGCACAATGGATTTTCATGAAACTTTACAGTAATGTAGCTTATACTTCAGAATAACAGACAATTTATAATTTAGGTGTGGCTGGAGCCACAGGCGGCAGCTGTTGATCTATAAAGCTAATTTAGTTCTGTTGTATCAATTTCAGCGGGAGTAATACAATTATTGGTTGATTTTATCTCAACTCCTTTGTTCTTGTAAAAATATCTGTCGGTTTAATGCACCTAAATTTTACTGATTAAAAAATTATCCAAATTCATATTTCAACGTGAAGATGAGAGGTCTAGCTCAAAAAACTCCAATTTAATTTAATTACTTTAGTTCAAAAATACAAACGACACATTTTTTTACAGACATTTGAAATTTGAATATTGACAACCATTTTCATCACCACGAAAAACTTTAACAAAAAAATATATGGAATCACATTCATATCATAAATCGTCAACGCTGTTACGCTTCTATTTATATCGACGTCGCGTTTAAAATCGAATGCATAAAAAATTATAAACGTCCGGAAAGGCGAGCGAATTAAATTTTATAAGGTGTAAAATTTTGTAACACGTTCAAGTCGGCTGGGAAACGTGATGAATTTGTCCTTTATCGCTAACGAAGTAACTTGTCCGATTAACTTAGTTAAAGTTCACAAAGGAAATGGTCCATCCCTTTGGCCATTAGTACAACCGCACTTACTGTATTAGTTAGTCCTATTGATGGGGGATTAGCCAGATTAAGTTTCAATTTTGACCGTTTGACGACATTGGTTATAATTGTCCTTTGAACTTGGGATAAACACTTGATTCATGTTTATAGTAAGTAGATAAGATATACCCTATAACTGTAGCTGTTATATTTCACTACGGCTATGTAAATTTATATCGTTTTCGAACGATAATATCAAATTCGTGAGTGACAATTGTAACGTTACGTATAGCTCAGTGGAGCTATATACGTAATCCACGTTAATAAAAATAAATAAATATAAACTAAAATTAAGAAAAAGGATATAGAGTTTAAAAATAAGGTCAGGCTTTATACGAAGTGCCGTTGTATGAGGTTAGGACGTCTATGCAGGCAAGAGGACGGTCAGGAAGTCTTCCAAGATAAGAAGGGGGCTAGTGCAGACCAGGGCGGCGTGGCACGGTGTGATGTGGCAGCTGGTGGAGCGCTGCCGTGGCATGTGGGCCCTCGTGTACAGCGTGCGCACCCTGCGCGTACTGCTGGAGGTCTCGCGCGGCCTCAGCGCGCATACCGCCGCGCCGCTGGCGTCCTGTTAGCCTCAGTTCATATTCCACGTGCCAGAATGGCACTCCTTGTTATTTGGACTGGCACATCGTATAAATAAGTAGTAAAAGTACTTTTAAGAGTCCAAGGCAATAATTTATTATTTTTAGGGATTCTATTACACTCTTTCACAAGTTGAATTCATTACAATTTTATTAGTACATTGTAGATAAGAATATACTTTGTATTTTAGGTTAAAACATGTCTTTCCAAAATATTCCACCAAAAATCAACTTTCAGCGTTTAGAGCTGATTCCAGACTAAAAAACTGAAGGCCGTTTTTTCATTCGTTCTGCCATCTATTCTAAATTTCAAATTCAAATCTCAATAAGACCAGAACGAATAAAAATGGCTTTACAAAGGCGGGTCAGTGTGCGCTGACCTTACAATAATGTACAACTAGTTTAAGGAAAGATCTGGGTAGCCCATGGTACCTATGGTATGTCTATGGCTTTAAGAAATGAAGATGGTTTGTGGAGTGTTATGAAACATAAGTAGATCTTGAATAAATACCACATTTCAGACTAGGCGGTCTCCAATAAGGTTTTTCAGGTATCCGTTACAGAATACAAAAGGCCTTTTGTTCAAAGTGTTCTTCCCAAAAATTACGTTGAACAAAGACTCGTCGATACGCCACTGTTTACCTATTTGTCTTTGCTATTGTTTGGTTCTGACGGACTTTTTGTACGGACGCCAAATATTGGAAGCTAACGAGCTTCCAATCACTTCCGATCACTCTAATTTCCCGGATCACACCTGTGATTAGAGCTACCCGATTGATTTCGGGAAGAAATAAGTTCGGAATGAGGAAAGTATTGGTTATTATTTTGTTTTCTATGGTCGGAATAAACACGAGCCATAGCTATACAATCCTTGCACAGTTTAGACTGTTACCGGATGAGCATAACTTAGTATAATATATGCCGTTTACGAATTACAGCGTTTCAGTAAGTACATTGCATTAGTTTCATGCAATATTGTGGTGTGTGTTGCACTTTATAAATTAAATTGCTAAGGAAGCAAATCTAGTACTTAGTTAGAATGAAAATTCATACTGCTATGGCAAATTCGTTGGTTTTATATTCTTATTATTCATGCATTACAGTTCATTATGATTATTACATACCTAGTTGTCTAGAAGTAACACTCTATACTTGACTCTCCTTTGCTGGTACTATTAAAATATGGCAAGTGAGAGTAAAGTTGAGAGAATGTAATTACGTTCATGTCACACAGACTCATCTGCATAGGTTGCATCCGACTATCCTAACCGAACCGGGACCTATTGAACTTGCCAGAATAAGTAAACCTAGCCAGTGACGAATGGCGGGACATACGAGTAGGCTTTGTGGTATTTATTCAAGATCTATTTACGTTTCATAACACTCCACAAACCATCTTCATATCTTTTGATATTGTATCAATTTTTGTAACTCTATTATAAGTATTCTTTGATATTCTTAGTACCTGTAAAGCATATTTTTAGTTATTTCTGGTTGATTTATATTCATTAACTTAATTTGTATTGCTTATTTGCAAAATTATGGATTTTTTTATACTCTGACATTTTCATCGGACATGACATCTGTCTGTCTATTTTATTTTCTTAAAGCCATAGACATACCATAGGTACCATAGACTACCTAGACCTTGCCTTAAGCTAGTTGTACATTATTGTAAGGTCAGTGCAGAGTGACCCGCTTTTGTAAAGCTGTTTTTATTCGTTCTGGTCTTATTGAGATTTGAATTTGAAATTTAGAAGAAATGGAGAACGAATGAAAAACGGGCTTCAGCTTTTTTAGTCTTGAGTCTGGAATCAGCTCTGAACGCTGAAAGTTGGAATTTTGGTGGAATATTTTGGAAAGACATGTTTTAGCCTAAAATACAAAGTATATTCTTATCTACGATGTACTAATAAAATTGTAATGAATTCAACTTGTGAAAGAGTGTAATAGAATCTCTGAAAATAATAAATTATTGCCTTGGACTCTTAAAAGTATTTTTACTGCTCATTAATTCGATGTGCCAGTCCGAATAACAAGGTGTGCCATTCTGGCACGTGGAATATGAACTGCGGCTGACAGGGCCTCAGCGGCGCGGCGGTATGCGCGCTGAGGCCGCGCGAGACCTCCAGCAGTACGCGCAGGGTGCGCACGCTATACACGAGGCCCTACATGCCACGGCAGTGCTCCACCAGCTGTCACATCATAACGTGCCACGCCGGCCTGGTCTGCGGTTGCTTCCTTCTCAACTTTGAAGACTTCCTGACCGTCCTGCTGCCTGCAAGGACGTCCCGACCTCATAGGTTAGGTTAGGTTTCGACGGGCTGTTTCCGCAACTCCACGACCAAGCGCGTATTTTGCGTACGGGTGGGATTCAGTCTCATTATTCGATCCACCCCAGCTTCTCGAGAAAGGCCAGCAGCGCCTTGGTGCTGCCGACTATCTCCTGCAGGGTACCTGGGTCGCCGAAGTATTTGGCCCTGTAGTCAGCGACTACGGGGCAGCTTAGGAGTAGGTGTGCTGCTGTCTCTTCCTCCACCATGCAAGCTCTGCAGAGTGGGCTGTCCGTGATTCCTATGACAAAGAGGTGCTTATTAAAGGTCCCATGTCCAGTAGTTACGGCTGTGACCGCACGTAGCTGTGGCTTAGTCAATCGTAGGACCCTTTTCGTAAAACGGCCGTCAATGAGAGGTAGTGCCTCCTTGGCCTGCCTGCACTCGCTATGATCAGACCATAACTTGCTGTGTTGCTCCCTGGTGCGTTTTCTTACCAGACCGCGCAGAAACCCGAAAGGTAAGGGCACTATGGGCTCCGGGCCCACCGGTGCCATATTTGAGCCCCTTCGGGCGAGCTCGTCCGCAGCGTCGTTCCCTCGGGAGCCGCTGTGTCCTTTGATCCATTGAATGGTTACTTTATTGTGCATACCGACCTGGTTCAGGCGCTGGTGACACTCGTAAATCAGCCCTGAGTTGACCGTGTGGCTGTTTAGTGCTTGCAGGACGGCCATGCTGTCCGAAAGTATACGTATAGGAAAGTTTTTTACCTTCCTAGCCAGGACCGCAGAGGCCGCCATGGAAATGCCCAAGCATTCGGCCTGGAACACCGTGTTGTGGATCCCCAGTGGTGTGGCTAAGCGGATATTTAGGTCCTCTGAGAAGACTCCTGCACCCGTGCCTGTACCTGTTTTGGATCCGTCCGTGAAGATCCGCAGTTCCTCGGGGCGTAACCCCTCGCAGCGGTTATCCTCGTATAACTGGATTCTGTATTTTTTATCAAAAATGACTTTCTTAGGTATCTGGTCATTTATGGCTCTATTTAGTGGGATTTCATGGTGGAGACCCTCGATCAGAGCGGTGTGTTGAGTCTCTCTCTTACCCCAGAGATCCAGTGTCTTAAGACGTACAGCTGCCATCGTCGCCTCCTGCTGTATAAACAGACCGACCTCATACAACGGCACTTCGTATGAAGCCTTATTTTCATACTCTATATCCCTTTTTAATTTTCATAGCTTTAATTTAATTTTAACCTTTTATTGTTAATTTTATTAACGTGGCTTACGTATCGTGGCTCCGGAGCTAAACTTAACGCTACAGCTTCTATAATGATTGTGGGCATAATTCTTCATTATAGAGGTCTATTTTAGCTGCGAATTACAGTAGGCTAAGTAGCATCGCTGCCATTAGGCAGCTAAGCTGCTACGTTAAAGGCTAACTTACGCACTCAGAGACGTCTTGGGACAAAGTCACACAAAGTCTACAATCCAGGTTGCCTGGAAGAGATCGCAGAATGCGATAAGGCCGCCCGTTGTATATTTTTTTAGTTTTAAGTTTCAATTGTGCCTGTGTTTTCTGGTGTACAATAAAGTGTATATAAATAAAGTCTACACTCAGAACCACCTGGCCAGCAACTCGAGAGCCACTTTTAAGTGCTACTAGGAGGGATCTAAAAGTAGTGAGAACGACATGCTCCTTGGTAAGAAAGAAAAATACTGGCAGGCATAGCTCAGATACATATTTGTAATATTAATAAAAAAAAAAATCTTCGATTCTCTTTTGTTTTTTTTCTGAATGTAATCATTTGTTTGCTTCGTGTTGGAAGTTTTCTCGAAAATGGAGAAAAACGAAGTGCGAGCCGTTATTAAATATCTTTGTTTAAAAAAGTTAACGACGCAAGAGATTCATTGCGATTTGGAGGCAACATTAAGAGAGTCTGCTCCGCCGCATTCCACTGTTGCAAGGCGGGCTTCTCAATTTCGAGTAGAGAGAACGAGTTCGGAAGACAAACATCGTTGCGGCCGTCCATCGACGTAAGTCACCCAAGAAAATTTTGCGAAGTCGAGAAAATTGTATTGAGCGATCGAAGAGCTACCATCCGATACTTTATTCAAGAAACGGGCATTTCATATGAAAGTATTCAATCAATATTGAAACAATATTTGAATATGAGAAAAATCGCCGCAAGATGGGTGCTGAGAATGTTAACCGACAGTCAGAAACAAAATCGACTTGACATTTCGAAGATATTGTTGGACAAGTTTCAAGAAGATTCTGAAAACTTTTTGTCTCGTTTGGTAACAATGGACAAAACATGAGTCCATAATTTTGATCCCGAGACAAAACAGCAATCTTCGCAATGGAAACGGCCATCATCACCGACCCCGAAGAAGTTTCGTGTCGTGGCATCGGCTGGCAAGGTTATGGCCTCAATATATTGGGACTCAGAAGGGATATTGTTGATGGATTACCTGGAGCGTGGAACCACTATTACAGGCCAATATTATGCCGCTTTAATTCCCAAGTTGAGGAATGCAATCTAAGAGAAAAGGAGAGGGAAACTTCAAAGGGGCGTGCTGTTTCATCACGACAACGCACCCGCGCACAGGTCGGCAGTTGTGATGGCTGCCATTCAGCAAGCTGGCTTCGATCTGTTCCCCAAATAGAATAAATACTTATGGGGAAACAGGTACGAAGACGATAACGAGGTGATGAATGCCGTGAAGAGCTTTTTGCTGGAGCAAGACAAAACTTTTTTTGTGAAAAGGATACCTTGAAATAGCGCTGGACTCGGTGTGTAGAGAGACTCGGAAACTATGTAGAAAAATAAATTATCAAGTCATTATATTCTATCTCATTCTCACTACTTTTTGATCCCCCCTCGTAATAATATTCGTCCCTATCATGCATGATACATCAAGTACCTAAAAATGACTAAATCATCATTACAAAAACATCTTTAATTGGATCTGCTTTGTTTTTCTGTCAACTAAAAAATAACAAAGTTCGATCACCAAGCAAGGCAGGTAATTAAGGCACTTTCTCGTCTGACCTTCTTAGAATCCAATATTGTTATCCATGTTTAGCGGTTGACGGTTTACAAGACCATGGAAAACTTGTTCTATTAAGAAAGTTTTGCATCTTATTAGTAGATGGAAACAACAATACGATAAGTTCACTACATTCAGGGTTTCACTACATTCGGGTTCAATACATTCTACAAAAATACTTTTATAGCCCGGCAACTTTTACAGCTTGGCCGTTATTGAAAACTTGAAATCTGATTCTTAATTACTGTATTTTTCATTGAAGAAAATAAATAAAATAATACGTTTGAAACTATTTGCAATTTTCAGTCTGAAATAATGTAGAACTTAATCACTTTTGTTTCATAAAAATTTATTTGTTTTTCAGTATCGTTACACTACTGTTTTCATATTATTACAATTGGAAGATATTGCGCGTCGATGGATGGACGTGGTTAGCTTTATTCTTCAATAAGTTGTTGCTGGAAGAAGCCATACCTGATGAATGGTGCAATAGTTCGCTAGTGCCCATCTTTAAAAACAAAGGTGATGTGCTGGAGTGCAATAACTATAGAGGAATAAAGCTAATGTCACATAGTATGAAAGTTTGGGAGAAAGTTATTGAAAGGCGGCTGAGAGAAGAGAGTGAAATATCGCAGAACCAATTCGGTTTTATGCCTGGTCGGGGTACAACGGATGCCATTTTCGCAATCCGCCAGTTGTGCGAAAAATACAGAGGTGCTCATAAAAACTTGCACATGGTGTTCAAAGTTGACCTCGAGAAGGCATACGACCGGGTGCCCCGTGAGGTTTTGTGGTGGGCCCTTAAGAAGAAAGGTGTACCTGGGAAGTATGTACAGTTGATCCAAGCGATGTACAGTCGGTGCAGTACCCAAGTCCGATCTACAGTGGGCACTACTGGCAGCTTCAGTGTGGCAGTCGGCTTGCACCAAGGGTCGGCTCTCAGTTTTTACCTCTTCCTGATGATAATGGACGCACTGACGTCAGACATACAGGAAGAGGCACCCTGGTGTATGCTGTTTGCCGATGACATTGTGCTGGTCGCCGAGAGTGGCCTAGAGGTTCAGAGCAGATTGGAGGTGTGGTGGCACAGACTGAAGAGTGCCGGCTTGAAATTGAGCAGAACTAAAACTGAGTACCTTTTCTGCGATTTTGGCGGTCTCTCCAGTTCCGTGCCTATAGCTCTTGCTGGAACACCCATACCGATATGCTCCGACTTCCGGTACCTAGGGTCGCTTGTCCAAGGGGATGGCGAGGTAGACCGAGACTTAACGCACAGGATCAACTCGGGATGGATATATATATGCCCCTCAAGTTAAAGGGGAAAATTTACAAGTCCGTGATTAGACCTGTCGTACTGTATGGATCAGAATGTTGGGCTGTGAAAAAGATGGATGAAAAGAGATTGCATGTAGCAGAAATGAGAATGTTGAGATGGATGTGCGGAGTGACGAGAATGGATAAAGTGAGAAATGAGTATTTTAGAGGTAGTTTGAAAGTGGCGCCAGTAACAGAAAAGTTAAAAGGAAACCGTTTGTCCTGGTATGGTCATGTGATGAGGAGGGATGAAACGCATGTTACTAAAAGAGTTATGCATATAGATGTGAATGGATGGAGAGGGAGGGGACGGCCAAAGAAAAGATGGATGGACTGTGTGAGGAGTGATATGAAAGAAAAGGGCGTCAGTGATGGAGTGACGGGGGACAGGATAGTATGGAAGAAGAAAACGTGTTGCGCTGACCCCAAGTAACATGGGATAAGGGCAGGAAGATGATGATTCATATTATTACAATTGTCTTAAGGAAAAAACGCAAGAATAAGTTTAACCCAGAATTGTGTTCTCTAGCAAACTTTAAAGATATAGAATGAACATTTCATTAGAGTGAAAATATTTCCTGTGTTGCTAGAACCCATGCAACCTTGGCCTCTTTTTATTGTCTGTAAATTCTCATGGGTTCCTTCGTCTAGAAAAGGCGAAGGGTTAAGTAATCTCCGGACGCCGGGATTCCCGGCGGGACGCGCATTGGCTGCCTTTGGCGCTTCCTCGTCGAAAAAAAGATTTTCCTCGAGCGTCCTACTTACATACAATAATATAACTTAATAATAGCTTACATTACCTGTGACTTGAGAGTCAGTTCCTCCAATAATAAGTATTGACATTAAGTATGTTCCGGCCGAAAAGTTTTAGAGTGGCGACCGCATACCGACAGACACAGCGTTGCTTTGGAAGGCCTCAATCTAGGTGGAGCGACGACCTGGTCAAGGCTGTGGGCGTTCGATGGATGCAAAATGCACAGCACCGATCAGTGTGGTAACGCTTGGGGGAGGCCTATGTCCATCAGTGGACGTCTTTCGGGTGAAATGATGATGATGATGATTAAGTATGTTTAGAAATTATAATTTATAGATGGCTGCAATCATGATATGCTGAATCATGATCACGATACGCATGCGCACACTAGTGCGTGTGCGCATGCGTATCGTGGTGTGTGTGTGTGTGTGTGTGTGTGTGATAGTGTATGTGAGTGTTTGTGTGTGTAGTGTGTGTGTAAGGGGGTGTGGAGAAATGTGAATGTAATTATCTTGCTAAGTTGTAGCAATTAGTAGATTTTTCAATTTCTTCACAGCTTTGTTCCATCAACAAAACTTTCAGTTTTTTTCTGCACTGGTGTTGGTTTAGTGTATGTATTTTGAGCAATCTGTTTACTCTATTATAACAATTTCCACTGAAATAGACAAATTGATGTCTGATAAAGGTAGTATGGTGCTAAATTGGTGGGAAAAAAAAAAACAGCACGGCGTTTGTGTAAATTTTCAATTGGGAATCTGTTTCCTCAAAAAAAATACACTGAAGCACAAAAAGTCTTCTCACTGACAATACTTTGCATTCTCTGTAGAACTATGTGGGGTATCTGTAAGGTTTGCAAGACATCACTTTAAGAAATGCTCTCTAAGCTCTTTTCAATTTAAGAAAGAATATAATATACTTTATTGTACACCAAAAAAAGAAATTACATATATATTTTACAACAACTTTATATAATGGGTACAAAGGCGGTCTTAACGCTGTTAGCAATATCTACCAAACAACCTTTGGATGGCTTTAAAGAACTTTAAATAAAACAAGGGAAGGTAACAGTAGGTCTTGCATGCGCCGCCACACACTGACAGACAGTATGTAAGCAGTGATTGACATAGCGAAAAGTACACTGTCATTATGGTATCTGAATCAGCCGAGTGACGTAGTTTTTAAAGATTTATATGAGTTTCCGCGTTCTGGCCACTAAGTTGTCAATATGATTGAGCCAACTTAAATGTTTGTCGATCAACACGCATAAGTACCTTATGTTTGATGTGATTGTTTGCGACGGACACATAAATGAACCATTGTTAAGGCGCCGTGGACAGTTTGCCACTAAGACGTTTTTTTTTGGTTGAGTCTGGTTGCTAATCGAGAAGGACAATATTTTTATTTCATTTGCATTGAGTGTTAATAGATTTCTCGCAAGCCAATCCACAACCTCATACAAGCTATTTGAGCATTTGGTTCAGCTTCTTTCCAATCCCCGCCATATATTAGTAAGGCTGTGTATCATCAGCATAGGTAAACAAGGAACAGTTTGTGAGAGGGACTGAACGCAAGTCATTAATATAGACGAGCAAAAGTGTCGAACCCAAAATGATACCTTGAGGGACACCGTATTCAATTTTTGCCCCATCACTCACGACCTCACCTATTTTTTATCCAAATCAAATCAATCATTTATTGATCGGAATATGGTCTTAAGAATGAATAAATCGATACTGGAAATATGAAATAACGTAAGGGACAAAACTAAGGTTTTCAGGAGAGCAAAAATAAGATATATTTCTTACAAATTCGACTACAATTTTTTAACTTTATGTTTTATATAAAAAGTGTTTAGGACAAAGTTTCTTAGATTTCTTCGTGCTTTGAAGCTAAAAAAGTAAAAAAACAATAAAGCCTATAGTTTTAAAGATAGCATGTCCCTTACGTTAATTAATAATGAACACGGCTGATATACGTTAATAAAATTTTTGATGTAAATGAACAGCATTGATGTATGGGACATTCAAGAAAATAAACATTTTGAGTTTTTCAAAGTAAAGGTTTTCTTAATGTTGTACCATATATTGCGTATGCTGTTAACAAATTATAAAAATATAATTTCAAACATTTGTGGCATACTATGCCTATGCCACCTATGCTATAAGTTTTAAACTAATGGTCACTAACAAACAGTAAACATGGTAAATATCCTGCTTCTAATGTTAATGTCTATGCCATATAGTTTATAGTTATGTCTGTTTTCTGGTTTTGTTTTCTTCTTCGGTACTACATTGTCTTTTTCATAATCTGCTTTCATTTTTGACGCCTGCGGGAGGCCTACCTATGTCCATTAGTGGATGTCTTTCGGCTGAAATGATGATGATGATGACTACATCTTCTTGATTATTGTTACTATTTGTTTTCATAGCTTTATTTTTCCTCCTTCTTGATTGGTTTTTCTTATTACCAACTGTCTGAATATTCTTCTTTTTTTGACCAAAGGGCTGCGCTTGTCGAAGAAAAATTGTTTTGTCTTTCGTCAAATTTAAAATCCATACATGATTTTGTAAATTTTAATGCCTCGCTACGTTCTTTCTTTGGTCTAACCAAAGAAAAACGTCGTGAGACATCATAATTCTGAATCATCTAGATCTTCATTTCCTAAAATTTCATTTCCCTGAATTAAATGAAGAAAAGATGCAACTGGTTCAAAAATATGCATGTTGGCTGGTGAATTAAGAATAGCATTACTTCAGAATAAGGGGCTTCTGAAGTCATTCTATGATCTATTTCATTTACATTACATTGAATGGTAGTGTAATTGAAATATGATTCTCAAGCGATATCAGTGTTAACGCTATCTCAGGAGCCGCGTCTTTATCCTGTTGATGTACATTGGTTGGCATTATTGGATTTGAAAAAGTATCGGCAGTGATGTCAGGTTCCTTTTCAATAATTTATTTACTTATCATGCAACATACAAGTACATGGCGAACTAATATCTGAGGCATTCTCTGCCAGTCAACCAAGGGTAGTGGATAAATAACATAGCAGGTGCATAAAAAAAAATATTGAAGTAAAATTATATATATACATACATATTTCTATTAATTTATATATATACATACATATTTCTATTAATTTATATATATACATACATATATAAATTAATAGAAAGGTGATTGAGACGACTAATTTATATAGGGTAGAAAATAATGCCGCAACTTCCGATTAAATGCTTATTGACCGGTGGCCGTCCTGATATCGAGAGGAAGCGCATTCCAGAGAAGAATGGACTGCATATGAAAGGAAGAATGGATAAAATCAGAAGTATGTAAAAGACAGAGCAAGCTAAGATTGTCAGACGAACGCAGATTCCTAGCGTGTGAAGTATACATATATTGAAAGTGAGGGATGAGATAAGAAGAAGAAGCGGAAGATAATGGTATTAACATCTGCTTTATCCTGTTGCATTGCATCAAATGATTGGATATGAAAAAGTATCGGCAGTGATGTTGTTTACTAATATTATGTTATTGTTAAAAGGATCCTTTTCAATTATGGTATTAACATCTGATTTGTATGAATAGGGTATTCCAGTGACACACGGGAACATTACATTTGATACATAGCTTTTTCATCAGAAAAAAAAGATCCAAAAAGTTTACGATTTTCTTTGAAATATAAAGGAGATAGAGAAAAAGTTGACGTATTTATAATTTCATATCCCATATTATTCTCTATACTCATCTCATTACTATTATTCGGGTTAACGAAGTTTGCTTTTGTTGGTTAAGTCTCAATTTCTGTATCGCTATTCTCTATTATACTTTCCAATGAATTTATTGCATGTTTTTCATGGTTTGCAGAAGAAATGCTCCTGTTAAAAAATAATTCGATGATTGAATACCATCGTGTAAAAACGTAATTTTAGACGTAAAGGACACAGAAAAGCCGTATTGCAATCTAGCTCAGACAAGTTGCACCGTTTTGCATGTGTGATAGAGGTGCATAATAATATTCGTTTAAATAAGTTTTGAGGAATTGTACGGATCACGCAGTCCACATCACATCACATCATCAGCCTATTAATGTTCCCACTGCTGGGACACAGGCCTCCTCTCTGTGAGAGGGAATGGGCCGTAATCCACCACGCGGGCCCAGTGCGGGTTGGTGGATGTCACATGTCTTCGAATTTTTGGTTCTAGGACATGCCGGTTTCCTCACGATGTTTTCCTTCACCGTTTTTAGAGCAGTGGTGAAGAAATAATTTACACAAAGTAAAGCGCCTGCCTGGGCTCGAACCCACGACCTGACGTGACTTGTAAGTCACGGCCGATACCACCGGGCCACCACTGCTCGCAGTCCAGTGTGATGTAAAAGACATGACAATTTATTTTCGATGCTGACAAATTAACGTAAGGGCCAATATGATTATGATAATTTGAGTCACTGTTTAATTTAAGGGATATGGTATTTGTACCTTCTCAGGGAACACTTAATGTATAAGACAATACTAAAATATCTCAAATTACGGAATTACTTATTTGACTTGTTGTAAAATGTACCCAATTTTGTTTAAATGTAAATACCAATTAATGTGAGTAAAGAGACTTACATTAGTTTTTATACAAATATTAATTTGAAATGTCATATACAGCTAGTTTCTAGAAAAAAAAGGGTCTAGGCCTACAGAAAATATGTGATGTAAGGGACTTTTTTTCAAGATATCGGAATTTTAAGTATACCAATCGATAGAGCAAAAAATTTCGAATCCAACGGTATATATAACTCATTTTCGACAAAATGTCCCTTACGTTATTTCATATTTCCAGTATCGAAATGGTAATTAATAAATCCATGTACCTAGCTACCTTTTCAGAGAAATCTACAACCTCATCTTCCGTTGAAATACCGGATCTAAAACCATATTGATTTTCCAACAACAGGTTATTGACTCTGAGATTGCTAAACGGTTATTTATAATATTTTCTAGAATTTTAGATAAAGTAGGTATGACTGAGATGGGTCTATAATTGCAACCTGATGGGTTGGTAACCTGATGAGTAGGCTTAATATTAACCACGTGATATTATTGATATTTCGGTAGCACATATCAATCGATTTTGTGGATAATTTTTAACTCAGATAGAATAACTGCAAAAAAATTGCTAAAAAGTTTGCTTGGATTTTACAAAATTTTAAGCAAACTTTAGTTATAAAAAAATAAACTTTAATTTAAGTATAACAAAAGCTTATAAGAAAAAAGTTCACAAGATCAATTATTTTCTCAGTGCACTATAGTGTAGCTAGAGGTTAGATATCATTTCCACTACCTCTTGTTAGGCTCCAGTGTCAGATTTTGAAGAAGTTCGTTTCAGCCGTGCTAGCGTTGAAGCCGTTCTACATAAAACAAACCACAGCATATTCAAAAACCATAAAAGAACACATAAGCACAAAACCGAAAACAACTTTATAATACATATTTAAAATTTCCAACTTCATACCATTGTAATGTAGTGTCATTACCCGGCCACGTCGGCTTTATAGCGTGTGTTTATGACCGACACTCTACGTCGTCTACAGGCGCCATAACTTTGTAGTGACGTCGTAAACCACTATGCATCCTCAGGACGCCGATGTGCATGATTGTAGTATTCCATAATGTTGTTTGAAAATTTTTATAGCGATAAAGTCTGTTATCTGAAATTGTTTATGTGGTTAGCTTACGGTTTCATGCTTCATTCTTTTCACCCGACTGCCGAAAGAGAGTTATATTTTTATCAGTCTATGTATGTATGTTTGTTCCTATGTGACATTCTAAAGACCAAAACCCGTTGGGTTATTTTGATGATTCTTACGTTAATCGATTTGTCTTAACCTTTCAAGTTTCACTGGCTGCATTAAATTTGAAAATAGAAAAATGGCGGATTTCGGGCGCCATATTGTGGGGGCCCAATTTTGTTTTTGCTTCCAATCCCATGGGTTTTAAAAATGAAGAGTTTTAAGAAGAGATTTCAAAAATATGACACTTACCTAATTAGAAAAAAAGTTAATTATAAGAACCCGACTGCTCACGAACCGGTGCAAACGGTGTAAACGGACGTTGCAAACGGACCAATTACACCGTTAATAAGTTTTTTTTTACAAAAAAGTTAATTCAAAAAGTCCGACTGCTTAAGAAGCAAACTAAAAAGACTTAAACAAGAAGAAAATCATGCTGTGAAGTACGAGGTTACTTATTTACGAGCTGGCTGACCAAAACCAGATTTGTAAAAAGTCGGCAGATACATCTGGTTTTGGTCAACCAGCTCGTAAATATGTATCCTCGCACTTCACAGCATGATTTTCTTCTTGTTTAAGTCTTTTTAGTTTGCTTCTTAAGCAGTCGGAGTTTTTGAATTTTTGAATTAACTTTTTTGTATTTTTTTTCCTTTTAACGATGTTATTGGTCCGTTTGCACCTCACCGACCTTTAACTACCGAAGCGCCGTAATTTAGCGATAATTCAACAAAATTGTAGTATAGTATTTTAAATTAGTTTCTTTTTCTTTTCTATAAATTTGATGGTGTTACTACTCAGTTACACACGCCAATTTATCGATAGTTGATCGATGACATTGATGGACTTTGATCGACGTTAAACGATTCATCTGGTAGCTCCGGCTTTGCTTTGGTGTAGTCGACTGACCCATTCTACCTACTATCGATTGATGCCATCCATCGTAGATGGATTGATTGGGATCGGATTAAAATTGTTGCTTAAAATATATAGCCAAATTAATATCTTAATAATCTTAAAACCCTCCGGTATACTTTCTAGCCACGTTTTAATAGAGTACGAGATCCCAGCGCTTAAATCGGCAGGTATAAGTTTTTTTGATAAAACATAAGTTTCATGAATTATAATTTATAGTAGATTGAGCTCTTTTCCCTCTCTCTTTTGTATTGGTATATAAAACTGTTTTTTTAGAATATACTATTGTATGTTTGTTAACATATTTATGTCCCTTACAATAAAAAAAAATCCTTAAAAAAACAAAAAAAATAGTAGAATAGATTACTCTAGGGTTGCCAGGCAATATCTAGTCGCAATTATGTGTAAATGATAAAAAAAGGTTCGTTTATAAACCCCAGATATATTATGTTGGTAAAAAAATGCAATATATGACGTTAAAATACTTAAACAGGCAACCTGCAGATAGTAATTTTATAATGAAGATTTAAGTGGCGGAATCCTTAAATATGAACTCATTTGCAAGCTCATCAAAAACCAATTCACAGTTACACATGACTACCATATTAAAATACCCGGTGAAAAAATCACTTATTTGAAAATACTTTATGCCGCAAGCTCGCTTTCTACTGCCGTCTTCAGTGAAGGCTTTATGTATCCGAATGATCTATTATACATGAGTTGATTTTTCAGTTTCTCTGCACACAGTTAGTACACGAAGACGCTTTGAAATACTTTAGTTGGTGTTTTTGGCAACTTTGAATGGTGTTTTTTTGGATGTAAAAACAAACTACAGTCCTTAAATTTATTTCAGATCAACAAAATCTTCATTTCAATATTTTCATAATACTTATAGCCATATATATCACTTTGAGGTTTTTCGTCTTTTGGTATTAAAATACTTAAAAGGATTAAGGTTCAAGTACTATGAAATATTTTAAACAGTGGAAGAAATACTTTTGTACGTAATACGAAGGTACTACTCCCTACTTACCTATTATGTGGTGTGGGCATTAAGTTCGGTTTGTGGCTGAAACCTAAAAATACGGTCCTATTCCTACCATCCACGATGTTTTACATACTCAATATTTATACGTATTTATAAATAAGACCTATTATAAAATACTACGAAAAATGAGTACTGCGAAGTATTACGAATTCCTTCTGAAATATTTTTTTCTGGCCCTAGAAAAAGACATTTTTGGCATTGTACTAAAAAAAAGATGGATTTTGTCCTGCAAAATACGCCATTTATCACTAAACCACAGTAATAGGGGTTAAAGAATGACATTGCCGTTTTATTTTAATAGGTACTTCGAATTGACATAGAACCTTCATAGTTTGAGATTTTTGAGTGAAACTTTTACACATGGTACTGAGTTCTTCTTTTAAAAAATGTGCAACATTTGATGATCGATTTTCACGTGTTTTTTTTATTCAGCTTAGACAAGAAAGATGATCCACTTCGAAAATTTGAGTGATTTTAGATGTATTAGATATAATCTATTAGATGTTTCACTACTTAAAATACATATATTATTCTTTACAACCGGCAACGATGAGTTATTTTTATATTTTTTTCTGTTTGGTGATGTTTTTGGCGAGTTTTCAGTAGCGTCTTTAGCAGTGGATGTGCCGCAATCAGGAATTTCTAAAGTCTGTTGTTTACTGGTCTTCTTGTTCGTAGAACTAATTGTATTTCTCTTCGGTGTTTGTATTTTCTTCTTTAGAGGGCTACTGGTGAGTTTTTTATAAATCTCATTTTTCTTTAATAAATCAGCGTTTGTTTGCTTCAGGGAGGTAATTTCCACAGATAGTAATTCTATTTCTTGATGTGCGCTTTTTAATTGCGATCTAAGGTTCTCGATCTCAGTTTTTTGGATGTTCATCTGCTTATCTTCCTCGTCTTCCGAGATTTCCGGCATACTATTTGTAGTCTCATCCAATGTTTGAGAAATAATTTCACTGGTGTCATTATTTGGTTCCGATACAGTGCGTGTGCGACGGAATGTTATATTTTCAAGGAAGTTCATGATGATTTTACAAATTTAAACTATTACAAAAAGTCTCACAGCCACCGCCGGATTCGAACGTGCAGTCACGCGGTTCGTAGACAAGTAGACAAGTATGTCGGTTCCTATACCGCTAAGCCACTTGTACAGTCAGTAGCAGTGTCCAATTTTGCTGTCTAATGGTGTTTTAGGTACGTAAGTTCTTGTTTTCTTAATAGATGTCGCTGTTTACAATATTGATTGCCACTTTGTTATTTATTAGTCCAGTAACACTGTGAAACCAATATTAGTCGGTAGTCTTTGTGGTTTTAACTAGATGGCGTTGGCGTTGACATAACTTCTAGGCGGTAGGTGCAATATTTAAATAGAAAACGTTTTTTTTTTTTGCCGGTAACAATTTTTGTTTAGATCACTGTTTTATCACCACTGTCTAGAAATTGTTAGTAATCGTGAATGTTTTGTAGCCTGTTGGCGTAAAGTTTGGATATTTACACTGATATAATAGAACACTGTGATAACTGAGACTTTTAGTCAATGTTTACATAATTGGGTATCAATGTTTTTAAAGTAACCCGGTGTTATAAATCAATGATAGCACTTTCACTGCTAGTTTATGAGTCTAGCTTCAGCTGCTTATGTATAATATCCTCATGGAATACTCTGTTCACTATTTTTATTAATTATTAATCAGGAGCACAATCACATCTAATGTTTACTTGTCAGCTGTCAGCTGTCAATATGACAGAATTATAATACAGGAATATTGGATCGAATTATGACATGTGATGAAAAGTGGATTCTTTACGATAACCGTAAGCGAAAAATGCAAAGGCTGACCCCAGGTCAAACGCCGCAACAGTGTCCTAAAGCAAAGCTTACTAATAAAAAGGTAATGGTAACTGTTTGGTGGTCTAAGCAAATTGTTATTCACTATAGTTATTCTCCGACCTGGTCAAGCAATAACGGCAGATATCTACTGTGCCGAAGTCCGAACAATGATAGCAAAAGTAGCAGTGAATCAGACGCGACTCAGGAATCGATCTTCACCATTATTCCTATATATTCCTATATTCCATGATTACGCGAGACTTCATACAGCAAGAGAAACCGTTTTAACTCTACAAAAACTGCAATTAGAAACCATTCGTCACCCTCCGTATTTGCCAGATGTTGTTCCAACGGACTACCATTTTTTTCGAGATTTGGACAATTTTCAACGTGATAAAAAGTTTTCATCTCAGGGGCAGAACTAAATGATTTCACACAGTTTGTCAAATTTAGAAAACCAGAGTTCTATCGCAAAGGCATAAATGACCTTCCTATTAGATGGCAGCAATATATAGATAATAATGGTAATTATTTTAATTATATCTTTCTCTCTTGGTTGGTCCGTCATGTCTAAGGACCGTGGTCAGCTGCAGGTTTACATCTGGAGCGGATGATCTGCCTCCACCGGTTACTGTCCAGTGCGTCCTTATGACCGTGTAGAAATTAGAGGACGACGAGTCTTTGACTTGATCGGTCCATCTCGTAGGTGAACGACCGCGCGATCTCTTGCCTTCGGTGTTCCCAACCACAATCAGTCTTTCTAAATTCTCGTCACCTCTGCGCATTGTGTGGCCGAAATATGTGAGAAAGCGTTGCTGGCATATGATGGACAAGCGAGTTTTTACTCGGAGTTGGGTCTGGATCAATGCATTGGTGCGTTTCGCAGTCCAGGGAACTCTTAGCATTCGTCTCCAGCACCACATCTCGAATGCATCAATCCTTTACCTTTCTCGGGCCAGGATTGTCCACGTTTCCACTCCTTACAGGAAAATAGGGAATACCAGCGCTCGTATCAATCTTATCTTGGATTTGATACCAATTCCTCTTTTCTTCCAGATGTTGTTTAAACGGGTCATAGCATCTTTTGCCATCCCGATACGCCTCTTTATCTCGGGGGCACATCTGCCGTCATTGCAGATTTGGGAACCCAGGTATATGTAGCGTTTGACAATTTTAATGCCAGGAATGTTGCAGGTGACATTTGCAAGCTTTGCGGCTCGATCCACTATCATTTCCTTGGTTTTTGTTCTGTTCACTGCGAGACCGATGTTGCCACTTTCCGACTCGAGTCTTTGGAACAACTCACACATATCCTCCATGGATGTTGCCAGAAGAACGGAGTCACTGGCATATCGGAGATTTGACAGTCTTTTTCCACTTATAGGAAAACCCTTCGCCCAATTTTCGATGGTCCTCCGAATGATATACTCTCCATATATGTTAAAAAGTGTGGGGGACAAAATACAAGCCTGTCTCACGCCTTTCTTAGTTTGGAAATATTGGAGCATTCAGTGCCTATCCTGATGAAAGTATGGTTCCCGATATACAGACTCTGGATCAAAGCAACGAGGTGTTCAGGAACTCCCACTTCGAGTAGCACATTCCACAGTTTGTCCCATTGTACGCAGTTGAAGGCTTTTGTGTAGTCGATGAAGCATAGGATCACGGGATTGTTGAACTCCCTGCTTTTCTCGATGATTTGGCGTACGTTACGTATTTGCTCCCTTGCCCTTAACGAAACCTGCCTGCTCTTCGGGTATCTCCCGGCGTAAAAAGTAGTCTAGACGTCTATTAATGACATGGAGGAGGATCTTACTCGCATGAGATATTAACACTATAGTCCTGTAATTTCCAGTCTTCTGAAGAACCTTTCTTATGCAATGGAATAAACACCAATTCTGTCAAGTCCTTTGGCCATCTTCCAGTATTCCAGATGGTATTACAGATTTCGGTGATAGCCTTTGTGCATCGTTGACCTAGGTTTTCAGTATTTCGGCTGTAACAGCATCCTTACCCGGTGATTTCTTGCACTTAAGAGCTTTGATGGCGTGCTCAATTTCTGATGGTAGGATATCAGGTTCTTCTGTCACCCATGTATTATTAGCGTAAGTAGGCTCTCCCGTGTCATACAACTCCGCGTAGTAGCTTTTCCAGCGCTCCAACACATGAGCCACATTTATAAGTAGACGTCCGTTTTTATCTCCAATGGCACAGGTTTTAGGCTTAAGCGTTCCAGTTAATTCTTTTACTTTTTGAAAAAGATATCTGGATTCGTTTTTCAGGGAGTGCTGATCGAGTTCGGGACATATTTCGTTTATATGGTTATCATAGTCTTTCCGACAGCGTCTTTGAACTTGGTGGCTCAGTTCTGCATATCGCTGCTGATCTTCAGTTGAACATATACCTTTCTCCTTTAGCTCACGTCTCTCAAGGATGATTTAGGCCGTGTCAGGTGTAATGAAATCTCTCATAACGGGTTTCTCCAGCTTATTTTTCCTGGCTGTTTCTTCTATCATGCTTTTGAAATAGTTCCATTTACTGTAGCTGTCGGTCTTGTCATTTGGAAAGTTTCTCATTCTCCGCTCAAAACCCTCCCTGAAGCCACTAAAGTTTATGCTTTGCATATTCGGTTTATGTATCCTCTTTAGCCGCACTTGAACTGTTGCTACAAGAAGTTGGTGGTCGGAGCCGCAGTCAGCTCCAGGGAAAGTTGAGGCGTTCGGCACTGAGCTTCTCCATCGCGTCCCTACCAGTATGTAGTCTATTTGATTCCTACAACTGTCACCAGGGGATATCCAGGTGTATAATCTACGGATATGATGTTTAAAGCAGGTGTTGGTGATAGTAAAATTTGCTTCCCAGCAGAACTGTAACAGCCGCTCACCCCTATCGTTACGTTCCCCGATCCTATATTTGCTCGCAACACGACGAAGGTGAACATCGTCTATGGTATCTCCAACTTTTGCATTAAAGTCCCCTAGGATGATAGTAACTTCTCGTTTTGGGATTCTTTTAAGTGTCGCAGTCAACGTTTCGTAAAAGCTCTCCATTTCTTCTTCGGTTGACTGAGCTGTGGGGGCATATACCTGTACGAGGTTAACCTTGCACGGTATGGTGTTGATTTTGAGTGTTAAGATACGATCGCTAACTGGTTCATATCCTACAACGCACTTGTTCAACGACCGCGGCACAATGAAAGTCACTCCTCTGCTGCTATCGTGTTCCGGGCCTGAAAAATACACTGTACTGCCGAGGTCAGATGTAAAGTGACCCTGTCCTTTCCAATGTGTTCGCTTAGCCCTAGCAGGTGAATTTTCTTCCTATGCATTTCGCTTTCGATAGTTCGTAGTTTGCCAGGTTGGTTGTGGCCGCGCACATTCCACGTTTCGAAGCGATGTGGATAGCGAATCGATTTAGATTCATCAGCAGCTGAATTTCCATGCGGCGCCTGATGGGTAACGTGCGCATGTCCGGTAGCATATTTCACACCATCTCTCCCGGGAAGATGGCGCCGGGCGTCAGCTGGATCGCCAGACTGACTATTTACTGTTCTTTGACCTTCCATGCTGAATCTCTTGGGGAAATAGAAGCAGTGGTTTCCCGTCGCCTTCTGCCCCAGACATTTTAGAAGTTATTTTGACTCCAAGGCCGCTGTTACCTCTTTGGTTGGTTGCCCGACTGGTGATACGAGTATGGTTATACCGCCATTGCTCGGTCTATCTAGCAGGGAGCACCGCGGCGCCCGGTGGACGCCGCCGTCGGCTATTCATAACGAACCACTGACGCGTGTAGGTTATATCCACGATTCGTTTGATTATATAAATATGTTAAATTAAAAAAAAAAACACAAATCGGCAATTTCATACTTTAATCCCTAATATATGGCACTTTTATTTAACTTGCCCAATTTATAGATGCTTGCGATACGAACCAAATTGATACAAGATTCTTCACATTTTTGCAGTAATAAATTGGCAATTAGACAAAGTTACAGATGTAAAAAACTAGATCTTTGCAGTAATAATTAGTTGCAAATTGACGAAGTTTAGGGTGCAAAATCCGGCTCTTTGCAGTGATCTCTTTGCAGGTGCAAATTGAGGGAGTTATGGGTAAAAAACTGGCAACAATCCGAAAATGATACAATCAAGTTCCAACGCGCCACTACAATTCTATATGCAAAGATTGTTCTGTAGTTTCACAACGATAGAAAAAAGAAGCGAAGCAAAGCACAGTAATTAAATTTTCATTTACTATTCCTGTGATAATGCCGCGGTTATATCCAATTTCAAAGGTAAACAATAGAAGGCGAGCGACGAGCCGAATCAACCTCAACCTCGTATGGTTCATACATCTTTACCCTAAAATGGCAAAGGTCAAATCAACAAGAATGTAAATTTTCACTATATATTGTATGTACAGTTATGGGTTAAAAGTGTCGTCACACTCTACACCAAAACAACAGTGGAAATTTTATTTAGGCTGAATAATTTCAACTTGTCACGGTTAGTAGGTATAATCTGTACTTTAATTTCTATACAACAAATTAAATCACTTATGGATAATTTAACTCTATCTACAAAACTAGCCATTTGAGTTTTGGGAGAGTAAGACTGCACTTTTGACCCTTGACTGTACATATATGTGTTACTTTTTATAATAACTTTTTGTTTAGATTTGTGAAAAATCTCAATAAAATGAAATTCAATTTAGACTTTTTACGTAACTTCATCATCCGCCTTTCTGAGTTTATATTCGATATAATTTTAAAAAAGTCATAAAGTTGTGCCTAAGGTCAAGTCTATCTCAGATTTCCGTAAGGCCCAGCCTTTTCTGCCTTTGCCATGAGCTGTGCGTCGCAAGTATTGACTTCTTATTTATCTTAATGTGCGCTTGTCTAAGCAATGAGCACACTAAGCTTACTATTTGAAAATGTAGCGTTTAAAAAATATTTTTTAATCTTGTGTAACAACGGTTTTGTTTTACTCAATCTATCCCGCAAAACTGCTATATATACTGACACTTGCAACCCGCCCCGGCTTTGCACAGGTAGTACAGTATATTATGCCATTTTTTTTTCTTAAAATAAGTAATACACAAAACAAAAATGCGACCTTGAAATTTTATATTAAAATAATTCACTTTGCAAACATAACCAACGCAATTGCAACCTTCCAACAACGCCCTAAAATAAAAAATAAATTGTGCCTCCAGTCTTCACCTAATTGCGAAAACTGTAAAATTATAAATAAACATTCGCTTTAAAAGTCTGTTTATTATAAGGATACGCGCGCGTTATCGCTCGGAACAGTGGGCGACAGCGAGTCCCGTCATCGGTGTGGGACCGGCGCTTGAATTTATTTTTGCGCGTGTTAGTTTTTATTTTATTTATTTTGCGTAAAGGATTATCATAATGTGCAAGAAATGCTTAAAGTAACTAACGTATTTAAGTTGATAAAGATTAATACTGTATCTGTATAAATATCTTTCCAATTACCGCATTGTACGTGCCCATTATTAGAAAGCTATCCTAAAAAAAGATGCATACTATGCCATCATAGACTTTTCTGTAGATCTATAAAAGAACAATATCCACTCATACATTGTGTTTTTATATCTCAAAGGGTTTAGGCAGCGTTTTCGATGAAAGCTCCCAGGTGGCTTGACTTTTTTCTACATTTTCAACAATTATCGTCATATTTTAACCAATTTAAACAACACCTTAACCAATTATACACTTAAAACATCCTCATGAATCATTCGCTCTATTGGTGAAAACCGCATACAAACAGAAAAACAGATGCGGCAGAGGACTTTGATATATAATATGTATTGATAGTGATATTTTGAGATTTAATTACCGAATTGTGGCATTCAATATTCACAATATTTGGCTGCCATTGAAAATGTTGTTGCATTTTCAATGGCAGCCAAAATGCTGCAACTTTATTAAGAACTGATATAAAAAGCGTTTTATTGATCAATAACTTTGTTTCTTTTACTAAGTTAACTAAAAGCCTTATCAACAACTTAGATATCTTAAACTCAATTGATATCACAACAATGTTTGGAAAGTTGCTCACTTTAATAATAATTTTATAAAGATTATGAGTTTTCTTTTAGAAATAAATTTTGAGATCAGTTTTTTACCACTCCATCGTCATCCTGGGCATAATTCATTTAGTTTGTGCTTGATTATTTTATATCAAAGTGGTCACCCTTATTAGGTAAATAATGGGAATTTTTCTTGTTTGTACTTAAAATACGGCTTTACTAGCAGTTTAAAAAAGAAAAGTGTAATAACTTAACTGAAATCTGCCTTAGTGAAAATATCATTCTTGATTCATTACTTTAAGTTTAAAAATAATTTAGAAACTACGTAGAAAACATCAATTTCCAACGCACATAGGTACCTACTGTATCATAATTGTTTTACATGTTCTAACCACTATATTTTTGCACTCTAAAACATATCTTAACTCAAAATAAACGACTAACAACAAACTTATTTTAAAATTACGTTCAAAGATATACAGCTCGATATAACCGCGGTACAAGTTTTACGAAGACGCTCTCGTTATGCACAATCCGTGTTAGGGAACTGTATTGCGGGCCGTCTCCAATGTATCCCAAACTATACGCCCTCGGCGGTTCGAGATAGCATTACTACTGCATTTACTTAACGTCGTCCCTCAAGATATGTCGTCTGCTTCGTTCGAGACCGCCATATTTTTGAGCAAATTATTTATGAGTGAAAGAAACAATCGCTGCCTGAGCGGATAAGATCGGTCTGCTATTATGTTATGTCTTATACACAAAAACTTACCAAACAAAGGTTTCTTCTAGTTTACACCGTGCTGAGTCTGATTTTACTTCCGCTTACTACTACTTACTACTTGAAGTTCTGAAAGTTATAGTCAACTTGCCCAGTTTATTACCTGCAGGTAGAAAAAAAAAGTGGTTTTATCAGTTTCTATTTCACTTTTCGCTGAAGAACAAGCTTTCTTAAGTCTTCTTAACAAGCTTTCTTAAGTCTTTGCAGATAGAAAACTGTACTATAGAACTCCGTTAATGTTTTTACAAATTAACTATTATTCAAAATTAACAAAAGAAAGCATTTCTTTTATATTCCAACACGAAATAATTGGGCATAAACTCGAGTAGACAATAATTTCTCAACAATTACGGGTAACTTAAGATCCAAATTTGAAACCTTTGACCTTTGTTCAACCATGAACAGGCCAAAGCTACATGCGCCAATAACAGCGTCAGCGACATCCTTTCGATCCTCGCGCCGGCAACACCGACACACCGTCAGCGCTAAGAAGTGACCTACTAAGATCTTCGCTTCATCGGCTCAATACACATACAACACACATGTAAATAGGTATCATTGTGTTTTGACCACAAAATTTGTATATAATTAAGTTAATTACTGTAATAAATGAGTCATCAAGCTGGAGTTTACGTAAACGACCTACCTAATAATATAAATGAGCCGTGTGTTCTGTTTGCGGATGACATATCTATACTTACCTCATGTGAAAATAACATCAATTTAAATGATAAATTGAATTCCATACTGGATTCTACAATAAATTGGATGACTGAACACAACCTAGAAATTAACTTCAATAAAACTAAAATAATTTCATTCCACCCTCGCCAAAAAATACCAATAAATATAAACTTTAGCATTTAAAATAATAAATTAGAAGTAGTTGATAATTTCACCCTACTAGGCCTAAACATTGATACACACATAAATTGGGAAGTCACACATTCAGAAAGTAAGAGCAAAAATATCTAAATTCACATAAGCCCTCCGTGAGATCAAAAAAACTACAGACTTAAAAACTGCAGTAGTAACGTACTACGCGTACGCCTACGCATGACTCAAATACGGTGTCATCTTATGGGGCAACAGCACTGATGCACGCACGCTATTTACCCTACAAAAAAAACTAATAAGAATCTTAGTAAATATTGAAGTCACCGATAGCTGTAAACCCCACTTTCAGGAACTAAAGATTTTATCCTTACCCTGTCTTTATATATTTGAAGTTTGTAAGTTTGTGCGTATGTACTCAGAATTCTTTACAAAAAGAGAGGACATTTAAAATAAAATTAATTTAAGACATAAAAATAGACTAAACTTATCACAATCGCGACTAAACATGCATTCCAGTGGTACCTTTGTCATGTCCATCAAAATCTATACCCGAAATAATAAAGAATTCTAACACAAATAATATCTTTATCAATAAATTAAAGCTCTTCCTTGTAAGCAAATGCTACTATAGCATAAGCGAATACCTAAATGATAAATTATAAGGAACTTATAACTATCTATTTGTACCTATACTCGCAAATATTCACTATTAAAGACGCCTGCCGACCCATATATGCAATATATATATATATATATATTTAAATAAGCATGGAGTATCCAATAAATAAATAACTTACCTTATGAAAAATACGAAGATGTATGAATGTGTGTGAAGCAAAAGAAGTATGTAAGGATCGTAACAGGTGGCGTTCTGTAGTTTCTGCCTACCCCCATGGAAAAAAGGCGTGAGTTTATGTATGTATGTATGAAAAATACATATTAATTATGTAATAAATAAAAATGTTGATTATTAAATAAAATAAATAATAATGATTAAATAAAACTAATATTAATAATTAAAAAAATATGTTTTGTACAATGTTTCTAAATATATAAATAATACGAAGTATATAATTTATAAAACAATAATTATAATTCTTAACTTAAACTCTATATAAATAAAACAGTACCTATAACTTACTAATACCTAAACTTACCAATAATACAATTAATTTATCACTTTAAACACACAGTGTCCTTCCTCCTCTCTCCTACTTTATATATGCTGTGCCCGACAGGGTCCATAATTGGTTTGTTGAACCAATTTTTTTTTTGTAAAAAATGAAAAGATCATATCGATGCCTTAGTTCACAATTGCACTAACTACAAAATTTTCATTTTTGAGGAGAGAGCTTTAAAGTTTTTTAAAGTTTAGACGAGAACAGTAGAAAATCCAAGTAAAATAACAACAAAAATATGCATCTATTCATAAGACTAGTCCTTTTACTCCATCATATCTCAATATTGTAATATTAGTTTAAACGTTACCTTTTCAAAATGGCCAAATAAACATAAAACCCCCCATTTAATACATTTGTGCACTAAGATTGATTATGCTGACTGGCATTAAGTGAAAAACTCTATACTATTGCAAATGTATATAATACGTTTGTGTTTTGAAATTTCATGCAGTTGAGAAACTTAAAATCAGTTAAAGTATATCTTGATTGGTTTTACAAAAATAAAGACCATTAGTATAATACCACATTCATGGAACATTAAACGAACTCATTTAATACAATTGTGACCCACGGTTTTGGTAGATAGAGACGGAATAACGGTATTTCGATGCGCGGAAACGAAAGAGCATGACATTTAGTGTATTTGGCATTAAAAAAGTAAAAATTGAAAATTTTGTAGTTAGTGCAATTGTGAACTAAGGCATCGATATATAAGTTTCCGTACAAAACTATTTTTAGTTTTTTTTTTTCACTGTAATTACAAAGTAAAATGCAATTGAAAATATTTTTTTGAATCGAGTACCGAAAACACCCCGATAGTTTGCCGAACAAACCCGAGCCCGTGTGACGTCACAACGTTAATTTCTACTCATTGTAGCACATAGCTGATACAGTGTTTTGACTTTTAACCGATTCAATCTTGTTATTATCGTCAATATATTGATGAATATCGAATATATTGATCATAAATATCGAACCTTAAAAGTTATCGTGCTTGCTTCGTACCATTATGTACGAATACTACATAAAGATCCCAATTATATAGCCTAGTACCTAGCAATCTACTAAATTTGAGCAATGTTCTATGTCTAACTAGATTCCAATTATAATGTGTTAATTCTGTTGTTATCTTGTTCTAATTTAGTATTAGATTCGTATTAAATTCTTACTTTGATCATTAAAGACTGAGAATAGGGAACTTTCGAGCAAAGTTGACATTGTTGTATAATTACGTAACTTGAAAACATGATTTTTTGTTTATGGTGATATATTCATTATTTTATACTTAAATGACAGATATAGGCGTAAAACTAACATTTCTGTTTGAATTGTGAGAATCGATCGACGTATTTATGAGATATTTACGGAAGAATTTGTGTAACGAAAATCTACCAAGTTAATATTTTTACGATTCTGTTCTACAAACTTTTTAGTGTTTGTAAATATATAATATAGGCATTAGTGTTCAATATTATTATTAAGGGATATTGTCAATCTGCCTAGCCTTTAACCCAGTAACTGGGTAGCACGGTACCTCTTGGCAAAACTGGCGTCAGATCTCAAGCTTCTGACTACCCGTAACGACTGTCAAAGATCTTCAAATGACAGCCGGGACCAACGGCTTAACGTGCTTTCCGAGGCACGGAGGAAACACGGTACGTTGAAATGTTCACCCATCCACGGACCGACCTCGTCAAGCGTTGCTTAACCTTGATGATCGAACAGCGCGGCTGTTTTTATTTAGCCACGAGCTCCTCTATTAAGGGATATGTAAATAATGGGAATTACCAAAAATTTGATGTGTATGTGTATCATATTTAGTGGTATCTAATGAAGTTTTTTGTTAACCAAAGTCAAAGTTTCGCGCCAATCGTGTTTGTTTACTTTTTATTTTACACCAATATCATCTACCTATATGTAAAAACGATTACGTTATGACAATTATGTTTCCTAATGTACCTGGTAAACAACATTATCTAACACCGGTCCACTGTCACGTATTATTCATTACGACTACTTTATTTATGCTCAAAACTTCCAATTCGTCCATCAGGTGGGTATATTATCGACATTAGCCGTTATAAATCCTTTATCTCACATGACTAAATAAAATTTGTTGTTTATTAATATTTTTGCACTAGTTTTCGGATATTTTTAGTCAATCTACGTGTAGTTGACACTATAGTATCATGATTTCCTTGAACGTTATGACGTCACCAACATGGCGACTCATTGTGGCCCGTTTGTAGTCACGTGGTTATTTTCAAATTTTTATCGATTTTCAATTGCTTATAATAAATTGAAAAAAAATATTTAAGAGTTTTTTGAAACGACAATATAATTTAAATTATGTAAAATTTCGAAATACATTAAAAATCGTCATTTTTTTTAAATTCAACAACCCAATTGTGACTTATATAATTATTTCCCTACCAACTATGTATATACATTATGGTACGCAATAAAGAATTGAGAATTGAGTCGAGTTTTATTCATCTCTCCGTTACTCCTCTTACTTTAGCCAAGACACCCTTAGCTTTAAACGACCCTGTGAGTCTGTGGGATCGGCAGTGAGAAAACCATTTCTTGTGTACATTGCACGACGTCCACAAAACCCTATTCCTGCCCAAATTCCGTCTGTTACCGTAGGACTCCTTGTAACAGACTCCCCGCACGTAAAACCAACGTAACCTACGTTTGGTGTGGTTTGTATGATAGAGTAGGGCATTAGGATAACTAGGGTGATAAGTAATTGTTATAGGGCTAGGTTTGTAGACACCCACTGCCTACAAACCGGGCTAGGTTTATATCAAGTCTTAGGTATCTCATAGGTACCAGGCTCAATTGGTGCAAACATAGCCACACTGAACGCATTTGGAATAACGGCCAAAGTTTAGACGGCTTTGACTTGCGACAATACGAGATGCAAGTGTCAGCGTGCAGGAGTTCAGACGTCTTGGCACCGGCGAGATTAACAGATTAGCCAAAACTTATTAGATGCGCAAACAAACATTTATCAAACGTACTTACAGCTTTCAGATAATTGAGATGAATGTATTTTTCGGATTATTTGTTCTACCTATTCTAATAATAATTTAGTTTTGCTATTCCAACGACCGAGCATTATTCTCGGGCTTTAGGTATTAAAATAATCATCTCTCTTGCTGAATTAATAGGTACACAGGGCGAAAATTAGCACCGAATCGCGACACCTGAACAAATGAAAATAATCCAATTTAAATGTTAATGTATTTTCCTTGTACGAATATACAATTTATAACTTAGTAAATTGGTATAAGGAAACCATTTTCTGAATAAAACATGGATGAAATTCGGCAAAACATATTTCCATTATGAAAACTTGTCCTAGATTTTGTTTTCAATATTGAGCGGTTTTGAATCCCAACAAGAAAATCCAATCAGCTTTTATCCGATACTGCGATCCCTGGGACTATCGGTCGAATGTGGAGAGCTTAAGACCCGACCTCTATATCGTAACATAAGAAAATTGTATGTACACACGCAATGCCTGTGACGTATGAAAATACCAATATTTGGTTTCGATTTTTTGCATCCTGCAAAGGGGCTCGAGACGCAAGTCACGGCGTTCCCGCGCATCTGTGCAACAGAGATCACGTACCCCAGATGTGAATTTTATTTCACGCATCCGATATCTACCGCTCGAGAATTGAAAATGCCATTTCACCGCATCTAAGTCGCTCGGTCACATTGAATATCGCTTTAAACTTTTACCTGTCACCGTATTTTTTCGTGGAAATTAGAAATAGTGTGTTTGTCACGTTTGCAGAACGAATGGCTTTGCAAGCGTGAATGAAATTTAGTTCTGTAGACTGCATAGTGAAAGTTAAGGAAAGGTATTTTGTTTTTATTGAGATAATTTTCATAGTATTACTTGGTGAATACGACAGTCAGACAGTGGCATCAAAAAACTTTCATATTTTTCACCCTTGCATGATGCAAGGGGGAAATAATATCAATTAGGCCATTATGCGGCACCTTCAAACGTTAAAAAAATAAAATTTAAAAGTAATAATAATTGATTCTACCGTCCATTCGGAAATGTAGCTTGTTATGGAGAAGAACGGACAAGAAACTCCACACTTACTCTTTTAAAAAATGTGTTTTACAAGTATTTGGTTACATTATACTTTTTGGAAAAATACATATATGTGAGAACGATGTAAAAAAAAAATATATAACGCACTTAAAAGCTTCTACAGTAAAACAAACAATTACAAATACAATAAATAGGAAATTAAAAACTGGCGGAGGCAGGTAAGTTATGACCAATCCCAACTGATGGCGCCCGTTCACGAACATGACACATGGTTCGGTACTACTCAGTTCAACCATCATGAAGGGAACCAAATGATCCAACACATGTACCACCATCAGAGAGACAATAGAAAGAGCATGACCCACTATCAACTGCCAGGGCACACTGATGTCTACGAACGACACAAAGGTGTAGTAAATGGTAGATTTACAGTTGGTACATAGTGCTCACATATGTGCTGTGCAGTTACATAATACAAAAATAAATTGAGTTTATACAACACAAATAAATTCAAACAGTCGTCAGCAGGTCCAACAATACTTCAGAACTTTTCTGCTTATCACTTGTTTTTGTGCCCTAGTGGCTGTGGAGCTGGACCAGCTTTGAGCCAAGCATTTTTATCTGGGATGTAATCCCCCAACCTATAATATGCCTGCCTGCATAGTGTGCGTTTTATAAAAGTTTTGAATGTCACCTCAATTCAGTTCTAGAATGTGTGGCGGTATTTTATTGTAACATTTTAGGCTGGTTAAAGTAGCGTCATCTTTTATGGTACCCCATACCCTGAAACCTGGTTGAATTAATTGGTCCCTATTTCTAGAAACATAACTATGTCCATCGAAGTTTTTACTAAAAATATGTAAATTCTTTCTCACGTACATGATGTTTTCGTAAATATATTGACAAGGTACCGTCATGATGTTAATGTCCTTAAACAGTTCCCTTAGAGAATCGCGCCGGCGAAGATTGTATATCGCTCTGATGGCTCGTTTTTGCAGAATAAAATTTGATTAAATGTCTGCAGCCCATCCCCATAGTAATATACCATAAGACATCTTCTATCTATCTATCTATCTATATCTATAAAAGCGAAAGGTGACTGACTGACTGGCTGACTGATCAATCCACGCACAGACAAAACTGCTAAACCTAGAAATATGAAATTTGGCAGAAAGGTTTCTCAAATGACGTAAGTGTGCACTAAGAAAGGATTTTTGGAAATTCCACCCCTAAGGGGGTAAAAAGGGGGTTGAAAGTTTGTATGAAAAATCTAATTCCTTCGGTCAACATTCTTGAAACTTAGCACAAATAGTATTCTAAGTAAATGATTGAAATTATTAGTTTTTTGAAACTACCCCCAAATGATGATTTAGGGGGTGTTGAAGTTTGTATAGAAACATCAGATGTCTTTGATCAATAAACTTGAAACTTGCCACAAATATTTATCTAAATGAATAATAAAGGTTGCTATTATTATTTTTTGAAACTACCCCCAAAAGACGATTTAGGGGTGTTAATTTTTTTTTGAAGAATCTCATTACTTCAGTTAATAAACTTGATACTTTACATAAATACCAATCTAAATAAACAATAAAGGCTTTCATTGTTGGTTTTTCGGAACTACCCCCAAAAGATGATTTAGGAGATGTAATTTTTTTTTGTAGAATCTGGTTTCTTGGGTGAATAAACATAAATTTTGACATAAATACCATCCTAAATAAACAATAAAGGTTGTCATTATTATTTTTTTGCAACTACCCCCAAAAGACGATTTAGGAGGTGTTACAGTGTTTTGGAAAAAACTGGTTTCTTGGGTCAATAAACTTGCCACAAATACTAACCTAAATGAATAAAAAAGGTAATTAATTTTTGAAACTATCCCCAAAAGACGATTTAGGGGATGTAATTTTTTTTGAAGAATGTTATTTCTTGGGTGAATAAACATGAAAATTGACGTAAATACCATCCTAAATAACCAATAAAGGTTGTCATTATTAGTTTTTTGCAACTACCCCCAAAAGACGATTTAGGAGGTATTACAGTGTTTTTGAAAAATCTGATTTCTTGGGTCAATAAACTTGCAACTCATATACTAACCTAAATGAATAATAAAGGTTGCTCTTATTATTATTTGAAACTACCCCCAAAAGACGACTTAGGGGATGTTATTTTTTTGAAGAATCTGATTTCTTGGGTGAATAAACATGATACTTGACATAAATGCCATCCTAAATAAACAATAAAGGTTGTTATTATTAGTTTTTTGCAACTACCCCCAAAAGACGATTTAGGAGTTATTACAGTGTTTTTGAAAAATCTGGTTTCTTGGGTCAATAAACTTGCCACTCATATACTAACCTAAATTAATAATAAAGGTTGCTGTAATTATTTTTTGGAACTTGTAGCGTTACGTTTAGCTCAGTGGAGCTAAACGTAACCCACGTTAATAAAATTCAGTTAAAATGATAAAAATTAAATTAAAGCTATGAAATTAAAAGAATATATAGAACAGAACTATGGGTCGGCTTCGCGCGACGTGGGCAGGTATCCAGGCAGCAGGTCAGGAAGGCAGTCGTAGAATGTCCGAGGTAGACAGGTGAGCAGACACCACGACGGACAAGCAGGCAATCGGGCAGGTAGGTAGAAAACGGGTAGGCAGATAGCTGGACGGACTGGAACTCTTCAAAACGTCGTGGTATGCTCGAGAGAGAGACGTGAGCAGGCACCACGACGGTGTAGCAGGCATACGGTCAGGAAAGGCAGGAAGGTCAGCAGTGAAACGGCTAGTATCCAGATACGTAGGTAAATCATACACGGTATAACACTCACAGTATATATTTTAGAGCACTTAAGAAAATAATAGATTCACATAAAAGTTTCACAGGTTTTGAGGGTTTTCAGAATAGAAAAAGACATTGAATGCCAGTACACAGTATAACCCACTATCGGCGTTCAGACCAGACTAGACTGAGAAAAGCTAAAGCCCGTTTTTCATTCGATCTGCCATCTCTTCTCAATTTCAAATTCAAATCTCAATAAGGCAAGAACGAATAAAAACGGCTTTACAAAGGCGGGTCACTCTGCACTGACCTTACAATAATGTACAACTAGCTTAAGGAAAGTTCTAGGTAGTCCATGGTACCTATGGTATGTCTATGGCTTTAAGAAAAGAAAATAGACAGACAGATGTCATGTCAGATGAAAATGTCAGAGTATAACAAATTCCCTAATTTTGCAAATAAGCAATAGAAATTAAGTTAAATAATACAAATCAGAAATAACTAAAAATATGCTTTACAGGTAATAAGAATATCAAAGAATACTTATGAAAGAGTTACTAAAATTGATACTATATCAAAAGATATGAAGATGGTTTGTGGAGTGTTATGAAACGTAAGTAGATCTTGAATGAAAACCACAAACTACCCCCAAAAGACGACTTAGGGGATGTAATTTTTTTTGAAGAATGTGATTTCTTGGGTGAATAAACATGATACTTGACATAAATACCATATTAAATAAAAAATAAAGGTTGTCATTATTAGTTTTTTGCAACTACCCCCAAAAGACGATTTAGGAGGTATTACAGTGTTTTTGAAAAATCTGATTTCTTGTGTCAATAAACTTGCCACTCATATACTAACCTAAATGAATAATAAAGGTTGCTCGTACCACTTTTTGAAACTACCCCAAAAGACGACTTAGGGGATGTTAATTTTTTTGAAGAATCTGATTTCTTGGGTGAATAAACATGAAAGTTGACGTAAATACCATCCTAAATAAACAATAAAGGTTGTCATAATTAGTTTTTTGCAACTACCCCCAAAAGACGATTTAGGAGGTATTACAGTGTTTTTGAAAAATCTGATTTCTTTGGTCAATAAACTTGCCACTTATATACTAACCTAAATTAATCATAAAGGTTGCCCTTATTATTTTTTGAAACTACCCCCAAAAGACGACTTAGGGGATGTTTATTTTTTTGAAGAATCTGATTTCTTGGGTCAATAAACTTGACATAAATACCAACCTAAATAAACAATAAAGGTTTTCAAAAATTAGTTTGTCGAAACTACCCTTAAAATACGACTTCGGGGTGGTAAAGGTTTTTGATTACTTTTACTGCACATAGCTTCTTTTTATAACATTGGAGAGCACTTAGGAGGGATAAAAATCTCAAAAGAAAAGTTGAATTGCCAAAAGGCAAAAGGCAATTCAACTTTTTAAAGGGTTAAAAGGGAGACATTTATTTGTATAAACATCTTATTCCTTGGGCAAAATAATAAAGAATGGCATCATTAGTTTTTCGAATTTACCCCCAGAAGACGATTTAGGGGTGTCAAAGTTTCTATGAAGAATCAAATGGCACTAGGATGGGGACCTCTACATCGATTTGGAAATACCTAACTGGACCGTTTGTCTCACGTTTAATAGCAGCTTATTTTTGGTTGCCATCACACGAACGAAGTCGCGGGCGGAGTTAATATTATAAATGTGAAAGTTACTCTGTCTGTCTCTCTGTCCACCTTTTCACGCTTAAACCGTTGAACCGATTTAGAAGCAATTTGGTTCGGAGATATTTTGAGACGCTAGGCAGGACATAGCATAGTTTTTATTCAGGAAATCTTACTCAAAGGGGTGACAAGAGGGGTAGAAGTTTGTATGGAAAACCCACAATATTATGCTGCGATATAGAAAATAAGCTATTCGAATTACTAATGCTTCGCAGACGAAGTCGCGGGCAACAGCTAGTATATATATATAAATATTGTTTGTTTATGTCGTACACAAAGATATCGCACTGTGGAAACGCGCATCCAGTACGTCACGCGGTGACGTAGTGGATATGCAGTGAACCAATTCAAAACTTGTACAATGCATTATTTACGTCGGCAACGTTATTCGTACGTCTATTTATCTTAAAAATCAAAGAAGTGTCGCCAGCAAATAACACCATACAAACTGTACAAACTACTATTTTGTGAATTTAAATCCAACTAATTTAGAATGGTTATCATTTATTAAATAGGTCATCATTTATTACTACTGCAAGAGAGGCTCTCACGTCACACCTACAAATTCAAAGGATCCGTACACATTGCTGGAAAAGAACTTCGACTTTCACGAAACGTAGTTTATATTGAGAATATATACTTTGCTAAACCGAGAGTAGTCCTCCTTTTGAGCTGAGAAAACATGTTTTTGTTAGGAACGGAGTAACATTTTCAAAAAAAGTGTTGAAAGTTAATAGATTCTTGCAACTTATAAAAACCGAAATTAAATTACCGATCGATAAAAAATAAGTAAAAGTATTTTTATAAACATAAATTTTTACAGGTGGCTAACCTCACCACGTGGTTCATTTCAGCCGAAGAAATTCCACTGCAACCCTAACCAAGTCATCATTTAATTTGATTTAAACTACATATCGCAATCCTATGATGATTTTGCAAACCCTGCTGAAAATGCTCTCGAGGTCTCGACTGTATAGTGGACACGGGTAAGGATAGTCATCATCAGCCTATAACATGCTAATGCTAGAAATAGGCCTGTCTAATCATGCCATTTGACTTGGACACTCAAGTGAGTTTCATATTTTTTCCATCTGCTAAAACTAGCCAGAACTTCACCATTATGCGTTCATCCTAAATCAGCAGAAACGAACACGATTTCAAGCACCTCATCCCACCAGCCCCCTTCTACCATCGGACATCTAGACGCACTGCAAGTTACCATCCTGACCTTGTTGTCATTGCACCAATTCGCACCAAGCGCTTCCAAACATCCTTCATAATGCGCACAGCGAATGAATGGAACTCTACTACCTGCGTCTGTGTTTCCGAACGCATTCAACCCGAATCTCTTCAAAGTTAGAGTGAACAGGTTTCTTCTGGGTAAGCTCACTCCATCGTAGACTCTGTCTCTGTCACCTCTGACCTAGACTAGAGTCAAGAGCAAACCCATCACAAACAAAAAAAAATAAAAAAAAACAGCTTGCTAAACTTACAATTGGTTCTTCGAGAGAGTGTCATAAATAATAAAAAGTTTACAATAGCTTCCTCTCTCTTGACGATTGTATATTTTGAACAATTTCAGAAGGTTGTGGTTGTTGGTGGTGGTGGTTGTTGTGTTTGTGGTGTTGTTGTGTTGTGGTTGTTGTCTTCACTGTAAACGTTTTTTATTGCAATACGGAAAATATTGAAGCTATTTTTCGTAACATATTTTAAAACTTCGTTCTTGAATACAAATAGCGAGAAGATTTTCAACTTTGTTGTACGTAAAAATATTTTAATTTAATATTGATACCTAAGGTTTTAGCCATATGTAGTGTGTTCCTACTTAATTCAAGTCGATATTTAAATTGTCTTGCATAAGATTTTTCACTGAATATTTGAGAACGATAACGATATTTTGACCAACAAAACTTTGAAATTGTCGAGTGTCATGAACATTTCTTAAAATAATTACATAAATTTTTTATAGTTCTACAATTTAAACAAAAGGTAAAATACAACTGAGGGCACTTGATAAAGCATTTACAGAATTCCCGCTTCCTTTAAAATTCTTGTAAAATCTTATCAATCAAGTTGGCATTATAAAGTAATTTTAAGGGTCTTAGATAGGACAAAGTTAAAAAATAAGGACGAAGCGGCTTTTCGTCCAGTTCTATCGTTGTTACCATGTCGACAAAAACATCGCAAACGTCAAAATAGAATTGACTAGGTACAAATTAAGGCAAGTCCCACATAATATATATAAATAATATATATTATGTGGGATATATATATCTACGCAGATTTAACAATTTCGACAAAGGTACATCCGCAAACTCGTGAGGTACAGAACCGAATTAAAATCTCGTATTTGGTTGAGACCGGCTTCCCAAAGACATTTATAAAATTCCATTAAGGGAAATCAACAAAGAATTACAAACGAAGTCAATGAGAAAAGTCAAAGCAAGAGAAGACCGTACCTACTTCAGCTGAGCGTTGGCAAGTAGCGAAGCAAATAATGGAAAACTCACTGATATAATTAATTGAACCATTTCAACGCTTTGTGATTGATCGATTTCCATTTAGCTTTGTTCAAATAATTAACTTACGTTAGGTTCCTTTTAATGACATACCACGTTATTATTATGAAATAACCGGCATCCAACATGTCGGTTGGATGCCAGTTGGTCTATGTAATTAACGTTTAATAATAGAATTCAGAAATACAATACAGTAGTCTGCGTGCCTCCAGAAAATCGAAGGCAGAAGTCGCTTTAAAACAACGGATTGCTTAGTTTCATCATTGATTTCCTTTTACGCGGTTAACATCGTAAATAAATAGCCATCAGACCGGTGGGGATACCCACTTGCTTCATCCATACGCTTCGTGTAAAATGTCTGAGAGAACATTACTCTATATAAAAAAGGTATTCGAGCATGTTCCAGAACATTTTTATATTACGTGAGAGAGTGCGAAACTGGCACGCTGAGAGTTCGAAAGTAGCGCACACTAAATTAAGAGCACAAGCGGCGAAATTAAAATCTGCGGTTACATTTACGAGAGGTTCCGACGCTAAAAACTTATATGAATAAGCTTTACAACAGGAAATAAGTAGTTCTCTTACAAAAACGTGGTAAAACGAGTAGAATCGTGGAAATGTTCTTTCTTAACAAATGCTTTCGTGTGTTAAGGCATAATTATATTCGGAACGAAATGGAATAACAAGAAATCTTATTTGAATCACATTTTAGCCATTTTATGTAGCTATTTAAATTATTAGTGGGAACGGAAAACCTGGTTACAATCCAGTACAGTTTCGCATACTGTAATATGAACTGGCAAATACTTTTAGTTTGCAAGGTTATTTAATAAAACTAATGTGTGTTTATTTTAGTTTTCATGTTACATTAGAGAATTCGCTTTTTTCGGTTCATCTGCGAGCTAACCGATGTGCCACCTTGGGTTATTTTAATTACGTCGAGTTAGTACCTAAACCTGCCAAGTATGTATGATATACCTATTTGTCATTAAGGGGTATCGTGTTACCCCGTTCGTGTTTAAGAGCAGTAGTGACCCAGTCGTAACGGCCGTGACTTTCAAGTTGTAGGTCGTGGGTTCGAACATAGTCAGGCGCTTTACTTTGTGTTAACGATGAAGGAAAACATCGTGAGGAAACTGGCATATGCGAAAAGTTGCAGCTTCGTATCCAGGTTGTCCAACTTTTAAAGTAGGTAAGTTTTGTCTCAGGTCCCAGAAAATGTAACTACCCTTCTGCTACCTTCCTGTTTAACTGGATGCAGCTGGATAGCAGTATTTTACATGAAACAACTGCTTACCTGACTTCCAACCACCCAGTAACTGGCTAACATGTTACCTCTTGGGAAGACTGGTGTCGTATTTTCTAGCTTTATTTTATCGACTGTCAAAGACAGCCAGGACAAACAGCTTAACGTAGTTGCCGAGTTTCTAAGGAGTCTCAGTGTGTAATGGTCACCCATCAACGGACTGATCTCGGCAAGTGTTGCCTAACCTTGACAATTGACAAGTGTAGCTTCTATTAATAAGCCACGAGTAGTGAAACAATAACATCATAATGTATACAACATAGATCTAAAAGTGCTATGAACTAAAAATAGATCTCCTTACCTGCGCTAGCAGCCGAGCGATTTAGTATGCATTTAACGCAGAGATGCACCTTTTGTACTTCAATTTGCCTACATACATGAAAGTGCTGTATTATCCCGATCGTTATCCGTATAAACACATCAACACGGTCTAGGGATATTTCATACTCAATAAATAACTCGAAAAGTACTGGCCGCATTGGAATCTTTTATACACCGATTTGTTTGTAATTTATCTCAGACTAATTCCAAATTCAAATTTTTAAAAATTCTTTTGTTTCGGTGGCATAAAAATAACTTGATGTGTAGGAGAGGGAATTTTCATTTATGCGAAATTTAGAAAACAATACGAATTACGTTTAGATACAGTTTTTTTCATTTTTAAACGAAAGATAAAGTTAAAATTGAGGTATTGTAGCCATGCAACGCCAACATTTGACGAGGGCGGAGATGTTACGAGCTGTGGGAATGCTGGAAGCTGGGTCTGTTCAGCGTAATGTTGCTGAGGCCATAGGGACCCACCAAAATGTCATTTCAAGATTATGGACACGCTATCGTGCCACAGGTGAAGTAGCGGAGTGGCACCAGGGGCCAAGTCGCATCACTACTCCCAGACAAGACCGATTTTTGCAAATTACTGCGCGATCTCAACCAAATGCAACGGCGACTCAATTGGTCCAAAGGCTGCGAGTGGAACACCAAGTACTTGTGAGTGACCAAACTGTAAGAAGGCGACTGCATGAAAGCAATCTGCGCTCTCGTAGACCACTCCGGGTCCCACCTTTACGGAGAGGCAATCGTGGACGACGATTAGAATGGGTTCGGAACCACGTGGACTGGGGCCGTGAGCAATGGTCCAATGTGCTGTTCACGGATGAATCCAGGTTCGGCTTCCATCCAGATTCACGAAGGACGCGTGTTTGGCGAGTTCCTGGACGATGGAGCCGTCTTCAGAACCCTCAGGAAGTTCACCCATACCAAGGAGGAACAATTATGGTTTGGGCAGGAATTGCCCAAACCATAATTGCCCAAACCAAACCATAAACCGCCTTGGAGGACGGACGGATCGGTGCGGGGCAATATGACGGCAGAACGATACGTCCAACCGGTGCTGGGGCCCGTAATCTTGCTCCACAGAACACAAATGGGGCAAGATTTCCTGCTCATGCACGACAATGCCCGGGCACACACGGCGAGAACGGTAGCAGCTTGATTACATACACACAATGTTAGGGCCTCAGACTGGCCTGCTCAATCGCCAGATCTAAATCCCATTGAGCATGGGTGGGATATGCTGCAAAGAAGAGCTCTGAAGGAAGTGCCTGAAAATCTGGCTACAGAAGTTCAACTTTTTGCGCACCTCAGAAGGACATGGGACAATATTCCGCAGCAAGACATTCTTACACACCTTGTTCTGAGCATGCCGAATCGTTGCCGATGTGTTATGAACATCATGGGCGCTTTCTCAGACTACTAACTTCAAGTTTATAAACACAAATTAAATGATTTTTCTATTTTTTTTCAGTTTTTACTCATAAATTAAAAGTTAATTCATATACGGTTTCCGTCTATGCTTCATTTTTTTCCATAAAATCCTGAAATTTTTATCGAAGTACCTAAACTATTATTGAAAAAATGGTAGAATATTAAATAACGTATATTTTAAATATATACATGTCATATAAATATTTAACACATTGATAGTAATTCGCTTTTTTAAAAATGGGATATTTTTAAAAAAGCGAATTACTATAGACCGTGACCGTGACCCAATACCATTCTTCTAAAACTTTACGAAATTCTGGTAATTAGTGCAGCTATTTCTAATTCGAATTAGATTATAGATGTAAGAAGAGGTAGATAAAACAAATGTTTTTTTGAAATACGATTCCTTTTCAGTCCAGTTCAGTTCAGTTTTTAATATATTGTTAATTCCCCTGTAAACTTATTTAATTAAACTCAGGTAATGGCGAGTGCATTTGCGAAGTAAGTGTTACCTTAAACCGTTTTACTGTACGTGTGAAAGTGAAGTTAGCTGCAAAAGAAAGATAATACATATTAAATGACTTAATAGAACAAGTTTTAACTACCTACCGGAGAATAGGGTAGTAAAAGCAGAAGTGTTCCTGTTTACCAGATATAGAAGTAAATAAGCGTATGTTAAAATGTTTTTGAGATATAATGATAATAAAGGTAGCGATAGAGATTTGTGATTTTAAAACTATTAATGTCCTGGGACCTTACTCTGAAGTGTCAGAACTATGTATTGGTTTCACTACTAGCTTAAACTAAATTATGCTAAGATCATCTATTTACCCAGCTGAACTCCATCGGTCTTCCCTTCAATTGACCAGTTTAAAACTTACTAAATCAGTTATATTCGTAAGTAAGTTTCCAGCGTAATCGACTGCATTAACTTCAAGTCGTTCTAAGTTTCAACAAGCACTGTTTTGACGCATTAATATTGAACAGTTACCAATTCCCGTGACGCATAAATCCGACGCAGCTTTCAACATTGTGGGAGCACCTTCAACAACACATCTAATCGACTGACTGCATGAAATCTCTCGGTGAGTTGAGCAGTCCACAATTTATTGTCATCATTGGTTTTCGAAGCGGCCACGCCACGGAAACCAGTCTACACGCGTCAAATCGTCCCTCCACACGAGAATTCGGTGCTAATATTTTTTATTTTCCACAAAGAAAACACACCTGTTTTTTCGTTCTCCCCACTTTGCGGAGGAAGGAACATTTTTGGTATTTCCTACGCTTTTTATTTTTACCTTTTTATGGACAGGCGCTGTTTTGCTTCATCGGAACCCGCATGGCATTTGGGTTCGACTTTCCTTTTTGCCCGGTTATTAGCGTGAACCTGTATTTACATCCGATGCTTTAAATCTAACAAAACGGGGATCTATGCCTTATTACTTTATCCGATCGTTAGCTATTCCGCTCTTCAACAAAAAAACTGCAGCTATTTGATAACAAAACGACTACGTTAATCATACAAATTCACAAAAGAACATGAATATGAAAGGGACCGAGAAGATCCAAGCGTTTTCTAAAATTAATTTGAAACGGAAGCTGTAAAGATAGAATTTAAAATATGTGCTCATTCATTTTCTTCATTTAGGTACATATTTTAGTAGGTATTTAATTGGTTGCTTACACGAAGCAATTTGTAAACACGTATTTATTGAACATAACGCAAGTACTTATTAAACACAAAAAGTAAATTATTTTCAAGGTAAAGAATCTGTTCACCCAAATAAAATATTAAAATTTCTTTAATATTTTGTTTACCTAACAATATTACCTTGATTTGACTTAAAAGAATGATTGTTCAAATACATAAAAGGAAATAAACAAGTTATATTCTGAGAAACTGTTCAGTGTTCTCAATATTAGGGTATTTTTTTTTCATAATTTACTTTATTGAGTAACAAATACATCGACAAATCATAACAAATTATTGGCAAATAGTGGACATCATACATTCACCACGCCATACCAGCCATGTATAAATCCGAAATGGTAGAATTATCTGAAATAGTAAATCCACAATCTCCACATGCAGTTAAGCTTATTTCTCTCCGAAGTTCCGCCGCAACGCTCAGTTATCCGCCAACCGCATATCTGATTGTGAATATTTTCATGTAAACTATTACTTCGGGCTTGAGGTGTAGAATATTTGCCGTGAAACTTGGTCAACATCGTCCATGTTTGCCACAATGCAAAGTCCAGCGAGAAGCAAATGAAGTGTTTCGAATACTTTTATAAAGTTACCGTAAGTAGGTTCGTGCCTTAGATCATGGAAATATGCAGCAGAATTGCCACATGTACTTGAGTGGCCTCAATACGTAATATGTAATTACTTGGTATCAAGATTTATATGATCCATACATATTTTTTTTTGGTTGGATGATATTAAGTCTTAGTTCTATTTCGTATCCATTGTATTTTTTTCTTCAAAATGTTGACTTCACTTGAGGCATGATATCATTGATCCTGCCTTACCAGCTGTATAAACAGCAAATTAATTTGTAAACAGAATTAAACTATTTGTCTGGAATATTGTTATTCGTTTATACTGTAAGTGGAAACTGATAATTGGCCATCATTTTAACAGAATAATTAAGCATGTTTTTTAAGAGCTATAAGTTTGTCAAATATAATAAAATGTAGTAACAATAAATACACATATAAAATCACACGTGCAATCCAAGGGTTTACTAATGATAAGCATATACTATATTACCATAATTAACATTGGCATAACAAAATTCGGCATAATGATCATTACGCATAATGTCATTAGATAAATGCTTTGCCTTAACGTATATTGCCATAAATACTGATGGCATAATACTAATGATACATATTCTTACTAAGCATAATGATATTTATAATAATTATTAGTATAGAAAAATGAATCCCCCGAAATCATAAATATAGTTCTCAGCAATCCATCATGCCTGAATTTTAATCATAATGTTCTTAGCTATAGGGAAAATGTAAGTGAAATCATGTTTTGGAAGAAAATACTTTATAATGTAACCTACATGCACTCATGGCACTCCGCATTTTGATGTAAGTGCTGAACATGACAACATACCCGTCGTGTTGAAGCCAATAAACATTTTCTATGAAAGCTTCGTGTCATCTTTAAAACGACCTCACGATAAACAACTTTACGATGGGTATTCCATTAAGTTTGTTAGCCTCTCTCATTTTTTGGCAATCGCCTTGACAGGTGCTAAAATTGAAATTCATCTATCATTGACAGTTTTCCTTGAGAGCAGGCTTCCTCTCTTATAGACCATGCTTCCCTGGTCTGTACTATTCTCAATCAGGCATTACACGCGATATTCTGAATATCATATGACTAGGTAGGTACGAAATATTTTGGTTATAGTCGGACGAACGAAGACTTTACACCGAACAATTATAAGAAATGTCTAACATACAACCATTATTACAAAAATAATACTGATAACAACTATTTTTCGTTTAAAAAATGTCACCTTAGATTCGAATAAACCTTAAGTCTTATAATCTAGAATTTTCAATTCCAGTCAAGATGCTAAAGGAATAAAGCCCTTCATAAATTCACTGCGACACAAACTTTGACACTCCGAAAAAAATCAAATTAACTTCTGACTCGTGTAAAAAGAGTTCTCTCTGAATATAATAATTTATGAAAATGGTTAGATTATTATCCTTGAATATTATTATTACAGCGCTGTTATAATGAGTATTGTAATGATCAAACCTAGAATTCTCGGTTGAAACTTCGTTGGTGACTCCCTAGGGCAAATTGATAGACCTTAATAATACATAGCTGGATATTACTATATTTACCACGATGACTTATAACTAACCTATAGTTAGAACAAATGTTTTGTGAGAGGCCCATAATAGTAATCTTACGTTCGAGCCATTAAACTAAAGGTCCATTTCTTAACCGACTTTCCAAGAAGGAGGAGGTTATCAATTCGACTGTGTTTTTTTTATGTGTGTTACCTCAGAATTTGTTACTGGGTGAACTGATTTTGATGATGATTTTTTATTTGAAAGTTGGTGCTTGTCATGTGCTCCCATTTAATTTTCATCAAGATCTAATGAAGAACTTCAGAGATAGACATCAGAACTCTTCAACTCGGCAAATCACTCGGGATGGCTACAATCGCATTTCTGTTTATAGTTTACACCATTTCATAACATAACATCACACTGGTACGCTGTATAGGGTTACGTAGGTGTAAACAGTTCACCTTGGTATATTCTTATTCCACCAGTTTTGTTTAAGTTTCATGTAATTGGGTTAATCTATTCTGGCTTCACATTGGGCATTATTGGTACCTAGCCAATAGAACTGTTCCATTATGTACCACAACTAAAAAGTGTTAAATAAAAAAAACTTTTTACAAAAAATACAACCGACTTCCAAATAAAAACACTACAAAGTGAAAAATAACTTCAATTTCGTCGGTTTCAAAAAACGAAGAAACGAAAACAAGAACACCGACTTTTTTTCTTTTTTCTTAAGTACATATAGATCAAAATGTATCAGCGAGGTGAAAGTGGAAACTTGGTGGCAAAATCAAAGTTGTTGTTACTTATAGAACCAAACTTGGCAATGTTTTCAATACCTGAGAATTATGTAGGTGGATTGACTTTGTTATGACGGCGTAAGTAGGCGTAAGTGATTAATATGCTTCTATTTACCTTATAATTATTCTCATATGAGGTATTGTTAATTTTATTCAACTCAACTTAGCGATAAGGTAAATTTTGAAGTAACTAACTGTTCACACTAACATCCACATCATTTTGCGTTTATGAAGAAGTCATTGCACCTTTTACTATTTATTCGTAGGTAACAACTTTTTAGGTGTAAAGATATTTATTTCCCATAAGAATTTATAAAATATTACAGTTTACTTATAATGAGATACAGAGTTACTTAATCTAAATCATATTTGCCTCTGGGGCGTTGGCGACGTTACAGGGTACATACATGTTTTTTAGTTTACTCTTAAATATGTTAATTTCACACCTCTTTATATCCTCCGGTATATCATTGAATAGCTGAGCTCTCTCCACTAATACTGTTTTTTTTGCCATAGTTAGTCCGTGCACATGCAGTTGCTAGTTGGAATTTGTTTTTACTTCTTGTGTTGTATGTTATTGTTCTTTTATGCAGTTGTATGTTAGATTGTACGGCATTCGTGGTGATTTTTTTATAAGAATGCAGGTGTAATATGTGTCCAGTTGTGTGAGATTTAGATATATCACTGCCTTAGCGGATATGATCGCGGGCCGCTATTATGTTATGTCTTATATACAAAAACTTACGAAACAAAGGTTTCTTCTAGTTTACACGGTGTTGAGTCTGATTTTACTTTGGCAGCTGTAGTTCTGAAAGTTATAGTCAACTTTCCCAGTTTATTACCTGCAGGTAGAAAATTAAGTGGTTTTATGGGTTTCTTTTTCACTTTTCGCTGACTTACAAGATTTCTATGTCTTTGCAGATAGATTACTGTGCTATAAAACTCCGTTAATGATTTTACAAATTAACTATTATACAAAATTAACAAAAGAGATCATTTCATCTATATTCCAACACAAAATAATTGAGCTTAAACTCGAGTAGACAATAGTTTCTCAAAAATTACGGGTAACTTAATATCCAAATTTGAAACCTTTGATCTCAGAACAATAACAGCAAAGTTTGGACGGCTTTAACTTGCGACAATACGAGATGCAAGTGTCAGCGTGCAGCCGTTCAGACGTCTTAGCGCTGGCGAGATTAACTGATTAGTCAAAACTTGTTAGTTGCGCAAACAAACATTTATCAAACGTACTTAAAGCTTTCACAAAATTGAGATGAATGTATTTTACGGATTATTTGTTCTAGCTATTCTATTAATAATTAAGTTTTGCTATTTCATGACCCAGCATTATTCTCGGTCTTTAGGTATTATAATAATTATCTCTCTTGCTGAATTAATAGAATACACAAGGCGAAAATTAGCACCGAATCACGACAACTGGACAAATTAAAATAATCCATTTTAAATGTTAATAATTCCATTTTATATGTTATAATTCTTAGTTATAAATTGTATTTTCCTACAAGGACAATACAATTTATAACTAAGTGAATTGGTATAAGAAAACCATTTTCTGAATAAAACATGGACAAAATTTGCCGAAACATATATTCGAAGAAAATTTGTCCTAAAATTTTGTTTCCAAGATTGAGCGGTTTTGAATCCCACCAAGAAAACCCATTTAGCTTTTATCCGATACTGCGATTCCTAGGACTAACGGTCGAATGTCGAGAGCTTAAGACCCGTCCTCTTTACCGTAACATAAGAAAATTGTAGGTACAAACGCAAAGCCTGTGACGCACGAAAATACCAATATTTAGTTGCGAATTTTTGCATCCTGCAAAGGGGACTCGAGACGCGAGTCACGGCGTTCCCGCGCATCTGTGTCACAGAGATCACGTACCCCAGACGTGAATTTTATTTCACGCATCCGATATCTACCGCTCGTGAATTGAAAAAGGCATTTCACCGCATTTAAGTCGCTCGGTTGCATCGAATATCACTTTAAATTTTTACCTGTCACCGTATTTTTGCAGAACCTTTGTGGAAATTAGAAATAGCGTGTTTGACACGTTTGTAAAAAATTTTTGCATGGCTTTGGAAGCGTGACTGGAATTCAGTTCTGTAGACTGAATAGTGAAAGTTGAGTTTTTATTCAGGTTCGTGCAATTTGAATAAAACCATTTCCTTGCAAGTAAATGTTACGAAAATTGTCTTTGATGTGAACTCAAACAGTTAACATGAATGCACAAGTTGCAATTATGGAAAAGCGGGTTGCTTAATAGCGCACACAGGAGTTAGATTAAGGACTTGCACTGCTGCAAACTCCCAGTCATCATTTTCTATTGGCATTGCTAATCGGCAGCATGTGTTCTACTGTTTGCGTTGTTCCATTTTGTAAAGAAACAAATTATGGTTGAAAATAGTTATGGTTATAAAACTCTACAAATTACTGTTTTGTGAATTAAAATTCAACAAATTTAAAATGGTTACTTCATTGTAAGGCAAATTTTTAGCAGTATAATGCTGTGATATTGCATTCAGCTGTTGATTCAGCAACGTGCAGTACAATGAAGAGAGAAGGACCATGGATCATAAAACAAAAATATAAAATCCCATGGAAAATTCATGGCATATTCCGTTCAGATTCTCATTTTTAAGACCTCAGATATATTATTGAAATGGCTTCAAATTTACTACGTAACATGACATGATATACCCACTCACTTGCATATTGAAAAAGGGACTGCTCTAAAGCGGCTCTCACGTCACACCTAGGTAAACAAATTCAAAGGATCCGTACACATTGCAGGAAAAGAACTTCGATTTTTACGAAACTTAGTCTAAATTGAGAATATTTACTTTGCTACACCGAGAAAATTCCTCACTTTGAGCTAAGTTTTGTTAGGCATGGAGTAAAATTATCAAAAAAAGTGTTGAAAGTTAATAATCTATCAAATAATAACAACCGAAATGAAATTACTGATCGATAAAAAATAAGTAAAAGTATTTTTATAAATATTAATTTTTGCAGGTTCTGATACCTAACTACGTGTTTCATCATCATCATCATTTCAGCCGAAGAAAGTCCACTGCAGCCCTTACCAGGTCATAATTTAAGTTGATGTAATACTACATAACGCGAACCTATGATGATTCTGCAGTCCCTTCTGAAAATACTCTCGAGGTCTCGACTGTATATATTGTGAACACGGGTAGGAATCGTCATCATCAGCCTACAACTGGCCACTGCTGGAAATAGGCCTCTTCAATCATGCTATTTGTCTCGGGTATGGATAGTCAGTTACATGATTTTGCCATCTGCTAAAACTAGCCAGAATTTCACCAAATATGTGTTCATCCGAAACCAGCAGAACCAAACACCATTTCATGCAGCTTGCAAAACTTACAATTGGTTCTTTGAGAGAGTGTCGTAAATAATAAAAAGTTTACAATAGCTTCCTCTCTCTTGACAATTGTAGTGAAGTTCCTTATTGTAATTTTTTTTTATTGCAATACGGAAAATATTAAAGCTATATTTCGTTACATATTTTAAAACTTCGTTCTTGAATATAATAAGCGTGAAGATTTTCAACTTTGTGCTACGTAAAAAGATTTTGATTAAATATTGATAGCTAAGGTTTTACCCATACGTTATGTGTTCCTACAATTAAAGTTGCACCGCACTGTTTTAACAAATCTTGAAAAAATTGTAATCCAATTGTAAATTATATTGCTTAAGATTTTTTCATTGAATAGTTGAGAACGTTAACGTTATATTGACCAACAAAATCTTGGAAACTTTTCAATGCAAACTTGAAATTGTCGAGTTTCATGAACATAAAAGTAATTACAGCAATATTTTATGTTATGTTTCTACATTTATAACAAAAGGTAAAATAGAACTGAGGGCACTTGATAATTACAGAATTCCCATTTATCTTCCCTTAAAACTCTCGTAAAATCTTACCAATCAAGTTGGCATTATAAAGTAATTTCAAGGGTCTTAGATAGGACAAAGTTAAAAATAAGGACGAAGCGGCGACTCGTCCAATTTTATCGTTGTTACCACGTCGACAAAAAAATCGTAAACATCAAAATAGAATTGACTAGGTAGAAATAAAGGTGAGTCTCACATAATATATATTTATATCTAAACAGATTTTACAATTTCGACAAAGGTACATCCGCAAACTCGTGAGGTAAAGAACCGAATTAAAATCTCGTACATGGTTGAGACCGGCTTCCCAAAGAAATTGAAAATTTTCTATTAAGGGAAATCAACAAAGCTTTACAAACGAAGTCAATGGAAAAAGTCAACGAGAGAAGAACGTACCTACTTCAGCCGAGCGTTGGCAAGTAGCGAAGCAATTATTAGAAAACTAACTGATATAATTAATTGAACCATTTCAACGCTTTGTGATCGAACGGTTAGTGTATTCGATCGCATTTTCATTTGGCTTTGTTCAAGTAATTTACTTGCGTTAGGTTCCTTTTAATGATATACCACGTTATTATTATTAACTAACCGGCATCCAGCATCTATAATAATCAAATTTAGAAATGCAATACAGCAGTAAAGGTGCCTCCAGAAAATCGCAGGCAGAAGTCGCTTTCAAACGACCGATCGCTTAGTTCCATCATTTATTTCCTTTTACGCGGTTAACCTCGTAAATAAATAGCCGCCAGACCGGCGGGGATACCCGCTTGCTTTATTCGTACGCTTCGTGAAATGTCTGAGAGAACAATATTACTCTATATAAAAAGGTATTCGAGCAAGTTCCAGAACATTTTTATATTGCGTGAGAGAGTGCGAAACTGACATGCAGGGAGCTCGAAATTAGCGCACACTAAATTAAGAGCACAAGCGGCAAAATTAAAATCTGCGGTTACATTCACTCGCTATTCGCTAATAAACTTATGTGAAAAAGCTTTACAACAGGAAATAAGTAGTTCTCTTAAAAAAACGTGGTAAACGAATAGAATCTTGGAAACGTTATCTCTTAACAAGTGCTTTCGTGTGTTAAGGAATAATTATAATCGGAACAAAATGGAGTGACAACAAATCTTATTTGAGTCACATTTTGGCCATTTTATGTAGCTATTTAAATTATAAGTGGGCAGGGAAACCTGGTTGCAATCACGGAATGTTTCACAAACAGTCAAATACTTTTAGTTTGCAAGTGTACTTAATTAAAACTTATGTGTATTAGTACAGCTTTCATGTCCACAATAAAATACTATTTAATATAATTAAATTTACTATTTGATTATATTAAATAGTAAATGTAAAGTAAATTTAGTAAACTAGATAAATTTACTATTTGATATACCCGGCATGTGCCACCTTGAGTTAGTACCTAACCCTGCCAAGAATGTATGACATACCTATTTGTCATTTACGAGTAGGAGAATCGGGTTACCCCGTTAGTGTTTAAGAGCAGTGGTGGGCCAGTGGTAACGGCTGCAACTTACAAGTTGTAAGCCGTGGGTTCGACCCCAGTCAGGCGTTTTACTTTAAGTAAATTTTTGCGTCATCATGTAAAACCGGATATAAAAATATGCGAACAGTTACAACTTCATATCCCGGGAATCCAACTTTTAAAGTAGGTAAGCCTTGTCTCAGGTCCCAGAAAATGTAACTACCCATCTGATAGCTTCCAGTGTAACTGGATGCAGCTGGATACCAGTATTTTACATGGAGCGACTTCTTATCTGACTTCCACAACCCAGTAACTGGCTTACATGTTACCTCTTGGGTAGACTGGGGTCGTATTTTCTAAAGATCTTTAAATAACAGGCGGGACCAACAGCTTTACGTACTTGCCGAGGTTCAGAGGAGTCTCAGTAAGTAATGGTTGCCCATCCACGGACCGATCTCGGCAAACCAAACGTTGCTTAAACTTGACAATTGACTATTCTATATTCTATACTAATAGCTTCTATTACTAAGGCACGAGTAGTGAACCAGTAACATCATTGTTTATACAACATGGATCTTAAAGTGCATAAACTAAAAATAGATCTCCTTACCTGCTCTAGCTTCCGAGCGATTTAGTATGCATTTAACGCATAGATGCACCCTTTGTACTTCGATATGCCTACATACATAAAAGTTCATTATTTCGATTCGGGACGAAGTTATCTACAGCTATTTCGAACGAAAATATGCTTTGGTGACAACCTTTACTTATTTACTTTTCCTGTAATTGGAATCAGATTCCAGCAGCCTTATTGTGTAATGAATTCGGCAAGGCAAAGGGCAAAGTGTACGAAAAATCGACCAATCACATGCGAGATCAAAGACGCGATGCGGAAAAAAATAATTATTCATGTTTATTTTATTTTGTCAAAGAGAATGATTTTGTCTTAGTTGAAATAATTAATAGGTAATTTTAATGCTGTTAAGTTTCCAAAGAGAAACAATATCGTTCCTGAATTTCACTGCCAAGTAGGTGGGTAAAATGATGATAAATTATTATTCAAAAACCGGCCAATTGCGAGTCGGACTCGCGCACGAAGGGTTCCGTACTTGGTAAATTGCGGTTTACGATTTATGACGTATTAAAAAAAACTACTTACTAGATCGCCAATTTAATTATAACCAATTTTCGGTGGTAGTTTACATAGTAATGTACATCATATATTTTTTTTAGTTTTATCATTCTCTTATTTTAGAAGTTACAGGGGGGTGACACACATTTTACCACTTTGGAAGTGTCTCTCGCGCAAACTATTCAGTTTAGAAAAAAAATATATTAGAAACCTCAATGTCATTTTTGAAGACCTATCCATAGATACCCCACATGTATGGGTTTGATAGAAAAAAAAATATATATTTTCAGTTTCAAGTATGGGGACCCCCAAAATTTATTGTCCTTTTTCTATTTTTGAATGAAAATCTTAATGCGGTTCACAGAATACATCTACCTACCAAGTTTCAACAGCATAGTTCTTATAGTTTCGGAAAAAAGTGGCTGTGACATACGGACGGACAGACAGACAGACAGACAGACAGACAGACAGACATGACGAATCTATAAGGGTTCCGTTTTTTGCCATTTGGCTACGGAACCCTAAAACGCTGATAAAAATCCAATACTTATTCGTCTAAAAATGTAATTCTGTTAATCGGAGCAGCCATTTCTAATTCGAATTAAAGTCAAAGTCCAAGATCTTTATTGTGAGGCAGTGGTTACAGAGAAGTTATTGAGTAATTTTGGTGAGCGTTTGCACTGCTCCTCCATGTTAGGCATACAATTGTTTGAACAATTTGTTATCTTAGACGATATTTTGCACCAAAACATAAAAACAGTTTGGCACTAACTCATCACGAATCTGTCGGATAAAAATTCATGCACTGTATTATTGCTACTGATTCATGTACTGATTAAACAATAGTTATTTGTGCAACAAGAGGGCAAAGTTGGTTTTTGCCGCGAGTGTTGATTTTGAATCCCGAGTAAGCGAAGGATTCTATATTTGAATCACGAGCGTAGCGAGTGATTCTAGGTTAGAATACTGAGTGCAGCGAGGGATTCAAAGACACGAGATGGAAATAACTTTGGTCTCGTGTAGCACATACAACTTTTCACTTCAGCAGCGAGAACAAATAATCTAAAGGTAAAAAATACAACTTGGTAATATTTAAACCACATGTATATTTGTAAAAATTAAAAGTTAAAAGTAAAATTATTGCAGTTTTGCAAATTAAAAGTACCTACCAGTTTTGTTTGGAACCAATGGAACCGATATTGTTGTTTTAGCGACTTCAGTTTGAGTATTCACTGATTCGCTTTTTACATACTGCTTCAATTCTTCCGGTGTTAAATTGCAGACATCATCACTGGATTCACTCATATTTATTTATTATTATTTTAATAATATCCAACGTGTATCGCACTTTGTAGCTAGCTAACACAACAACAATAAAAATTTAAAGCCCGCTATTTTTAAAGATGCGTTCGGAAATTACACTATTACTAAATTATTCTGTCACAATAAAGATTGTTAAAACTTTAAATAATTATGTAGATACATGATAAACTTCGTATTTTTTACTTCAACATCTCTTTATTTGATTATAAAAAAAATATAATTCGATTATTAAGAGAAAAGTATAATAATTACATTTAAACCTTGATTTGAAATTTTATAGATGACGTGTATCCGAACGTTTTATTGTTGGTTTCTTTTTTGAGCCTATTATATATGGAATTTGAAAATCGAACTTCGAATCGACTTGTTTCTATCTCTCGCTCTTTTCGTATCGAAGTGAAAGTGACAGAACAAAGTGAAGTTCAAATCTTTCGAATGTTGTGAGTAGACCCAGCACTGACTCGGCATTTAAAAAAAAAAATTAAAATGTTACTTTGTCTCACGCTCGCAGCAAAATCGAATTTTGCTCACTGTCTTTAAGCAGCAAAACCTGCTTGTTTGAGGTGCTGAGGTGAAAAAGCTTTTTTGAAATACGATTCCTTTTCAGTCCAACAGGTTTTAGCATATTGTTAATTCCTCTGTAAACTTGATTAATTAAACTCAGGTAATGGCGAGTGCATTTGCGAAGTAATTGCTACCGTAAACCCTTTTACTGTACGAGTGAGAGTGAAGTTAGCTGCGAAAGAAGGATAATAAATAATAAATGAATTTATGTTAGAGTAGTAAAATCTGAAGTGTTCCTGTTTACTGGATATGTTAGTAAATAAGCGTACGGTGAAATGTTTGTAAAATATAATGAGAATAAAGTAACGATAGGGATTAGTGATTTTTAAAACTATTCATGTCCTGGAGCCTTACTCTGACGTGTCAGACGAAGAGCACTCTCCCATTATGGACATCCCATTTTAGGCGCCAAAAAGTGGGGGTCCTTGCAAAGGTGAGAAGGTACTTCACGCCGGAACAGCTGCTCAACTTGTATTAAGCGCAAGTTCGATCGTGCATGGAGTACTGTTCTCATCGCTAGGATGGATCTGCCAAATTCCAGCTTGATGCACAAGAGTCGATAAAAAGTGGGCCAAGAGGCTCATCGGCAATGAGGCACTGGTCAAGACAAAGCTCCAGAGCCTTGAACATCGTCACGGAGTTGCCAGCTTGTCGGTTTTTATCGGTTACATTTTGGCGAGTGTGCGATGGAATTGCATGATCTAATTCCACCTATCCTATTTTGTACGGCGATGCGCCATCGGTACATGGTGGACATCCCAACCATACGCACAAAATGTTTTGGGAACACTTTTATTATACGTACAGCTAAGAATTAGAATTCCATACCGGAATCTGTGTTTCCCGACTGCTACATTCTTTAAGTAAAGAGTGAATAGATGGTTTCTAGGCAAGCGTGATTCACCGTCACCACATCATCGCTTACCATCGGGTGAGATAGTGGCCAAGCGCGAGCGAATAAAAAAAAACATAGCGCGATCATGATGACATTGACACGGCTCCTGATATTCAATGTGGTAGACCAGAGCGATTTGATATTAAGGCGCAGATATCCCTCAGCAGCTGATTTTTATATTAAAATCACGTATAGGCTAGGCATATTTCTTTGAAATATTTTTTTGAAATATTATATGTTACATAAAACCATTTTCTTAATAATTTGATGTAAGAACATTTTGAGTTTTATTCGTATAACATAGTGTAATTAATTTGTAAAGTTATGTCTAACACGGACAAAATAACGACAATCGCACCAAAACCAAAAAATGAAATGAAATTGTCACAAGCAAAGCATCGGATGTAAATACAGGTACACGCACCTGTATTTACATCCGATGCTTTAAATCTAACAAAACGGGTATCGATGGATTGTTTCTTTATCCGATCTTTAGCTGTTCCGCTCTACAACAAAAAACTGCAGCTATTTGAGAACAAAATGACTACGTTAATCATACAAATTCACGAAAGGACAAGAATATGAAAGGGAACGAGAAGATTTAAGCTTAGCCTTAAATTAATTTGAAACGGAAGCTGTGAAGATGGAATTTAAAATATGTTCTAATTCATTTTCTTCCTTTACATATTTTAGTAGGTATTCAATTGGTTGTATACACGAGGCAATTTATAAACACGTATTTATTTAACTTATGGAAAGTTTTTATCAAACACAAAAAGTTAAAAAAAAACACTAAAGTAAGGAATGTGTTCAGACAAAAGTCTGGCATTTTTTTATATTTTGTTTACCTAAAAATCTTGCCTTGATTTGATTTCAAAGGATGTTGATTATAAAAAAAATAAAAGCAAATAAACAAGTTGTATGCCAAGAAACTATTCAGGGTTCAATATTAGTATAGAAAATTTTCATAATCTAATTTATTGAGTAAAAAATAGATCGACAAATTAATGGAAAATAGTAACATCATACATTCACGGCGCTTACCAGGCATGCATGAATCCGAAATGGTAGTATTATCTGAAATAGTAAAATCCACAATCTCCACATGCAGTTAAGCTGATTCCTCTCCGAAGTCACACCGCAACGCTCAGTTATCCGCTACCCGCATACCCGATACTGAATATTTTCATATAAACTATTACTTCGGGCTCGAGGTGTAGAATATTTGCCATGAAACTTGGTCAACATCGTCCATGTTTGCCACAATGCAAAGTCCAGCGAGAAGCAAACGAAGTATTTCGAATACTTTGATGAAGTTACCGTAAGTAGGTTCGTGCCTTAGATCATGAAAATATGCAGCAGAATTGCCACATGTACTCAAGTGGCCTCAATACGTAATAAGTAGTTACATGGTATCAAGATTTATATGATCCATACAGTTTTTGGTTGGATAATATTAAGTCTCAGTTTTATTTCGTATATATTGTATTTCTTTTTCTTCAATATGTTGAATTTACCTAGTTTTTGCCATCATTATCTTGATCCTGCCTACCAGCTGTATAAACAGCAAATTAATTTGTAAACAGAATTAAACTATTTGTCCAATATAATCATTTCAGTGTGTATCTATTGCCTGGAGTATTGTTATTCGTTTGTACTGTAAGTGGAACTGGTAATTGGTCTTCATTTTAATAGAATAATTAAGCATGTCTTGTTATGAGCTGTAAGTTTGTCAAAATATAATAAAATATGGTAACAACAAATACACATAATAGGTTGGGGAAAACGATTCTTCGCATTTTTTAAGAAAATTAAAAAAAAAAAATAATATAGTTTATTTACATTTAACTAAAGTATGTAGGAATCATATTGTTCGATAACTTCTTGCCATCTTGTAGGTTATCCCATTGCTATAGAAATTTTGGGACTTCTGATCAAAATACCGCGACAAGTGGTTTTGGCACAGTCCTCTCGTGATGTTAACCTGACACTGCCTAAAGAATTCTGAAGAGACCGAAACAGGTGGAAATCTGAAGGTGCAAGGTCAGGACTATACAGCGGATGCATTAACACCTCCCAGCCAAACTCTCTTAATTTTTGCTGAGTGGCTAAAGATGTGTGAGGTCTAGCGTTATCATGATTTGGGCGCACGGTTGGCGCAGTGGTTGAGCGATTGACTGCTGCGCTGCGTGTCGCGGGTTCGATTCCCACACGGAAAAAATATTTGTATGATCTACAAATAGTTGTTCCGGCTCTGGGTGTAGTGTATGTGAGTTTATATGTTTGTAAACGCACCCACGATACAGGAAGAAATTCCTAGTGTGGGGCAACGTTTTTTATTTAAAAAAAAAATATGAAAAACCACACCCCTTCTGTTGATTAATTCCGGCCGCTTTCTCTCAACTTCTTGCTTTTATCTCATCAGTTGTTCACAGTAGAGTACAGAATCGATGGTCCTGCCTAGTGGTAACAGCTCATAATGAATAATGCCCTTCCAATCCCACCACACACATATCATCACCTTGTTGCGAGTTAACCCGGGTTTTGTCACAGTCTGTGAAGCCTGCCCGGCCTTTGACCACGACCTTTTTCGCACGTTCTTGTCGTACATGATCCACTTTACGTCACCAGTTATCAGCTTCTTTAAAAATGGTTCGGTTTCATTACGTCGTAATAAAGAATCACAAATGAGTACACGGTTCATTAGGTTTCTTTCAGTGAGCTCGTGAGGTACCCAAATATCGAGCTATTTTGTGTACTCAGTTTTTTTCAAATGTGCCAAAACTGTTTTGTGGTCAATTCCCAGGTCTTCAGCTACGTCGCGACGTAACTATTGATATGACGAAATTGCTCCACTTTTTCAAAAATGGCATTTTATCCGTAATAGGGCGACCAGAGCGACGTTCATCTTCGATATCAAAATTTCCGGATTGAAAACGCTTAAACCAAATTTGTGCTACTCTCACAGACACTGCACTAGGTCAATAAACATCGCAAATTTTTTTCGCGGCTTGCGTTGCATTTTACCTTTTTTGTAGTAAAATTTTAATATGTATCGAATTTCTTCATTAGATTCACTCATCTTGACGGTTAAAACAAATGAAAATCACACATTTTCCTAATTTGAATTTGGAATTATGTTATTTAAAATTTAAACTTGCAATGATACCAAAACCAGCCAGACACAAATAGTATAGCCAAAGAGATTTTATTACAAGTTTATACATACTATAATGCGAAAAGACTTTTCCCCCAACCTAATATAACATCATGCGTGTATTTCGAGTTGGGTAAGAGAGATGTGTGGTAGGTATAACATCCCAAAAATAAATTCAAGTTGATCCTCTTGTTTTTCTGACCTTTGGTTCCCACCTCAGTCTTAGAGAACGGCAAAGACACTTGCCTTTTGCCTTGCGGTCTACTTTACTTGAGCACTACTTCGCAGGCTCAGCACTCAAGGACTTTAGAAAAGCATCCTGCATTTTCTTTCAGAACTTCTCGTTTTATTTACAGAATAAGGAGGAATTTTAAGCAAACGGGCAGTTTGTTTAAAAGGCATTGCAATGGATTGGTTTTTGTAAGTCTTTTTCCAACCAATGTATGATTTTAAATATATTTTAGTAATACACATACGAGTACTTTCGGTAGGCTTTCTTTAATAATAAATCATTTGAAATTGGAAAGTATTTAGGATTTAGGATTTTAAATAATAAGCCTAATTTCTATAAATGAATCTCCAGAAATCATAAATATGGTTCTCAGCAATCTAACATGCCTGAATTTTAAACATATTATGTTCTAAGCTATAAGTAAAAGTTAGTGAACTCATGTTGTGAAAGAAAATACTTTACAATGTAACCTGCATGCACTCATGGCACTCCGCATTTTGATGTAAGTAATGAATATGACGTATACGATATACGTCGTGTTGAAGCCAATAAACATTATCTTTGAAAGCATTGTGGCGTTTTTAACACGCTATTACGATAATAGTAGTTTATGCAATGGTCATATAATAGGGGTAATTAAAACACGAGCGTGGGTTTATCACATGAGGCGTGGCTGAATGTGATAATATTAACACGCGAGTGTTTTAATACCTAATTATATGCCGTTGCATACACTATTTTATCTTCATTCATACAGTTGAAATAAAACAAAAGTGGAAACGGAATAAAATATTTGGTATGGCGGACAATTTAGATTCTCACTGTGCATGACTGCGCAGCGCGCGCATACATAGACTGTGACAATACTTTTTTTAAGTAAATGTGTGCTGGAAAAATTAAAAATGTGTTTTATTATGCATGTGTTTAAAAATCGATTGATAATGTTGCACTGTAATGGTTTTTTTTAATTTTACCTATCCACGAATATAAAGTACATGTTTATACAATATTTTTTGAATTCATAACTGGAACATTACGTTGATAAACAACTTTACAATGGGTTTACCATTAAGTTTGTTAACCTCTCTGGTTTGACTACTATTTAGCAAAATAGCTATATTTTTTTGCAATCGCTTTGACGGGTGCTAAAATTAAAATTTATCAATCATTGACAGTTTTGTTTCAACCACCGCTAAGACCAGGCTTCTTCTCTTTATCATCATCTTCCTGCCCTTATCCCATGTTACTTGGGGTCGGCGCAACACGTTTTCTTCTTCCATACCACCCTGTCCCCCGTCAGTCCATCACTGACGCCCTTTTCTTTCATATCACTCCTCACACAGTCCATCCATCTTTTCTTTGGCCGTCCCCTCCCTCTCCATCCATTCACATCTATATTCATAACTCTTTTAGTAACATGCGTTTCATCCTTCCTCATCACATGACCATACCAGGACAAACGGTTTCTTTTTAACTTTTCTGTTACTGGCGCCACTTTCAAACTACCTCTAATATACTCATTTCTATCCATTCTCGTCACTCCGCACATCCATCTCAACATTCTCATTTCTGCTACATGCAATCTCTTTTCATCCATCTTTTTCACAGCCCAACATTCTGATCCATACAGTACGACAGGTCTAATCAGGCTTCTTCTCTTATGGGCCATAATACCTTGGCTATACTATTCTCAATCATCATCATCCACCCATCTGGCTGTTGGTGTCTGTGACCTGCCGACCCGAGTGGTCTGCCGACCCTCCTTGTACCGTCTCGCGAGGGCTACAGCGAGGGCTGTACTCCATCTGCCATCACCATGTCCTAAATTGTCCTGCCTTTAAAATGGAGGCCATTTTAAAGTCTAGTTGAAATTATTAGGTAGGTACGAAATATTTTGGTTATAGACGGTCGACGCAGACGCCGAAAAATGATATTAACTGGCTAAACTACAACAGTTAATTTAAAAAAAATAACAATATCACATCTTAGATTATATTCAACTAAAAAACGTCACCCTATACTCGAAGTAACCTTACGTCTCATAATCTTGAATTTTCAATTCGAATCAACATGCTAAAGAATAGCGCTCTTCATAAATTCACTGCGACACAAATTTTTGACACTCCGAAAAAAAAAAATAACGTCTGACTTGTGTAAAAAAAAAAATCTGAATATATTAATTTATGAAAATGGTGAGATTATTTTCCTTGAAATTTTTTATTACAGCGTTATTATAATGGGTATGGTAATGATCAAGCCTAGAATTCTCGGTTGAAACTTCGTTAGTGACTCCCTAGGGCAAATTGATAGACCTTCATAATACATAGCTATAGATATTACTATAGTTACCACGATGGCTTATAACTAACTTATAGTTAGAACAATTGTTTCGTGAGAGGCCCAAAATAGTAATCTAACGTTCGAGTCATTAAACTAAAGGTCCATTTGTCTTAAGTACATATAGATTAAAATGTAACAGCGAGGTGAAAATGGAAACTTGGTGGCAAACTCAAAATTGTTGTTGAAACGACGACGACGACAACAAAACTTGGCAATGTTTTCAATACCTGATAATTATGTAGGTTGGTTTTACTTTGTGATGACGCAGAAAATAGGCGTAGGTGATTAATACGCTTCTACTTACCTATTGATTATTCTCATTTAAGGTATGGTTGATCAACTCAATTTAGAGATAAGGTTATTTTGAAGTACCTAACTGTTTACTCTAATATCCACACCACTTTGCGCTTCTGAAGAAATCATTGCACCTAATGCTGTTTACTCATAGGTAACTTTTTATTTTATTTTCTATTCTATAACTCGAAATCGGTCTGCCATCCTTCTTTCTTAGCTGCGCAAATGCTGCTGTGATATATATATCACTGTGAAGTAACTGTTTCAAACTTACAATACAACAGACAATTAGAGGCCGAATATAACACTTATCAACTGACTGTTCCACAATAGCAAATGTGTCAGAAAATACACGGTCATTTCTGTCCTCATACAGACGTTGATTTTGGATTTAAATTGCAACAATGCATAATTTGGCCGGCACGTCATGATGCCGCAATTAAAGCACAATGGATGTCTCAAAGCGCTTAATGTCCCATGTCCCTTTTCAAATGTCCTTGTGAAAATTTAAGTATATATATATATATAAGTGTAAATTTTGCTTTGTTACAGTGGGTGACAGAGATAACGATGCAGTAAGTCAAACAACATTAGTATTTGACGACCTATTCAAAGGATTGGCGTTGATGGATGCGGAAGGGAGAATATAGGTTCTAGAGAAAGTACTCTCCGTCAGTGAAAACGATTGATGAAAGCTTAAAATATATTGTATTAACTGGTGCTAGCGAAATGTCATGCGGTCAATAATTCTTGCTTATCGACAATCGATATCGCTGGTAGAATGCCACCTTTTATAGAGCCTATACAAGGAGGCATAACCTAAATAATGAGGCTATTAATATTATAACGTAGTTGTATTTCGGCCAAAACTGTGCAATCGCTTAAACATATGATTTTGAGATGCAAAACAACGAACGCTAAATTGGGCCAGCCGAGTACTTACACACACACACAGTTAGCAATAGTTTAGCAATATCACTAGTAAAAGATCTCAAGGTAACCAGGACATGATGTCAAATGTTCTATCTTTTGCGGAACAACACAACTCCTTTAATAAACACATTACCCTCCTTCGGCAGTCGGGTACAAATAGACTGTAATCTCCATCGGAGCTGCTTTTCTTGCAGTTTATTCCGAGTACGACATGCAATAGTTTTATGACTCAGTTGAGAATTGGACCTGAATATACCCACATACATCCTGAGCCCTATAAAATCGAACACAGACTTATCCCAAAAAAACAGGTTGGCTTTGTCTATCCACGTCCCTAAACATAAGTTTCAATTAGCGACTCGTATTCGGGAGCATACCCATATTGAACGAAGCCTCTTTGTGTAGCGATCCCCGGGGTAGATTGAAAGGCCGGATCTCATAATGCACCCGGGTAAGCTGATAGGTTCCAGCGTATTCTGTTTATCGTAAACGACTTCAAAAAATAAATTCCAATTTCCTAAAGCCTCAGCCTAACGTTATTAAGCCTTTGCTAAATCTGTTATTCAAGAATCAAAGAGAATACGAACCCGATCGGTTTTATTTATACTAAAGACCTTCTTGTATAGTATGTAGTATTTTTATTTAAATTGATTGTTGAGAATGGTTAAATGACACATGATTTAATAATGGCATACTTTGGTTTATAGGTCTTGTAGAAGTAAAACTTAGTAGCCTAAGCTTAAAAATGTTGCAAAAAAAACTTTTTAACAACATAATTAAACCGACTTCCAAAGCAAAACCACTAGAAAGCGAAAAATAATTTTCTTTTCAGAAGTCGGTTTCTTTGGTACCTATTTTGATAGTTTTTTGACACTTTTCGGTTATTATTAACCCCCGATGGAAATAAAGGGGTGTTATAAGTTTGACGTGTATACCTGTGTGTTTGTGTGGTTTGTGTATCTTTCTGTGGCATTATAGCTTCTAAAAGGATAAATCGATTATGAATACGTTTTTTTTTTTGAAAGGTGTCTTTATTGAGTGTTCTTAGCTATGTTTGATGAAAATCGGTTCAGTCGTGCCGTTTAAAAGTTTTGGGCGTTTATTGTTCGAATAGGGGTTGTATCGCAAGATATCCTGTCATAATTACGTGTTCAATAGATTGTCGATCGAAGCGTGTCTACTACCAGATAAAATATGTAGCATGAATTAAAAATGTGTCGGGGTTTTTAAATTTTATATTTTACTTCGTTGCTTTTTAGTGGTTTGCTCTTTTATGTGAAATGGTTAAAAAAATACACTTCCTGTAAATGGAAAGTTATGTTTCTTAAAACTTACAGAAGACAAAGTAAAAATAAGTTTTTGAAAATTGGTCTTAAGTTTTTTTAACAGTGTAAAATAACATCACATATTCGATTTAAAAATACTAAGTAAGTACATTTTATCACAGTTTTTTTTCATAAAGGTTAAGCATCCTTGCGAACTTTCGAATAAATTAATTTCACAAAGTATTCAACTTTCATTATTAAAATGAAAGTGCACGTTTAAATGAACATTTTGTGCGAGATATTTTCACATTCTGTGTAACGGGTAGAGTTACTAAGACTAGAATGAGCAGTGGCTTTTTACTATCATTTCGTGAGGTGACTCTTTAAAGACAACTAGGTGGATTATAATGTTGCGGTTTCCTTTAGAAACAGATTAATAGTTGGTAGTCACAACTCTGAGCAGCTCTGGTGCTGCTCTGAAGAGCAGTGGTGGCCCAGTGGTTTCAGCTGCGACTTACAAGTTGTAGATCGTAGGTTCGAACCCAGGCATGTGCTTTACATTGTTTTGAAATATTTCATCACCATTGCTCTCAAAACGGTGAAAGAAAACATCGTGAGGAAACCGGCATGTCCTAGAGGCAAAAATCGAAGATATTTGACATGTACCAACCCGCACTGGGCCCGCGGGCCGCGTGGTGGATGACGGCCCATTCCCTTTCTCACAGAAAGGAGGTCTGTGTCCCAGCAGCGGGAAAATTAAAAGGCTGATGATGATGATGGGTCGCAACTCTGAATAAGTACCTATGCAAACATTTAGTTCCCTCGCATTAAAATATTCTAAACAAGAAATATCACTTGTTTTGGTCCTTAAATCTCTTTGGTTTTTCCACATATTCCTTCCTCGAATTGTATTAAACAAAATCTGCGAACCTATGTCCAGTTGTGGACAGCTTTCGACTGAAATGATGATGATGATGATGAAGAATAAATTATGACACACAGCGATAAAGTACTTTTCTATCAGTCAATGATTTTCAGATATTAACTACCTTTTAAAGTAAAAAAATACTTTAGTATTTTTTTCTTGTTAAATTGCTTTTTCACTCCTGAGCAAAGGCCGCTCTACTCTTTTAAACTTTCGTGTGTTAAACAATTCAGTTCTTTATAATAATGGATACCTGTATATGTTACTTATGGATGCCATAAATTTAACTTCAATTTAATCAACAACACCGCAGTCAATACATCTATATCACCATATACACTTGGAGTAAATGATATCTGAAATAATATAAACTGGTTACGCTGTTTGACTACACTGGTCACATTGCTATAATCTCCAAGTCTTTCAAGCTGACTCATGATAGCAGAATAGTATTACTAATGCATGAGAACAATAGATCTACATTCTACCTACATAATTGAGCTCGATTTTCCGTCTCAATTACATGATTCTCCGTATACAATGAGTAGGTACTCTTTTCTATTGTATTATTTCCAACAAGACATGTCGAGATCGGTCACCAATCAGAATCTATTTTACCCAAAGACCAAATCATCATCGGACCTCTATAATTCAATTACTACCAATATCCTGATGAGAACCCTTACTACTTATACCTACTACAGATTACTTAACTAAAGACTTACTTGATTCAAAGAAGTGGTTATATCAATTTGACTTCCCAACTATGTTTGGATCAGCCTCCAGTCTAACCGGATTCAGTTGATTACCAGTATTTTATGATTTGACAGCCAATCTGACCTCCATAATAGAGTTATTGCGTAACACGACACCCCTTGTTAGAACTCAAGGCAAATTTTGCCTATTGTATGCAAACATTATGATATTACAAATAATAAACTGCCGAGCAATGAAAAAGTATCACTCATAAAATGCCGACAAACACCTTAATATCTCCTAAGACATAGAACCTAGCTTCATAAATAAAAAAGTATCATGAAATCTATTTTATTATGCAAACCTAAACTCTTTTAAATACTGGTCTTTTAAAAGTAGAAAAACAAAATTTTGGGTTTGAAAATTTTGGAATACATTTGTTTCGTTTTTTGTTTTGCTTTTGATTTCATCCTTGTCTTCGCTGTTGTGAATAAATTCCTAAATTGTAAAGTCTAACGGCTCTCGTAACCATAAATCATGCCTCTATCACCCAAGGATTGTACGAGAATCATCACTATAGTGGAATTGGGGACCAGCTCAAGAAATACGGCCAGAATAATGGGCGTGACACATACTACTGTCCGACAAGTGATCCAAAGGTTTAGGGAGACTGAATTAAACCTGAAAAGACCAGGTATTGGCTAGCCAAAGTGCACAACAGTCCGAGAAGATCGTTTCATTGCGGCAGCCATGTTAAGAAATCGACATCAGACGGGAGTTGCGGTTCAACAACAACTTCTGCAAGTTCGAAAGGAGCCAATAAGCAGTCAGGAGACGTCTTGCCGAAAGAGGATTGAAGCCTTAAAAGCCAGCAAATGGCCCAAAACTGGAACGGCATCATAAAGTTGCCCGATTGTGATACGCCCGCGAGCATACAGAATGGGGTGAGGATAAATGGGGCAGAGTGATGTTCTCTGATGAGTCAAGATTTATGCTGTACCATCATGGTGTGAGGAAAAGAGTATACCGACAACCAGGAGAACGTTTTGCACAAGCATGTTTTGAAGAAAAAGAGTCACACGGCGGAGGTACCGTTCACGTGTGGGCTGGCGTGAGGGTCGAACAGCGTTAGTTCCAATCGAGAATGGGAACCTAACTGCTGTGAGATACATCAATGAGATTCTCAATGAACATGCTGGTCCGTTTTTGGCCAATATAGGCGACAATGCAGTGTTCATGCACGATAATGCACGGGCCCACACTGCTCAAGTTGTAAATGAGTTTCTTCAAGACGTAGGAATCCACAAAATGGAGAGCCCCGATTTGAATCCTATTGAGCATGCTTGGGACGAGCTTGACAGACGTGTGAAAAACGAGTTCCACTTCTAATTACTCTTCGTGACTTGAATTACGCGCTCATCGAAGAATGGGAGAACATTCCTCAGCATAAGCTGAGGAATCTGGTATTCAGCATGCCCAATCGCGTAGAAGCTGTATTGAGAGCACATGAAGGAAACACCAAGTACTGAGTTATCAAAACATACGCTTACACCTAATAAAACCCCTACTTGAAGATTTGATTTGCAAAATGGCCCCAATTTATTAAAACATTTAATTTAAAATTTGAACACAATATTTACGTTTTTAGTGGGTAATATTCTGATGCGCTGTTTAATGTACTTCAATACGAGTATTGCAGACGGCGTCATTAAGCTAGCCTATCCCGTTAAGGAGTAATTTGGTGCTATGTCACTGGAACTTTTTCATTGCTCGCAAGTCTAGTAATTTATGCAACGGTCATATAATAGGGGTTATTAAAACACGAGTGTGGGTTTATCACACTAGGTGAAGCTGAGTGTGATAATAGTATCACCCGAGTGTTTTAATACCTAATTATATGCCATTGCATACACTATTTTATCTTCACTCATACAGTTGGAATTAAACAAAAGTGGAACAGAAAAAATATGTAGTATGGCGGGCAATTTTGATTCTCAAAGCGCATGACGGCGCAGCGCGCGCGCCCGTAGGTAATGACACTATTTTTCTGCATTATTTCAATGAGCCCATACGCGCCAATAAATAAAAAAGTAAAAGTGTGCTATAAATATTAAAAAGTTAATTTATGATGCAGTTGTCTGAAAATCGAAGAAAATGTTGCACTGTAATGGTTTATTTTTAATTTTACCTATCCACGACAAAAAAAGGACGTGTTTATACAGTCTTTTTTGAATTCATATTTGGAACATTATGCTGTGAGTGTAGATAAATCGTCTTTTTTATCTTTACCCTAATACTGGTATTTTACTGTCCTGGGTACTGTGCGGGGTGAATTAGTCACCATGCTTGTTCAATGCGTGTTGGCGATTTCAAACTTATATTAGATACCTATAAGTCTAGGTTTTCTCAAGATGTTCTACTTCATCGTTGTCAGCGCTGTCAAGATAAACTTAGAAAGTAAGTAGGTACATATGAATTCAAAAAGTCACATGATACTTGCCCGGCTTTGAACCCACAACCTCGAGCACGAGAGTTTTAGTCACTGGGCCAAGGTCTACCAAAGATCTACACATTTTGTGATTTCTTGTGCTTACCGAGGCATGGAGAAGACTCAGTATTAATGAATGGTCCATCCACGGACCAACTTCGGCAACCGTTGCTTAACCTTGATAAGCGACTCGTGTGGGTTCTATACCTTAACCACGATCTCCATAGTATAAGTAATTATATTTCCGAGATATATGAACAAGAGTAATTTCCACAAATTCTCGGCTCGTATATGATAACAAAATTCAGCTCATTTACTCAGCGATAAAATCCCTTGGGAGAGATTTAACTACAAGTAGTTTATTCCACTAAATAAAATTGCTGTGGTTGTTACAGACAACTGCTCATAAAGTTGCCACTGTGTGGAGCGTAGCTTTGATTTGAATATGCAATAATTACGATTTTTACTCAGATTTGTACCACATCTACTTATAGACTCTCAACAAATGAACGGCTGGTGCACGAATGATTATTTTTATTTTGTTTTGTGTAATTAATGTTTCACCAAACACCCGTGTCACCTACTGGCCAGTTTTATGGAGAAAGATGACAGGATGAGGACCTTGCAGAGTTCCGACGGTGCAACAAAAATGAGATCGACTTCATCATGTCAACCAAGAAGCAAATGTTCAATGATGTCTCTGTGATCAATTCGGTAAAACCCGGAGCGATCACCGCATTGTAAGAGGCACATTGAACATTAATATTAAGCTTTAAAGGTCTCGACTGATGAAGTCCTCGCCTCGCCCAGCACAGATCCAGGTCCAAACTCCCGAGACCTATCAGCTCGAACTCCAGAATCGTATCGAGTGCCAAGGGAGCTCCGTGGACGAATACAGCGATGGGTTCGTGGAAGCTGTCCTTACGGTCGGGTCTAAGTTTTTCAAGACCCTTCGTACAGATAGAAACAAAAGATGATGATGATGATGACGATGATTATGAATGTTTTAGTACTTACCATGCTTGACTTGACCTTACCGACTGGCTTGATTTGACTTATACCGAGTTTTAAAATTAACATAATCGACTCCTCAAAAATTAAACGCATCTCAAATGATATGACTGGGTTGATATTCAATCAAGCAATAACAGCCGTTTATGCACGTTTGACAATTTATCATAATTTTTAATTTTGTGTTTTTAGGGTAGTAGTACAGGTAGTGAATGTAAATAATAGGTATTCCTAATTACATCTTGTATTGTGCAAAACTGAGAAATAGAAGCAGGTAAGATTTTACATTTAAATACTTTCATTTATTTTAAAGATCACAATAAGCTAGATCTAGAAGATATAGAATACGTAACAAAAAAATTTACGACACCCACAAGACTACGCCAAGATATTTAAGACACAGCTTTATAAAATGAATACCTCTCGTCTACCTCAATTTCGGGCCGGTGTAAAAGCAGGTATTCATTTTTCAGCTAATTAAATTTCGTGGTTCACTGCATACTTGTCTCCTGAGCCTTGCGTTGTTAAAACTAGTTCAAGGTTGTGCACTACTAAGATAACATCGTACGCTTGGGATTTAATGTTCAACATTTATGAGCCCGAACTGGTGCAAGTGATCCCAAAATAAACTATTATGTGAGGGTATTGCATGAAACTGTTCAAGGGACTCTATTTGCCCTGACAAATGATTTCAAAAATAATTAAATTTATGAAAATATAGCTCCTTTTGACTACAAATACAACAAACCCCGGTACAAAGTCAGTTAAAGTCATAAATGAAAAGGAATGTGTTGTACAGACATAATCTTGTGTTCTACAGACATAATCTTTCATACAGTCGCTGTCGACATTTTGCGTATTTAAATTGCAGATTCCGTTCCGAGTGTTAACATATGTAATTGAGAACGAACCAAAATTTTAGCACTAAAGTGCACACTTACATTTGAAATTAAATGACCTTATACCAAGTTGCACTCTAGGTCTACGTTCAAAGCTTTATTTTTATTCGTGCCAGATTATCAGTTAAGTGCTATTAATACTTAATTTAGTAGGCTTGTGAACATCCCCGCATAATTCTACTAAGGAGAACCCTGTGTATACTTGCTAATCAGGTAATACATTTTAAATTAACGATATATTGCACACATTATTAGCTATCGAATAAAATTTTTATAAGCAATTTACGGTGATACAATAAAAACGGTAAATTGACAGAACGTAACAAGCGCGTGGAAGCGACGCAATTTGTAGGCGCTTTTGTATATAATGATAAGACAAGGTATCCATAAAGTGAGGCGGGATTATCGCGAGGATGTGGATATAAGACCACGTTTCATTAGTTACATTAACATTCAACAGCCAATCGCAGCGGATAGCGCTTGCTTGGCAGTTTGTCGCATTGGTTCGCCGATGATTTTGGGCTGGGAAACTGGAGGTAGGTGTATTATTAGATTCAATTTTTTTTTTTTGACGTTCGAAAGTGCCGCTTAATGGCCTAATTGAATAAATAAATTTTGATTTTGATTAGCGAGATCTGAGAGCCGGCCCGGATAATATGATAACAATACATTACGTCGGGACAAGCGCTTAATGTCTCCTGGGAATTAATTCAAGCTCGGCTTTACAAAGAATTATTTTTTCATTCATTTTGTTTTAGTGACGCTATCAATTTGCCCCGATTTAAAAGCAATTTATTACGCTGCCACAGTTTCCTCAAATAGTTTTTCGCTGACGTAGTCTTAAGACTTTCATAACCACCCGCGGAGTTTTCAGATACTAATCAATTTTGAGGAGCAAATCTCAAAGTTTGAAAAGATTTCGCTAAGCTTGCCAAGCCTAAGATGGTATTGAAATTAAATATTACGCAAATTTTCTTCCACCTAAGCATGGAAAGGCGGTGGCTGAACACAGAAATTGAATTAACCAAATCCCTTTGACGAAGTTCGTGTTTGCTGGTAACTCGGTTAAGACGGTACCCTGACCAAAAAATCGGCGTGAGATATGAGCGTTCCTATTGGTCTAACGGCACTGGTGGCGCATGAATTACAGTAGTGAATACGCCCAGATTTTAGAATAAAATCTTTATATAATCGAATTTTGGTCTTTTGAAAAAAATAATTCTACAAAAATGTTTGTTATTAAATTGTCTATCCATTAGTGTTAGTATAAAAAATAATCAATGAACACTTTACGAGGAGATACATAATATCAATAATTATTTCTCAATTTCATGTTTTTTTGGAAGTAGATTAGTGAAATATATACAACATTTAAAAAAAAACTAAATCTACCATTTTAAAATCAATATTATGTAGAAATTTAATGTATTTTTATTAATTGGCTATTTGACTGATTTCAGAAAAGTATTGTAAAAAATTGTAAATTTTATTTTATACCTCTTACAAATATTTTTTTCCTAAAAAAAGCGTTATTATTTAGAAAAAATATTTTATTTTCTTAATAATTTGAAAAGCGCGCGAAAATAGTCGGTCACGTGACATTTCGGGCTATGACGTCATATTTTAATAAACAGACGCGAACTACGACGCTGTACACACTATTCGAGAGAATACTCTAAAATTTCTTAAGGTTCTTCATTGGAAATTGTGAAAATGTCAACCTACAGGACGTGTGCCGTGCCAATGTGTGGAAATACAACCATTAAATATCCTGACAAATTGTTTATACACGTTCCTAAATGTCCTAATCGTCGAAAGCAATGGTTACAGTTAGCACGCCGAGATCCAAAGTTTACTTCTGATAAATCTGTGATTTTCTTTTGTCAAGATCACTTTGATGCAAGTAAGAAATCAGCAACCGCCGATCCTTCATAATTTATTGAACCTACTTAACATTTTGTGCTTTATACTCTTATTAAAAATATTATTTGTGTCACTTTACAGCTGCCTAATGACATGGAAAATTACACAGAATATAGCATAATGGGTTCTGTTGGCAAAATAAGAATGAAGCCTGACTGTTTGCCATCGATATTTGAGTGTCAACCAGACAGAATAAAACGTACCGGTCTTCCACATCCTCGATCAGCCATAAGCAAAAGGCGACGTATGGATATATTACAGGACATATTTGCTAAGGAAACTGAAATACCAGCAACATCAGGCATGACAAGTAATAGCGGTGAGTAAAACCTTTTCAGTACAAATGGTTCAATAGTTTTGGTCTGTAGTACTAACATTAAGTGTAAGTACTTACATAGCAATATTATAAATAATATATTTTGATTGTTACAGATTTTCAGTCCACTACTGAAAAGGATGACTGGTCTACTAATTTACAACATAAAGCGACACAAGCATGCCCTGAAGTAACTAATAAATTGGTTCAAGTATGCATAATATCGAAGATTAGGAGCAAACCTGTACAAACTACTAGTCAAGCAAAGGATAAACATACTTCTCCTATGAAGACTAATACTACATGTACTGCAACATCACCTTTGAAAATCACAAAGTCTGAAGTTGAATCAGCGAGGTTTGGGAACATTAAAAGCAAGAGAAAATTATTATTCAGTAGTGAGATAAAAGCGTCATCTTCAAATAGTTCATCACCATCTAAGCATTCACAGTTAAATACTGACACATCACCGTCAGTCCAGTCCTTACTTACAATCACATCAACTAGCAGTAACCAAGAAACTCAATCTGAATTGTCTGAAATAAAAAGGAAAATTGAAGCAGAAGCTCTCTATCAAAAGTCACTTGAAACTACTCTATGTTTAATCATGAATAATCCTAGATACTATATTGGTATTTCAAAGGATTGTTATGTTTTAATTGATATTATACAAAAACATTTAAAGCTGTCCAAAGAACACATAGTATTATGTTTAAAAATAATTAGATTAAATACACCATTTTCTGAGCTTGGAGATCAATTTGGCATGTCTCTGTCTTATGCCAGTAAAATTTTTATGACATCGGTACCTCTTATAGCAAGTGTTCTCCATCCATTTATCATCAAATCAAATAAAAGAGCAGTAAAGCGAAACCTGCCTATGGCATTCAGACATAAGTACCATAATATCTATTGTATCATAGATTGCCTTGAAATAGAAATACAAAAACCATCAAAATCTGTAGAGCAGGCGTTAACATGGTCAGATTATAAAAAAGCAAACACTGCCAAATACTTAATCAGTAGTACACCTGATGGTATCATAAACTACATTTCACCCGGATATAGTGGCAGAATCACTGATGTACAGTTAGTACAGGACTGCAATTTTTTAGATTGTTTAGAACCAGGTGTGTCTATACTTGCAGACAGAGGATTTAAACATATAGAAGAACTTTTACTGCAAAAAGGAATTATATTAGTAAGGCCTCCAAGTGTTTCATCTAACTCAAAATTATCTAGACGGGATGTAATCAAAACAAAACAGATAGCTAGTTTAAGAATACATATTGAGAGAGTAATAAGACGTTTGAGAGAATTCTCCATGTTAAAACCTCATGCTGTAGTTAATATGAAATTGTTAAAACATTTAGATGACTGTGTTGTTATTGCATGTGCACTCATTAACCTGCAGGGTGGTATAATTAAAAATACATGATTTACTAAGATTAAATTGTTTTATTTTGTACTATTATACAACAATGGATAGATTTCTTTTTTCCAAAAAGTCACTAACTGACACAGTAAGTCTTTTATATAATCAGCATTATATTTTACAGGCACAATATTGACCTCATTATTATTTTCAAAGTCCCATGATGCCACACAGAACAAAGACTTTTTCAATTTAGTTACATGCAACTGCAATTGCACTTGTGCATAATACTTGGCAGTGATCTGATTATTGGAAACATAATTTTTGGATGTTTTTTCATTAATGGGACACTTTATTTCTATCACAGTATCACCATTTAAAATCCCATCAGGTGATGCAGCTAACATAGAATACTCTTGACATATGAATAGTCCACATTGAGAGATTTCACCGAGTTTCTTTTTTAATTTTATTTTTACCAGATCTTCTAACCTTCGACCTCTTTTCATGGGAATTGTGTCACCCATTAATATTGCAATTAATGAACCATCTGATGTTTTACAGCGAGTCACATCAAAGGCTTTTGACGCTGTTATTCTTGCATATCGTAGTTCGTACCATGCTGAACTTTTATGCTGCTCACTTGTTAGCTTTTCCACATCACTGATATTCTTTTCTGTAAAAACTGGACATATTTTGTTTATAAATTTATCACAGTCATTTTCAGTATTAAATCTGTGACTCAAATAGTGCAATGAAAGCAGTTGAACTATCTCTTCTTCATAAACGGGTTGATGTTGTAAAATTTGGCAGTTTTGAAGTTCCCTTTTCCTGCTTAATTCTAAAAAGTCGCATAGTACGCCTTCATCTCGTTGGATATAGGAACTATTTCTTTTAACCATTTCTTTAATTTTTATGAACTTCAGAGTGCTGCCTACTTTAGAAAGTTTTGATTTCTTCCAGTAACATTCAGTGGCAGTGCAAGATGGCTCCTCACTACGTCTATGAGTCCACATCAAAAAAGCAACGGCATGTTTGCAGCAACCTTGGGCAGCAGGGCAGTCATGACATTGAACATTTTGTACTACTCCTTCCTTTTCATCGATAATCATGGATGTCGAGTATGGTTGTTGACGAACCTTGTGTTCAGGGCAAATTTTGCATTTGATGGTACACAAACTTGCCTCCCTCTTCAGCTGAACATACCCTATAGCGTCATCACCATACGACTGTCGCGAAGATCTGAAATTAGAAACATAACCTCTATAAGTAATTTATAAGTAACTTTATTTTTATATATATATTTTTATTTTCTCAGAGTTATTTATATCGATTGTTTTTATAAATAAAATATACTTACACAGAAGTTTTTACATTCCGAAACTCGGCACAGCAAAAGTTAGGATTACAGGCAAAGAAATTTGCGACCATGAATGAATCGACTCTGGGTAGATTCGCACTATCGGCTTTTATGAATCCTTGCTCCATTATGTCCAACTTCTCAGAAGAATAAATTAAAATACTTAGAAAATAGTTTATTTTTAGATAAAGCAAGCAAATAGTAAACACAGTACAACTCTTTGTTTGTTGTTTAAAATGTGACGTCACACGATGCATCAATCATGGCCGCTCCCGTTTTGGATCATTTGTTCCATAGATAAAAAAAGGCAAATTTGTTTTCCAAAAATAAAATATTAACATTATATATATTGACGAAAAAACAATTGTACATTTATTATTTACCTACAAGCTAACATTTCCAACACATTACATATTTTATTGCAATATCTGTCAAATAGCCAATTGATATTTGTTTTTAATTAACGAGTAGATAGCTCCTAAAAACAGCACAAAAAACGGCTTGCGCGGCGTTTTGCTCGGGGTACCGCCTTAAACTGTGAAATTATTAGTGGCCGCGGACGACGGTGCTTTTTGCGGCAGCGGTTATAGTGCTGTTTATTTTTTAGAGATTAACATGAAGTCGTGTAAACAGCTTTTAAATGAAATTCCGCTTGTTATTTTGTTCGGCCGGGGGTGGATGAAAGTCTGGCTGAAAGTTTTGGCTTAAATTGTTTAAGTGTAAACATGCTACCTTTACATTGTTACTGATCCGAACCAGGTTTCAAACAGAGCCCGTTTGATTTCCATAATACCGTTCATGGTTCAGGCGACACGATATTTTATCAGTCCAAAATATATTGTCGTAGAAATTCATTCACATACAATTCGTCTCAAATGAACTTTTGAGAAGATAAGTTCCGGACAAGTCGAGATTATCGACTAAATAAATCAGGACGCGAGGTGCCCTGAAGATTTATTGCGTGTAGAGTGAGGAACACGCCTTATCTTGTGTTTGGACCGAAACAATTCTCTCCTTTGTTGAATACATGCTGAGTATGTACCTTCGGTGTAGGCATCATAATGAAGATTTATCACTATTATTTCTTTCATAATCCGTTACTGCGAGATATAAACACTCGTTCGTTCAAACATATCAGTCATTTTGTGCCTGCTATTCTTGAAGACCGTGTTCCCAGCAAGAGCTTCATAAATCAGCATTCTGAGACTCTATTGGAGGGGTATCCGAAAAATTCTTGTGAGAAACTTATTTATACATATGTTGAAGTATAAATTGAAGGGGACTGAACGAATGCGATACAAAATAAGGCATGAAAGTTTATGTAATGGGTAAGTAGATATCATTGATGTTTTCCTTCGTATATCCTTTAGATTTTACCTTCTTCATTTATTTGTTTAGGTATTCCAGACGTCTTCTGAAATATACAATAAAAATCGTGGGAGAACTTTACCTCGTTATGTCATCTTTACCTTTTGAGTTATCTGGCAATCAACTTCTTTAAGGCCCGATTTTCAATAGTCTGTTAACTTTTAGCTGAGGAACAAAAATGGCGCTTTGCTAGCTTGTGTATGAATAAGTGCGAGTCGGACTCGCTCACTAAGGGTTCCGTACCGTTATCGCAAAAGAACGGCAAAAAAATCACGTTGGTTGTACGGGAGCCCCACTTAAATATTTGTTTTATTCTATTTTTAGTAATTGTTGTTATAGCGGCAGAACAGAACAGACATACATCATGTTTGAAAATTTCAACTGTATACAGCCTTGTCACCAGGCAGGACAGACAGACAGACGGTCCCGTTTTTATCCTTTGGGTACGGAACCCTAAAAGTATGTCAACCGACCATTTTTATTTCTCATTTAAAAGTTATCTGTCTATTGAAAAATCGGCTCTATGTCTAATATAAAACTACATACTATAAACGCAATTAAATGCACAAACAATTAGTTGGGGTGTTACGTTAAGATGATTTAGCTATCCCAGACCGACTCAATGAAGCATTACCTATCAACCCAAGCTAGGTATTTAATCAGGCAGAGTAGCACAATTAATCTTACAGCAAGTTTAATTACATCTTATCGTTTGTCAGTCACCTTTTTTTTATAGCTCAAATTTCGTACAGTTCAACTATTTTCTTAATATCCTTCAGCAAACTTCGTGTTTCGTCAGTCGACGGATTTCTTTCAGTTGCCGTTTGCACTTGGTGCATACGGGACGCTCTCAATCAAGTATATAGAGTTGTTAATACTCTTTTAACTTAATGTAATTTATTTTAAAATTGGAAGGAAAGCTAAAATTAAAAAGGAAAATAGTTTTAATGTTCTATTCAGTTCACACGGAAATCAAAACAAAAAAACAATAAGAAATATGTATATATATTTAAATTAAAACTTACCACTTGAAACATAAATATATATATTAATTTTGATTTTTAACTTTGTTCTGAATTCAAATTATTATACACGACAAATCTAATAATTGATGGACATGGCAATTAGCATTCGTTTGTATTCGGAAATGCGATGATTTCTGAGGGACATTAAGAAAATATTGTACTGTAACTAAAACTTTCAAGTCGCAATCTCGTCTTAGCAAAAATCAATGTCATACACTTCTCAAAATGAAGAGACATTTGAGATTTTTTTGACAAATTGAGACCTCCCTATATTCTTCCAAATCATGGTCATGAATAATCCAACTCAACTCCATCTCGAATTATCAAATTGTAAGTTTTAGCATTGACATTTATCGTCATTTACCGAGGGATTTTTCCCTTGTGACTGAGTGAAGTAAAGGCCTTCCAAACTGACTTGGAATATAAACGTAAGACTTTAATGTGAAAATACCGCGAACTACCCTTCTCTCGTGTTCACCTAACTTACTTACACGTGAGATAAACTAAGCTTATCACCCGATTGCGGTATTTTTGGCTCTACAATCACCAATATTTCTTTACAGTGGTTTTTTTCCCTGCAAGAACCCCGGAACACAGACCCATATTCCAGGAAAAAGTATCCAGTATTCTTAGTACCCTTTAGTAGTACCCGGAAATTTAATATGAAACCTTTGTATTTCTATCTTTCAATTATAAAACCACACACATAACGTAACATCACGCCTGTATTTCCCGAGTGGGTGCGCAGTGCAACCAACCAACCAAGCAACAATTCAACAGAAATGTTTAACTCCCATGTAAATAAACGAGCCTATTGCCATCCACGGGATACAAATTTAGACTCCGGGCTGCTCCTGAGAAATTCAAAATGGAAAACGCCTAAAAAAATATTCTTTATTTTAATTATACTATTAAGCGGCACTTTTGAAAGTAAAAAAAAAATTAAAGGTAATAATAATAGATTTTACCGTCCATTCGGAAAAATAGCTTGGTATGTAGAAGAACGGACAAGAAACTCCATACTTACTCTTTAAAATTCATATATGTGAGGATAATGCACCCAAACTAAAACTACTATTACAAACAGTACCGGGAAAATTCATTCATTTGATAGATAGACATGGATAGTGGATTAGAGATAGACATGGTTCTCACATACTTACAAATATTGCAAACATAGTTAAATTACCTAATTTAACAACAACGAAACAGTATGCGAGTCAATTTCTTAAACAAAAAAGAGAAGAAAAAAATAAAATAAAGCGTTACTACAATTATGAATATAACATAAATTTGCCAGTTTGATTTTGTCTACACTGAAGATTGTCCTATGTCGCAGGACCAGCACGTTTCCAAGCATTCTTATCTTGAATACAATCCCAATAACACTCTGTCCAACCTGGGTATCGAATCCAGGACCTCATGTTCAGCAGTAGCAATTCCCGCCACTAGAACAACGAGGCATGACCAACCAGTTGTAAAACCATAGAGAAACGAGAAATCAATACATACAGAGCCTTGAACATCGTCACCAAGTTGCCAGCTTGTCGGTTTTTTAACGGTTAAATTTCGGGGAGTATGCGATGGAATTGCATGATCTAATTCCGGCAAACCCGTTTCATCATCGGACTACCAGACGCATATGGTGGACATCCTACCCATACGCATTAAACGTTTTGGGAATACTTTCATTACGCGTACAGCTATGGAGAGGAATTCCCCGTAGCAGTTTGTGTTTCCCGATAGGTACAATCTAGGGTTCTTTAAGTCAAGAGTGAAAAGGTATGTTCTAGGCTAGTGGCTTCACTATCGACCGTATCATCGCTTACCATTAGGTGGATAGTGGTCAAGCACAAGCTTATTTCAAATAAAAATTATAATTCAAAATACCAAAGTTAGAAAACATCATAGTAATTAATTAACTTACTACGTGAAAGGCATAACTCTTACCACGTTAGTTTTAAAGATATTAATATCTTCTGGAACTTCTCCTGGGAGCTAACTGGAAGAGTGAGCTTCTTTTAATTAAACGATAATGAATGAAAATGGACCGGATGTTTTAGTTCCCATGTTATGAGTTTTATAACATGGGAACAACATAGAGTTTCAGCCTCTTCTGCATTATTTAAGTTACACTATTATTATTTTTCTGTGGTTTTTAAAACCATTAAATTTACTATTATATCTTATAATTATGTTTCTAATTTCTTATTAACAGTAAATTACTTAGGTCCAGAGAAACGAAAGTTTACATATAACAGGCTATTAATAAGTATTACAATATATCATATAAGTATGTAGTTAAGTCACCAAAAAAATTTGGTAAACACAAAATTATTTGGAACGTGTTATAAAATTGAAATTAGGATGAAACAAACTTAACGCTGTTTAAATAAATATTTTCCTGCTAATTATTTTGGAAAAACTGTAAGCTTAAACTATAAATATTTGAAAGCCAGTTTCATATTTCTTACAAATTAATAAGCAAACAAAACTAATTCTGTCTTGCTAGCTAAAATTCCAATCTTAAAAATTTAAATTATTTCAGGTCTAAAAACTAAACTTAATTTAAAGTTCATCAGCATCGTACTATCTAGTGTTATTTTTTCATAAAACTTGTGTATAAAGACATTTCAAACTTTTTTTATTAGACAGAGTTTATTTACAAGTTCGTTTGTTAATAAATTATAATCAAGCAGCGTGGTTGAACTCAAAGTTGTATACTAACACCTACTTTGTTTGAAGTTGAGAAAGAAACTTCGCTGTTCGATTGAACTCCGTGTCTATGCAAACTCTACAGCAAACTCTACATTATCATCATGGCCAAAGCAAAGAAGAATATGGTAAAACAACGGCTGCACTTCCTCCCACTAAAAGTGCACCTCACTAACATCAGGGGGTTGCACTCTAATCTCGATCCGGTCCACCACCACCTTGAGACCGAGAAGCCGCACCTGTTTTTCCTAACGGAGACGAAGATAACAACCCCGTCGGACGTGGCGTACCTCAACTACCCGGGTTACTCTCTTGAACACAAGTTCAAGAAGCAGGCTGGGGTCTGTGTGTACGTCCGCGATGACATATGTTGTCGTCGTCTCCGTTGCTTTGAGAAATCGGGTTTTCCTGCCAAATGGCTACTTGTGGATACCGGCGTGGAGAAGTCTCTCTACATCGGCGTCTACCGATCGCACGCTGGTGACCAGGAGACAACAGCGCTCTTTAATTGCCTCGTGGAGTCGGCTGATATGGCCCAGCAACGGTACCCAACAGCGAAGCTTATTTTTCTGGGGGACTTTAATGCCAATCATAAGGAGTGGTTGTACCCGTATCGGAAAACTGACCATGCCGGGTTAGAGGCGCGCAAGTTTTCTTTATCGCTAGATCTAACCCAGCTGGTGAATGTGGCAACGCGTGTACCGGATGTTGACGGCCATACACCCAATTGCTTAGACCTTCTGTTGACAACTGATCCGGACAGTCATTCGGTATCGGTCTCAGCCCCGCTGGGAACGTCTGACCACTGTCTGGTGAAATCCGTGTCGACTTGCTCTCCTCCAGATGAGAGTCCTAGAGGCACGAGGCGAGTATGGAGATACGAGTCAGCAGACTGGGACGAGATGCGGCACTTTTATGCGTCTTATCCTTGGCGGCATGTGTGCTTCTTCTCGGGTGACCCCTCGAGCTGTGCGGACGCGATTACGGATGTGATTCGGCAGGGAATGGAGTATTTCATTCCATTCTCCGACATTCCGCTCGGTCACAAATCCCGACCTTGGTATAATGCAGAATGTGCCCACGCTGAGGCCCGAAAAGAGTCTGCCTACCAAGCCTGGGTCGGGACCCGCGACCGCAAAGTTAGAGCGCGTAGGGTTCGCGCGAGGAAAAGAGCCTTTAACTCTGCAGCCAAGTTCTGCAAGCGGGTTCTGCGTCGGGCGCGTTTTGACCATATTGGACGTATTGGGGCCAAGCTGGCATCGCATCCTCCGGGTAGTAAACAGTTTTAGTCCCTGTCTAAAGTGGTTGAAACGAATTTCTGTCGTCCCACTTTACCTCCAATGCTGAAACCTGATGGGTCGCTGGCTTACTCTGCAAGTGAGAAAGCAAATTTATTTGCATCTCTCTTCGCTAACAATTCGCGTCTGGACGCTGGCTCCAAGCAACCACCTTCTGTACCTCATTGCGACTCTTCGATGCCGGAGATTGCTGTGCACATTAAAGAGGTCCGGAGAGTATTGTGTAATAATTGTTTTTTGTATTGCTGAATTTCGTTATGCCAATGTAAATTATCTTAATTATTAAGTATGTATTTTATGCTTATCATTAGTAAACCCATAGAGGCGACGGCTGGGGGCGGCCTATGTCCAGCAGTGGACGTATTTCGGCTGAAATGATTACGAAGATGACTTGTACATTACATTGTATAGATTTCTCATAGAAATGACAATTATAAATGAAAATTAAAATTATTATAATTATTATTATTAATTATTTATAGATAAAATCATTGTAATTTTGTAAGAACATAACAATTTCATGGTGATAGCCCTAAAGAATCAGCTGTTTTTGTTTGTTTGTAAATATTCTATCTTCTAAGTGGTTCAAATATAAGTATTCATGACTGTTATGAAAACTGATACATTATCAACACATTACATAACACCACGCCTTGATTCCGAAGGGTTAGGCAGAGGTGCACCTTGTAAATCTATATTTTGCCGGTAATGTTAAGGTGTGTCAAGTCCCATTTAATAATGGGTAGCCTATTACAGTACAAATATTTTCTTAATGGCGCTCGGCAAACTTCGTGTTTCGTCATTCCTCGGATTTCTATCAGACTTCCAATTTGATTGAGAGATTCACTCACATTCAGACATCTAGTCATACACAAACACTGGTTATAAGTTCTCCGCACCTGGCCTTTCTGAAGAACATCACCTGTAAGGTCTTCGTATGTCTTTCTAGGGCATCACTTTCAAACTAATTTATCAAACCCGCTAGTCTAAAGGGTGCCATTTTTTATGAAGATTTTTCCAACTTTTTTCATTAAATTTCTTAAAGTATTTGCAAAGTTCCATTCGTTTTTAACGCTGGAAAAAATCTTCTCACTTTTGCACTCCCTTAATGTTGACCGAAATTCTTAGGAATATCTATAGGAAACTACGTTCAAAGTCAATTCCTCATTTCTCTAGTATTACTTTCTGCTGGCTGGGTATTTGAATTCTTAACAAATTTGAACGAGGGAATTGCTTAGACACTTTGTACTAAAACCAAATACATATATTTGTCGATTGGCAAGTATGATTTATTTATGTTTTTATCTTTTGTACACATAACTTGTGCAACTATGGCACCATTTATATCATAGCCATTGTTATTTATATTCAAGACTGAATAAATTCCATTTGGTAATGTAATTGTAACCAATAAAATGTAAGCTTAGCGTTACAACAACTAAATCATGATACAAGACCTAGAAAAGCTTTCTTAAAATAACGTTACGCAACACTAAAAAACGCAAACAAAAAAATAAAAAATTATAGTCGTGTTTTTTCAACAATGGCAACAATAGCTACAAGACCCGCTCACTCTATACAGATTGGTTGGTGTAAGCGCTTGTGTTGTTGCGTGCTCCCATCCCATTAAGATAAGCCAACCAAAACGAGACGCGTGGCTTACGATTAATGACGGGAAACAAAATGCTGTCTGCAAGCCTGTTATATTGAATGGACCAAACATAACAACCACAATGTGGTGCCCACAGATGATAATGAAATGAATGTACGGGAAACCGCACAAGTTGCCGCTGATTATGCATTTTCCAGCCAACAACGATGAAAATAAACATTTGCACAGCGTAAAATAACCGATCACTTACGTTGGGAAACATGAAGAACATTATAAATGTTCAGATTAAAACAGGGTAGTGTGATTAAAATTTTAGAGAACAAAGACAACACAATTAATGCTGCTATAAACTCAACCAAACAATGTGTTAGTAAACTTTGTCCACAATGTATGGGACCACAAAATGGTGATACATTTCAAGTGACAGAGCACAAACAGAAAAATGTTTGTACAAAAACAAAACTATCTCCATATTTTACGTTAGGAGCCCAAAGTAAAACACTATTCAGGCCAATTCGCGGGTCTAAGCAATTATGACAGTAATTATACTACCTATTATAATTCGCGATCTAGATTCTACTGAATAAACTAATAGGAGCGATAATCTGTACCTTTACAACGACTGTGTAGTTAAATATGTGTGGCCACGAACGCAACGAGTGCGGTTGATATAGATAGAATATATAATTGAAGATAGACACGTCATTGTACTGTAATTAAGGACATCGTTGTGTCCTACATACCGCAGACCACAACCGATATACATAAACAGCATCTCCTTGATGACTATAGACTACTGTATGCATCTTATCGACCTCTGCGATGGGGTCAACCAAAGATGTTTCGCCCAATTTACCCAAGACAAAAGCAGACTGGGGTCCGAGATAGCCTTACAGCCGCTGACACCTTCTATCATGCAAATATCTGTCTTAGTCACAGGTAGTCAGAAGCACAGTCTTAAGTCTAGTTCGAACTACGAGACACGAGACACGATGCTCTAGTTTGTTGGGTTATGTAAAATACAGACATCAATAATAATTCAATGACCGCATGACGTTAAAATGGACTCTGGGACTTGTATGTACGTTTTAAATGCTGCATAGGTCTCGAACACAATACACGTTAGAGTAACTTTTCTAACCTGAGTGGACTATGAAATTCAATTTAACTTTTTTAAATACCTTTTACACAGAACTGCGATGTGCAAAGTAATATACGTAAAATTTTCTGCAATTAAAACTCTGTACACTTACTCGATAGAATACGTGTTAGAGTCAGGATGCTATCAACTGTAAGTTTAATCATACAAATTAAAAACATCTTACTGTCGACACGTTCATAAAGTCACCCCATAAGTCCACATTGTTTGAAATGACTAATTATATTTTTAGCCTACACTATCTCACTACTTGGCAAAGACCTCCCCCAACTCCTACCATATATTCTTTTGCTGAGCTATCTTAAATCTACCTTTGTCGTAGGTGTGAAAGAAAATAGAGTTATTATATCTTCAATAAGACCTACAGACAGCGTTACAATACAATACGACACAGATATACAATAATACTATGTGCATGGATCTGTCTCTGTTTCTGCTGGATTAGAGATTGTCGTCGATTTACTGTCGTGTCTCATCCAGTCGTACACTTAAACTAAAGGGGGTATTCATCGCTGAACATCACAAACTGGGATATGATCAATTTAATGAATGTTAGTTTCGTGTCTCGTTAAATCGCACCAGGCTTTCGGGCCAATCTCTGAATAAAAAATAATATTTACCGAGACTCCGCTGTTGACGTCGCACGGCTGTTATTTACACTGGAGCATCCTCGAAATTGGGAAGTTTAAAAAGTGTAAAGTGACGAATTATTCCATTTCAACGTATAACAAGGCAATTGTAGTGAACCTGTATCAGACTGAGGCTACGGTACGCTTGCTAGTTTTGTATTGTCTTAGTAAAGGGTGTTAGGTCGAGGGTGAACTATTTATTATAGTGCGCGTCCAGTAATTCTGGAAGCATGTCTCGCTCAATGGCAGGACACTTAGGCACAAAACTGTCCTTGTCTTAGGATTGTGTAAGACATGTTTAAGTTTAGGGAAACCTGTATTGTATGGGCCGCTGCTAATCCTTCCTAGGACTCGCATTCGAGGCCCTGCAGTACACGTATACGACTAACCTGCTTCTGAAAGGCAGCCACACGTCACGTGGGTGGGAATCTAGACTATTGCCAATTAACTCATTAACGTAATTCAAATAAACGTATTTATCAATGCAAGCGTAGCGATCCTACCAACAGGGAGTTGGTAAATAATGCACTTTGCAATCCCTTTGTCTAATTAATTTCATACTTCACTATTGTTGTTCCCCTTTTTTTTAAAAAAAGGGCCGACAATAACACTAAATCTAGGACATTTTAGGAAAAACGAAATTTTTATCAGCCTAGGGTCGTTTAGAAACAGTCACACTATTATAATCATATTACTGGATCATCATTACTATTAGGTGAGATAGTTTTCAAACGCGAGCCTATAGTTAATTCAAATAAAAACATTTCAGCTGAAAGACGTTCACTGCTGGACATGCGTCTCTCCATCGACCGACTCTTCAACGGAATACCGCGGCCTTCACCAAGTCATCAGACTACCTTTTAGGGGCCTTTTTGGGGGCTCGAACACTTAGAATTTCTAAGGGTGATCCTAGAAAAGTGCAAAAAAATTGAAACATCTAAATAATATGCCGCATTGAATGTGATCACATTCAATGCGGCATATTATTTAGATGTTGCACTCATCATTAAAGCCAATATTTCACGGCTCTACAGGAACCTGTTCTCTCCATAATTGCTGCATCTAGTCACACCCGCTTATTTCAGAGCCCTATAGGTATTTGGCTTAAAACAAAATTTTAATCATTATTAAAACGGAATGCCTCCCCAGATGTGCGATAAAACGCTTTGATGGCACCAAGAATGTTTGCGACGATTACCTATTCTCTAAGCGATTTGACGCTGGCTTGGTAGCTGCGAGGATATTTCCTTATTGTATAGATTTTCTTTTATCTTTATTATTGCTGTTAAGTTGTTTAATTGTTGTTAAGTTAGATATGATTAGTCAGTTTCTTATTTCTTCGTCACCACCATCATTTCAACCGAAGACGTCCTCTGCTAGACTTCTCCAAGGTTAGCCGAATCGACCGGCCCAGTGCTCTTCGTATTCAGTGAATTCCCAGGGGAATCGAAGGTGAAGGTCACGATCTTCACCAGGGAATTGGTCCACCTTGTGGAAGGCCTTCCAAAGTTGCGCCTTCCGGTACGGTATGGTTCTTACCACAACTTACGGTATGGTTATCGTAAGTTGTGTTAAAGCTGGGGTTAAGATTTCAGGAGTAGCGCGGAGTTCTCTTATACAGTTGACACTGACTTAGCACTTATTATGAACAACAAAAGTACTTATATCTGATAACAATAGAGCAGCAAAAAATTAAGTGAGGACGTTATTCGGTACAGTCCTGAACAAAATGTGTTTAAAAAATCAATGAAGATTTTTCAACAGTGTATTTACATAACGAAACACAATGAACACAATTATTGTTTCACACAAAAACAGCAACACTTTCTTTCTAATTAAAATGCAAATTCAGACAAATAATTCAGAAAGGCAACTTTTAGTACCCTCATTAACAAAAGCCCCCTTTTTATGTGGGGCCGTGGTGAAAATGCTGAATGTACGTAATTGGCTTTATATAACGGCTTGTTGAATTAATATCTAAGATAAAGATATAATTTATGGCGAAGAAAAGGCCCATATTCAGTTAAATTGATAATTTATTTCTTTTGAATTGTCCAGCTAAGAACACTTCATTACCCAAGGTTTGCTCTATCAGACCAATTTTGTAAGTAAGAGGAAAATGAGACATTATCTTTTATCAGCAGTTGGTAGATGGTCTACAAATCTGTAAAGAAGTTGTATATTTTAGTATTCGTTAAGTAGAGATTTTATAGAAATGTTAGAGAAATATTTTCATTCATGCGGGGAGGTACTTTTATATAAATTACCAATTGGCTCATTATTAAAAAACAACATCATCATGATCATCATCATATCAGCCGAAAGTCGTAATCTGCTGGACATAGGCCTTCCCTAAGCGTCACCACTTTGACCTGTCCCGTGCGTCTCGCAACCAGGGGATCCACAAAACATCATCTTCCATCCCCCCTCCGATCCACCAACAAAAAACAACATTGGTGTTTACAAATTAGTTGAAATAAAGTATGATCTTTGTTCGGGCAAGCAATTCTATTCAGATGTTTCTGTCGAAATACTAAACTATTTAGTTTTGAAACTAGCACTGGCACTTTACACCAAGATTCAGAATATTTTTATTTCGTTGTAAGATCTTCAGCGAAAACGCAAATATAAATTGAATGTCTTGTTCCCTGTCTCCTCTGAATATTCTAAAGGCAGATTTCACTTAACGGAATGCAAAGACCAAATCGAAATGAGGGAAGTGGAATCGCATTACATGCAAACTTGAATGACCAAAGAAAACGTCCGCGTCATCAAGACATTATTCATACTGTTAAGGTTGTCCTAGCTGACGGCACGAACTCGATTTTGTGCGCGGGGTTAAAATGCATGCTATCTCATCCGACAACAAGTGCGAAAGAGATAGATGCTGCGATGCGCGGTAATAAGCTAGTTCACGTACGAATTAGCACTTTTGCAAATTTGTAGAGAAATGGACGATGATTTAGGACGAAAACGAGCGCATGAAATTTTATAAACAAACATTTGGAAATATGGATATCATGAAAAAACTAGATATTGATGAGACAAATTGATATCATTTTGAACGTTAATTGTCAAACAGTGGCGTAATCGCAAGACAACGTTTGTATGGAAGAATGATCGACTAGTGCAACCTTAACACTGCAAACTGTACATAAAGTCTTTAAAGCTGTTAAACAAGAAGTTGTTTTAAAACTTAAATGGTTAAGTTACTTTATGTTTGATAAATACACAGAGCGCCAGTTTATAGCAACACTATAGTAGATTATGCACCGAGGGGCTAAAGTTGTGTCTTATGTCACGGGCGTCATATTGAATCTCGAGCGTAATGAAGGATTCGGGATTTCACTCACGAGCAAAGCGAGGGTGTTAATCGGGATTTAACTCACGAGCAAAGCGAGGGAGTTAATACAAGAATCCTGAATGCAGCGAGGGATTCCAGCTAGCCCAAGGCAAAGACACCTTTAGCCCAGAGGAGGATACTCTACTTTTTACACCTACTGTGAGAAAATAATAGCCATAGTACGAAAAACAAAGTATTTATTAAATAAACAAACAGTAAGAATAACATATTTAGAACTAGTTAGTTATATGCACTTACATATTAATTGAAGTTAATGGTAACATTTGAGACATTAGTCCAGTTGTGCAAAGATAAAGTTAAGTTTTTATTTGGAACGTTTATAGATGTTGATGTGGAATTTATTTGAGTTTTGCTCGTCAATGCTTCAGAATCTTGTATTTGCAGAGGAGCATTTTGGGTGGTGAAAGTTGGTGAAGGTGGTGCATGAGGCTCAGGGAAAGATGGAATGTGATGGTGTGATGTTGAAGGTTGTGGTGAAAAAGAATCAGAAGACGCTTTTAAAGTGATGCTGTTACCAATTTGACAGCTTATTTTAGTTTTGTTTTGTACAGAATTTTCAATGAAGCCCTCCGCTACTGTATCCGATTTCCAGCCACCATGGCGTTTTATTTGGGTTATATCTGCTCTCGCATCCGCTAAAAGTGTAGCCGACGTTCGACGAAAACAATGACCCGTATAGAGCTCGATATTTGGTAATCCTAAGTATTTGGCAATTTCCTTCGGCATGGCACTTATTTTGTTCTTCCCAATCTCTTGACGGGTGCATTTTCCACTACTGAACACTACAAAAAATCGGTTGGTGTTTATGTTAGGAGGCCGCAGAGCTTGATCGTTTTCCACAACCTTTACATATGCTCCGCGGATGACAAATGACCTTTCCTTTTTGGTTTTACTGTCTGGCAAATCAATAACAACTCTTCTGAGTGTTTTTCAATATCTTGGACCTTCATGTTTAGCATTTCTTGACAACGACAAGCCCCATTCACTCCAATAATTAAAGCCACCTGTAACAAAAATAAAAATAAATTTTACTAACAACATACGTAAGTTCAGTAAGTATACATAAGCGTTCTTGTTGCTATTTGCTACCATGCTGTATTTTATTTAGTTAAAAATAAAATGATGTACTTACTTTTACGGCAAGATAACTATGATCAGGAGCTTCATTTAAAAAAGTTTCAACATTCAAAGGTGTGAAAACTTTCGATTTCTTTGATTGGTGACTTTCCGATTTCCTCTTTAGAAATGCTAATAGTTTAGCGTATGTCTTGATGTCTAAATTGTGTTTCATGCTTATTTGCTTTGTGTTTGACCTAAGCATTGAATAAGTACACCATAGGCTACTTGACTTCTGAGTACAAGATAAATGCTGAAAATACACTAATAGAACTGGTTCCGAAATGGACTTGACGCCTTTCATACTTTTCCATTTTTGGAAATTGTCGTAGGCTTTAATATAAGTTTCCTTTGACTTTTCCGGCAGTAAATTATTGGAAATATTATTAGCTTCGTTTGTAATGAATTCAGGAGTACAATCACTTTCATCACTCGACATTTTATAATACTTTGTTGATAAATTTATAGTACATTACTGCCGCGGTCTATAATGACTACTTTGCTGGTCGCGTTGATTATGGCCGACAGCGCAGCGTAGCGCAGCGTAGCGCAGCTCCAGGCCGACACAGCGCGGTCAGCGTGCAGCACTTGATGGACGAGCTAAGATAAAGCGAGGACAGCAAGGGCTGCAATGATGGCAAAGCTGAAAGGCCTAGAGCGTAGCTAGGCTAGCTCGAGGAAGGGATTGTGTTTCTTGTTTTTTTTTTTTCAATAATGGCGGTTAGATGTTGAAATGAAATAAAAGAAGCTGTGTGTAAGGTATTAACAAAATTCTTTTTTTATGATAGGCTTAATTGTGACATTAAGTGTGGAATATGATATGCAATCGTTCAAATGCCCGCCTCGGCTATTTAGTGGTACGGATCCGAGTGGTCCAATTTTTTAATGACTCTTCTGCATAGATCCGGATCTGAATTTGAGCAATGGCCATGTCATCGGTCGATTGTGGTTTGTTTGCATAGGCCTGCGACTTCAAAAAACCCTACAAGAAAAGGTCTACCGGCGTCAAATCGCATGACCTTTGTGGCCAATTCACATCAGATCTGCGAGAGATAACCATACGCTCAAATCGCTAATGCAGATTTTTTATAATTTGAACGTGCTGTTCAATCGTGTAACTTGCCATGGTGATTTGGCATAAGTAACTGAATAATAAATTATTAACAGTATTATTCAATCAAAAGTGACAAAGATAATATACCAAACTGATAAAGATAATTTTATCATTTCCTGCCAATTAAAACTTTTAAATGGTAAAAAATCATTGCAAATTTTCCTTGAAACATTGCGTTAAAAACGTAATTTTGGTTTTTAATTAAAAAACGTGGGCGAATTAAAAATCTTCAAATTCCGTTTTTCACGCAATATTTCTAGAAAATGGTGGGTCCTTCTTTTATTTCGATATCAATTTCCTTTTGATTGAATACTGTTAATAATTTTAGTATGGTTAGATAAGGTTGCATTATCATATGAACCACTGGACATCCACAGCTGAACAATCCCCCCTGGGGGACTGAAATAGAGGATTCTAGTGGAACGAGTGGCTATAGCTTGCACTACTTACCACAAAATATGATATTTAATTCCATTTGTATTAGTTTTATTTTGACTTTCCTAAGAAATGAATACACTTTGTACCTAATTATGAAAAAGTTGGCAGAAATATAACTAAAAGTAGAAAATCTAAATAGTCGGCAAAGAATGAAAGTCAGCAAACGCCGATCAGCAGATCGACTTTATTAGAATATATAGGTACTGCACTAGCAATTATCGTGTACATGGTGTGGAAAAATCAGTGGTGTGACAAACGAGAAAAAAAATCCTGTTTGTCACACTGGTGTGATAATCTGGTGTGACTACGAGTCAGCAACGGCATTTTTGAGTAAAAGTTTAAATGCCAAAAGTTCGCGCCTTTATTGCGTCTATCAATAAGTAGCCAAGACACGATCAATTCGATTTTCAAAATAAAAAGTATCTTCTACGGTTTTGTCGTGTGTGTCTATTGATATCACTCTCATGGAAGTGGCGTTTGTGTAAACTAAGCTTTATACAGGGCTGGTAGAATGGTTTTGGATAATTGGCTGTATGCATTTTGAATTTAGAACGTCATTGGAAACGCTCGTGAAAATAGAGTATTTTTGATAAAATGTGATTAATCGACTGTAGTACAGAAAGGTTTTATTATTTATTTATTTAATCACAAAATCCACAGCAATCTTTGCGCAGTTTACTTAAAATAAATTAACTAATGTTACAGCCAATTACTATTACGGTATTACGGCGCGGTACGGTATTTGTTACGGTATTAATGCTAGTTTTAATGTTATTCCATTCCTTTTTAAAAATGGTTCGTAGTTATCTAATTATTCTTACAATATTATGTCTTCGAAAACATGGCAACGATATGAAGAAGCAGTCGTTATGATTTTGTAGGAAATCGAGAATATCTTCCACGTGTAGGGTATCGAGAAAAGCTTTCCTCTTTCTGGCACCAAAGAGTGTTTGTTAGTACTATACCGCCAATTTAGCTGAGCATGTGAGATTCCAAATTCAAATCACATTATTGACCAGCGGGTCACAATGAAATCCAGTACAACATTATTGACCGGCTGTGCCCCCGGCCACTAATGACTCACTTTAGGTTAAGGTTGCTTGACATATAATTTGACATTTTCGAGCAGGTGGTGTGAAAAATTATTTTTTGTTCTACGGGCATCTCAGTAGAACTATCTGTAAATTGTGTTAATCGTATGCTAAAGTAACACAAGTTTTTTATTAAAAATACTTAAAAGAACTCAACGGATTTGTGTGATCATTTAGACCTTAAGCCATAAGATTTAAATGATCAAACTTCTGTAACATAGCCTTGAATAACTTTTTATAGCATGGAAAACTCACTCTGCTCCTATAAAAATAATGTTCAAATTAGGTGGACTGTTTTCACGAGAGTCCAAAGCCGTATTGCCGCACGTACCCACAGTGGCGTTAAATTTTGATTGCGCAAAACATTAAAAAAACAAAGTTATTATATTTGGGGAGGAACAACTTTTATTTTACAACGTTACAGTCTCATATAAAACGGGTGCACGATGCGAATATAATTAAAAAGTAAAAGTATGGGCACTCCCGTTTCAGCGTAGTAATAACGAGAGAGGTTTCGGATACGTTTTTAAACGAATACAGTGTGTTTCAAAAGTTTTTCCATGTTATTACTACGGCGTGAACTTTTGATTGTATCGGTATTTTTAAACGACGAAACAAAACGGCTCGGGTTCTCAATTCGATATGTATATATTATTTTTTATGACCACGCATAACTTCATATAGAGCGACCGATTTCAAAAATCCCTTTTTTATTGGATAAAGTGTACCTTAAAGCTGCTCCCATTTAAAACATACACTTTTCCCACTAAAATTTCTGAACTTGACCTAAAAAAGCGAACATAATCGTTTTAACAAAATTTCTACCGACGAATAACGAACAGAAAAGCAAAAAATAAAATTTAATTTATCATTTTGAGGTGGCGCCAAATAAACAACAATATTCAATCGAGCTGCAATAATTCTACGCTTTAGGCTTTGTTTGTTGCCAACTCAAAATGCTAGACTACAAGAATCATATTTTTTTTGCTTTTCGGTTCGTAATTTGGTCGAATTAATTCCTTTTTTTTTTTACTGATCGCATTGTGTGTGAATCTTCCCGTGGGTGTAGTCAGAGATTTTATGAGATGGGTTGGGCTGGAGCCAACCACACGCCTGGTGTGATGATTGCAATCTTTTGCGTTAAGGTTCAACACGGCGTTTTTAGGTATCACTGTACCAACAATTTATCTGTCTTTGTAAATTACAGAACATGAAACAGAATAACTCAAAAGTTCAGTTGTAAAAATTAGAATACTCTTTCTTCCACCAATCCATCATCAATAACAATCTGCCAGCACGTTTAGATTGATCCATTCATCTGATATTCTCCCCAAAGACAAATCGCTCCCTAACGCGCACCGAAACCGGTAAAGTCAAACTCAAATATATTTATTCAACTAGGCCAATGAATGGCACTTTTGAACGTCAAATAAATTAAAATTTACAAGTAATAAAAATTGATTCTACCGTGCATTCGGAAAGTAGATTTTTAAGGAGAAGAACGCACAAGAAACTCCATATAAAACTGGGCATGAATCATAATCGATCCAACTCGTACATTCACCAGCTCAAAATCCGTCCATTTTATCTTGCTCTTGAGGTTTTCCTGACAAATGAGATATCCGGAACGACCCTAACGAAAATATTCTTGGGTTTGCCACCACATAGCCGAGTCTTACATACATTTGGATTTATATGAACGAAATGAAAGGCGCCAAAACTTCGTGTTATTTTTCTCCTTATGGTCAAGATTCCTACATTGTGCTCTGGGTGAGCATAATGTAGGAAACTTGACTTATTTTGTGTCTAGGACCAGATTTTTATTTCGACGCCCGCCGGGGGTAGTGAACCCATATCTCTCATATGAAGTACTTAAATCCAGTCGCAAAACATCAATAACTCGTTTATGGTCACTTGCGCGTTACCACATGAAAACTTATGTCTAAGTTACTGTATAATATTGTGCTATCACTGTAGTGGAAAATATGTCAGTGATGGGAAATTTTGCTCGACTTATGAGCAATGAGACGATCAAACAGTAAAACTTGTTAATCGCATACAAATATTATAGACATAAAAATAGCTTATCGTTACTTTATAGTATTTTATGAAGCTTAGAATCTTAGTGTTATCTTCCTTGAACTTTTATAAACCGTGTAGACAAAAAAGTTTCAATAAGTATATAGAGGGTGCAAATTTCCCGAAGTTCCCCCAAAACGATCTGTTGATCCTCAAAAAGTTATATACAAATGTTACGAAGTTGAATTCCGTAACAAATCTAGGTAAAAAACAGAGTTTAAAGTATGATAGAGTGAAAATTGCTTCGTGGTTTTTGTCTCAGAAGGGGATCACCTCATTTTGTAGTATCTAAATATTTGGTAGGTGTGAAAGGGGAAAATTTACAGATCCGTGATTAGACCTTTCGTACTGTATGGATCAGTACGTTGGGCTGTGAAAAAGATGGATGAAAAGAGATTGCATGTAGCAGAGGTGAGAATGTTGCGCTGGATGTGTGGAGTGACGAGAATGGATAAAGTGATAAATGAGTATATAAGAGGAAGTTTGAACGTGGCGCCAGTGACAGAAAAGTTGAAAGGAAACCGTTTATCCTGGTATGGTCATGTGATGAGGAGGGATGAAACGTATGTTACTATAAGAGTTATGAATATGATGAGGGACGGCCAAAGAAAAGATAGGTGGACTGTGTGAGGAGTGATATGAAAGAAAAGGGAGTCAGTGATGGCGTGATGGGGGACAGGATGGTATGGAAGAAGAAAACGTGCTGCGCCCAAGTAATATGAGAAAAGAGCAGGAAGATGATGGGTAAGATAATTTTGATAAAATTGATAAAATCACCGTGAAAACTTAGGTGTAGTAAGCATGAAGTAAGCGGTTATTCCAATGGATACTAGGCTTTGACAACTCCCTTCACCTAAGGTATGGTAAGATGTTTACAGAATCGCCCCGATAATGCTATACAAGTGTCATTAAATCTATGGAAGTTTGTAAAAACGTCAAAATATATGGATATCCTGAGTGCTATCGAAATGTCAGTTTAGCAATCAATATCAAAGAATGTCAGTTTATCTCTGGAGACGTGACTCCGTAGAAACTTTTCAGGATGGGCATGACCTTCAGCAATGAAAAATACGAATAAGAAGAACAGCTATTATAGCATGGTTATGATGTAAGTTAGCCTGTTCTCAAATAGTGCCTAATAACTTTCCATATCAAAAATAACAATAAGAAATAAAGGTAAAGGTGACGATTATAATTGAAGATAAACAACATCTGGGCAAACCAATATCAGTAAGCTATATCCATGTGAATTCAACCGAAAATCTCTCGGAACGTGTTTAGTTCCAAATTGATAGGTCTCTAAAAAACGATATTTATAACATCGCTCAATATATTACCTTGGCAATAAATCGAGCTTGGCCGAAGGTTTGTTTCACAACGTTAGGTCAAAACGATCGGCAAAGGGTCTCGACGTCCGATATTACCAATATCCCTGGACCGAGAAGCGGATATGAACTAGTCTTATATTGCGTTTTTTTTCTTTTGTTTTACACATGTGAGATAAAACTAAATATTGATTACCTTGTGTGTTTTCTGTCATGTTTTTAGTATACTATTAGGTGCAAGTGGTACTTATTAGCTTTCAAGGATTTAGAAAATCGAATAAACTTGCAAAGATAATACCCATAGGCAAATTCTAATTCCAATCGGAAAAGAAAACTAAACTATTGAATATATTAATTTGTATGTAGTTTTAATTTTTTCCTAAATAATATAACAAATAACAAACCGAAACAAAGTTCAAGCATGAAATTATAATAGCTATCAAAAAGGCTTTGATTAGATTGAGGAACTTGGCAATTTTACTCACCGAAGTTGTTCGGCCGTTGTACTAAACAAATGGTGATTACCTAAAGTTTAATTGAAAATCCGGGAATCTGTGATGATAAGGGTTTTTATTATACCCCAGGTAAAACATAAACTTTGGAGGTCATAATTAGAAAGGCTAGTAAAATAAAAATGTATTCTTCGTGAAAACCGTTTGAAAATTTCAATGATGGAACTGTTGACCGCTTAATGGTTGGCACTAAATTTTTCTCAAAAGCATTTACAATGTATACAAAAGTTGAGCCAGTAAATTAAATCAGTAAAAAGCCAGGAAGTTTTTAGAAGCAAGTATTTCGTCCCGTCTCAGCGAAAAAAATAAATAATATTAAGAAAGATACTCAAGTGTCTAAGCGTGTTTAAACTAGAGTTTTGTAAATCGTAGTAATGATATTGTTTTATTTAGTGAAACTGTTACATTTTAAGACAAAAAATTGAAATTAAAATACTGTCCAATAAGCACGTACACAAGTTAACATAAGTTGAAATGGCATGAGTGAGTTGCTTAGGTAATAATATATTTCTTATAGCTTGATTACAAAGTTAATAATTTGCTAGTGTACCCCAAACTAGACAGTTAGAATGGAAGTCTGTATCTAGGATCGGGGCACGATGATCATCTGTTTGCTGTTTTGTGTAAAACATGAATGTTGAATGTGCATTCAAAGAAAGAAAAAACCAGCCAAGTGCGAGTTGGACTTGCGCACTGAGGATTCCATACAAACACCTACATGTTTCAAAATAATGACGTATCATTACTGAAGTTAAACTATGGAAGCACCGAACAAAAATTTAAGTTAATACGCACAAATATTGAGAAATTTTCTGTTACTTTAAATATCATAGACTATTTATAGGTTTTCTGTATTCTACAGGTTAGGCACTTTTCTGTTTTTTATTTAACTTTTTGGGCGAGAAGTTTCAGGGATAAGGGGGTTGAATTTTTGTCTAATCCCACAATAACCTCATTTTAAAACTTTTTATTAAAATTATAAAAAAAGAATTGAGATTTTCACAATAATATATTTTACAATAAAGTTTGCAATAGTTTTTAATTTTTTTTCTGTTTGCCCTCAAAAGTGGCCCCATGTTTAAAATTAAATTATGTTATACGTTGCACGTCCATCTTTGGGTCACCGACTTACATAATAATTATGTGTACCAAATTTCAAATCAATCGATCCAGCAGTTTCGGAGCAAATTGGCTGCAACAGACTGATAGACAGACACGCAGGTGAACTTACAAGGGTTCCGTGTTTTCCTTTTGAGGTATGGAACCCTAAAAAAAAGACAGAAACGGTACGTGTCATACTTGTTGCAAAAAAGAGTTTAGTTGCACCAAGTGTAACACATACTATAAACACGAAAAAAATAACAAAAAAGACACAGTTTACCTACGAATAATATTCCTTAATGATAAAGTCAAACATCTCATTGTCAGTCGCTCCTTCCCATACAACGTCTTTCATTTTCTTTCTGATTTTCACAGGATGTGTAAACAGACTTTCTCGAGAGCAATTTCGACTCGGATGTCAACACTTGAAGCGATAAAATGCCTCTCGGTCGAAACTCAGGTGCCTCCCAATTATTGACTTATCTTTTTACGAAAGCTTCTTTACTTTTAATGACTTTTAATGACACTAAATGAATGGACGCAAATACATTTTTGAATAAAGCGTGAAATACGTCAAAGTTTTAATGGGAGTTCTTAATTAATGGCTGTTTATTTTTTGGAACGGGCGATGTTTAGTCATGTTTGTATAGGTAAATACTCTAAAAAAATCTGTAGTAATTGATGTAATACTGATTGATAAAAATATAACTTCACTATCATCATTCATCAATCTATAGTATTACAATTTCTACTTCAAATGTTAAAAGCTAAAGGGGTAAAAATTACATTACTAGTAACAGCGTCCTAGCCAACTGAATAGCTTTTGTCTAATTTAGTAGCCCACTCTCTGAATAGATGGCAAAAACCCGCAAAAGCATTCCAAAAACAGAGAATCACAAAAGCACAATGGACCATTCGCAGCTAAAATTTACGGCATTTCGTGGGAACCGCGACATAGCACAGTCAGCTAATGGTACAAATGAAAGCGCACGACATAGGAAGCAAGAAGCTAAGTTTTGAAGGCCCTGGTGAGGGTGAGGAGCTTGCACAAGTGCTAAGGCGGGCGTGAAGTATCAAACATATGAAGACGACGTGATGGAGTGGCCTGAGGGAGTGGCATTCGAAGTCAGCGAAGGCGATAGTAGAAATGGCAAAATGTAAGGGATTGATCGCGTGATTTTTCGATATCGCTTGTCAATCCCATACAATTTTGCCTTTTTGACAATCACTATCACCACGCTTTCGAAGATAGAATGTCAATTTTCTAGGGCCTCGGTTAGCGAGCGATCATCTTTTGTTTTACCCTGAGGAAATACGCCTAGCCTCTACAACCCGCTACAACAACCCGCTACACTGGGACAAACTAATCGCGCCCGCCACCGCTGCCGCACCCGCCTTAGTCAACGCGCGTTCACTCTGGACAAGGTCTAACAGCGCACAGTTTCAGACAGAACAAATAAATTGTCGTTTTGATCTGGGTGTGGCATTCGGTCGGTTCATTTGTATCCAAGTGATTTGAGCCGAGAATATGCGCGCTCGTCATCGCGCCTTATCTGTGGACAAGGCCTCACTAGCATAAGTTAAGTGGAGTGTTTAGTTATGTAGCGCGCGTCACCTCAGCCTGAAGACGAGTAACTTGTGTGGAGTCTTCAAGTCAGCCAAGTTGCACGTGTCCCATCCCGCGATGAAACAACGGCTCCTATTTTAATTCGTTTATACACTGTTACGCTCCAATACGTTTTAAATGCTTGAGTGAATGCAAGTAAGTTGGCTTCTAGTGTAGTATATGTTATAATGAACAGAAGTTGGAAGAATGACATCATTTTTTTCTTAGTTTGCTGAAGCTTTTGCGCGGTATGTATTTTAAACTCGCCATTTTGACTGCTTGTCATGATGACGATGGTGTAAGTAACATATAATTTCATTCTTAGATTACAGAGGAGGTATTATAAATCAATTACTTTTTAGAAGTTAATATTATAAATATCCTCTATCTATTCCGAGCCCTGATGGTGACGTATCACGTCATACGCCACAAGTATTTATTTTGTGATTTCACATTTGTATTTCAGCCAAAAGAGGAAGGTACACCTATCTACGTATTCTCGAAACTGTTTATTTCCTGTTTTGGTTTCCAACAAACAACATTTCCGCATCTATTGGGACGACTCTCTTTTGTTACTAAAATAATTAGAATACACCTTTGAAAACGATCTAAAATATCCAAACCTCAGAAAAACACGACAATTATATCCGTCCACAATTCATTACCGTTATTTTACGTCACAGATTTTTGGACCTAAAAAATGTTCAGTGAACAGTTACACGGTTTCACTAGTGTCACGGTAGACGGGGCGGTGATGTGAGTGACCACCGCTTTTCAGTTGACCTCGCTCATCATCACTGGTGATGCTTTTTATTATTATTATTTGTAGGCTCGCGCTTGACCACTATCTCACCTGATGGTAAGCGATGATGTGGTCGACGGTGTAACACGCTTGCCTAGAAGAAACCTATTCACTCTTGACTTAAAACCCACGAGGTTGCTAATTGGTAATTGTGTATAGACGACTATTTGGAGTAGCAACAGGATCAAAACAAAAACTATCAGGTCTGTTTTTTTATAACAGAACGAAACAAAGAACAAGCACACACATAAAATCACGCCTGTACTACGGTGTATCTTTAGTACAAGTAGATTATTTTTTATGGCAGTAATAGAGGACGCGCCGTTACATATAAATTGGCCGAACAGAAATCTAGACTCCGTACTGATAATAAGTCATTCCAGATGAAAAAACCCAATACCACTGCCCGGCACGGAAGTCGAACCCAGGACATCTGTCTGCAATAAAATCCACTGTTGATTTTGACGTCACAATTTTCATAATAACGTAAAGAAAGTTCAATGAACTGTTAAATGGTTGTATTAGTAGCTAGCAGGACGTGGCAGTGATGTGAGTGACCAACATTCATCAGTTGATGTTGACCTCTGCCGACTCACTGTCGGTACTAATACTGCTAATCGGTTTAGCAGTCTGATATATAGAAAGGCAAATCACGCGTTGTTGACGCGAAGAAGTCATCTTATTGTGGAGATGTACGTGGGACACTCAGAAAGTTTTGCGAAACTAAAAAAAATTGTTCTATACGTACATATATTTTTATTAAATCTTTTCAAAGTACTTTCCACCAGCCTCTATACAAAGATTCATGCGCCTAAACCAGTTTTCAAAACACTTTTTCCAGTCCGCCGCAGACACCTCGTTTACAGCCTGCTCGAACGCAGCCAGCGCATCTTCCGGCGACGAAAATTGTATCCCTTTGAGCTGATTTTTTATTTTTGGGAATAAAAAGAAGTCACACGGTGCTAGATCAGGGCTGTAAGGAGGGTGACCCAGGAGTTTGACTGGCGTGCTGTCCAGGAAGTCCCTCGTTTTGAGTGCGGTGTGCGCAGGTGCATTGTCGTGGTGTAGCAGTAGCCCGCGGAGCCCTGTGTTTGGTCGCTTGTTGCTTATAACAGAGAAAACTTCTGGCAAACATTTGGTAGTATACCATTCGGCATTAATGCTTCTTTGATCCCGTAAGGGAATTGATACCAAGTGGCCAGTCAAATTAAAAAAGCTAGCGATCAAAATCTTACCCCCGCTTCTAGATCGCTTCACTTTGGTAGGCGTTGGCTCATTTTGAAACACCCAAACAGTCGACTGGCGCTTGGTTTCTGGGTCGTATTGATAAATCCAGGACTCATCACCTGTAACGATGTCGTAAACACGCCGAGACGAGCCTGCTTCAAATTTGTTAAGCATATCACGGCACCATTCCACCCGGGCCTGCTTCTGAGCATCGGTGAGGTTGTGCGGCACCCAGCGTGATACTATGCTCCTCACGCGAAGATGGCTGTGTAGAATCTCGTGAACGCTTCCCGATCCAATCTTCAATATGTGTTGAATCTCCTGATATGTAATTCGCCTATTGTCTTGGATTAAATTTTTCACTGCTAGCACGTTTTCTTCGGTAACAGCCGTCAAAGGGCGACCGCTTCTTTCGTCATCCCCCAAAGTTGGTCGACCGCGCTTGAATTCGTTATACCAACGATACACGGTTGCCTTGGAAGGGCCTTCATCCATGAATGCCATTTGAAGTCTATCGTACGATTCATCCGGTTTCAGGCGACCCTTGAAATCGTATAAAATCATAGCTCTAAAATGTTCCCGGCGCAGATCCATATTTCAGTGAGACACAATACTTTGAATTAACTCGCAAAAAATGTGGAGGGAAATTTTGAAATTGGAACTTACTTATTTTTACTTATAAATAATCATATTTTCGAAAAACATTATAACTGGCCAGTCTCCCATATATAAAAACTTTTTTTCGCAATACTTTCTGAGGGGCCTGGTACTGGGTTTCAAATTCAAATTCAAATAGCCTTTATTTCTTATAGATAAATCTATACATAGCACGGTAGAATGAGATAAGAAAAATACCACGAATTGAGGAAAATTATTCTTTCGTGAATTTAAACCTGATTTCTTGCGTACAAAAAGTAATAGTTAGTCAATTATTGCCATAATCTATTCAACATGGCGTCTCTCATAGTTTGCATTTTGATTTCGTTCTGAAATCATGTCACAACAAAGCATAAATAACATAGACGTTAAATATGAAAGGTAAGTGTTCTTGAGTTAGTAAAAATTACTATATAATCTCAACATCTTTTACGACTAATATAAAAGCAAGTGGCACGATTTCATCGTTATTAAAATATTTATTTTACTCTTTGGAAGTGTACTTCTGAACGAATAATTCAAAATTACATTTCATTTGAGTAGCTGATTGTCAAGTCACTTTCTAGGTTACTTAAACGTCAAAACTAAGACCTCTCATGGCTGTCACGTACCTGACATTTTTAATTTTTATTTTGTATGTAAAAAACTATTGATATTTTGGAAAAAATGTTACTTTATTCTATTCTGGGGTTAGTTGTCCAGCTTTCCTAAAAGGTACAGGTTATGGCCGGAGTCCCATACAAAAATGAAACATCTCCTTTGGCAGGAATGTTTCTCAAGTTACGTAAATGGGCACTAAGATAGGATTTTTGGAAATTCGACCCAAAGCGGGTAAAAAGGGGGTTGAAAGTTTGTATGAAAAGTCTAATTCCTGGGGCCAAAATTCTTGAAACTTGACACAAATAGTAATCTAAGTATGGTCATTATTATTTTTTCAAAACTTCTCCCAAATGATGACTTAGGCGGTGTTGAAGATTGTATGGAAGAATCTTATTTCTTGGGTTAATAAACTTGAAACTTGGCACAAATACCAACCTAAGTAAGTTTTTTTGAAGAATTTTATTTTGTTGGGTTAATAACTTTGAACGTTGACATTAACCAACCTAATTAAACGATAAATATTGTCATAATTAGTTTTTAAGCCTCTATATCTGCGATACCGCATTATTTATTGATTTAATAATAACTTATTTTTGGTTGCCTTCTAACTGCACGTAAGCAAATTATTTATAGTGTAAACGAAATCACGCGAACGAAGTCGCGGGCTGAGTGCTAGTTACATTGTAAAATCATTATTTTATTCATTTTTTTTTTTTTTATAATTTTTTTTTTTTAAAAAAAACGTTGCCCCACACTAGGAATTTCTTCCTGTATCGTGGGTGCGTTTACAAACATATAAACTCACATACACAACACCCACAGCCGGAACAACTATCTGTAGGTCATATAAATATTTGTTCCGTGCGGGAATCGAACCCGCGACATGCAGCGCAGCAGTCAATCGCTCAACCACTTTTTTTTTTTTTTTTTTTTTTTTTTTTTTTTTCCGGGGTGGAAAATCCTCTTTGGATGTCCTCCGCCCTGGGGAGGGCGGAGGGGTCTGTCAGATTCTTACTGACTAAAAACCACCCCGGTGTTCCGCCTCACACCTAAACCGGGGATCACGGGAACAACGATACTTCCGCAACCCCCGGCTAGTGCCGGCCCGCCTCTGCGGGCCACGACCTCGAGTTGGGGGGGAGTGAGGTGTTGGGCTCCCTCCGCGACGTCTAAGAGGGGCGCGCGTGGAACACAACGCGCCACCACCTCGGGTCCTGATATGTGGGGGGCGACGGACGTCCCCGAGTCCATCGCCCCTGGACCCATTTAGGGGGGCTGGAAGAGGGCGTTGTCCGCCCTCCGCCGACGCCCGGCGCGTCTGCTGCGGATCGGGTTAGCGGAAGAGATCTCCCTCTCCCTCTCCGCAGCCTCCTTCTGCGAGACGACTGTTTCGCAGAAGGATACCACCGCGTCCCAGGACTCCGCGCTGCCGACCATAGACTCGACTACAGCCGGCAGCGACAGGTCACTGCCTACTTCAGAGATGAGGGCACGGCGTGGCTCCTCCCAAGCGGCACACTCTGCCAGCGTATGCCGCGCCGTGTCCTCCCGGCAGTCGACGCAGTGGTGACACCGGGCGTCCGGCTCCCTGTTTATGCGACACAGATACTTCCCGAAGCAACCATGCCCCGAGAGCACCTGCGTCACCCGAAACGACAGGGAGCCGTGCCTCCTCCCGAGCCAGCGCTCGAGCACTGGCCGGACCGCCTCGATGGTAGTGAGGCCGGCGGTAGGGCGTGAAAGCCTGTCCCGCCATTCCGCCACCAGGACCTCACGAAGCTGAGACTGACGCAACTCCATGTGTCGCTGCATCAGCCTTTCGCCCCGCGCCCGCGCTTCCTCGCGCCACCGATACAGGGACGCGAGTACCTTAGCCTCCAGGTCCCAGGGCGGGGATCCGGCCAGTGCACAAGCCACCTCGTAGGAGATCGTGCGATACCCCCTGATGACTCTGACGGCCATCGCTCTCTGCGGCTTTCGCAGAACAGCGATGCTGCCGGCCGTCAGGTCAGCCGCCCAGATCGATCATCGATCAATCATCGATCGATTCATTGTTATCACATTTTTATGTATTACAGTATTAAGATATTGCATGCATTTATTTAATGTCATTTTAGTAATAAAGTTCGTGAATGAGTTAATTATTTTATGTAGTTTAAATTTCAAATATTAATTATATTTATTGAATGTCAAGTTACCAAACTTCCGAATTAATTATTTATTGTATGCAAATCAATTGTCATAATTAAAAAAAAAAAATATATCTTCATTTTAATGTTAATTTAGTAATCAAATTCATGAATTAATCATTCATTTTGCAGAAATCAATTGTTACAATTTAAATTCAAAAGTTTAATAATATTCTTCGTCATTGTATTACTTTTTGTTTATCATTGTTTGTGACATCAGTAACATTTCTATCATCATCAACGTTTGTATCAGACTTTGCCATTATTTTCTTTTTGTGGCTAGTCTTCTTCATAATGGTCTTTTTTTTCTAATGTCTTCTTCCCATCTTTTCTTCTGGAGCCCCTTTTTCCTTTTCCTATCGTGATAATACCTCATGGTGATACTCCTGGACCATTTTTCTGTCTTATTTCTGATCATATGGCCTGTCCATTTTCAATAAAAGGATTAGAGATATACAAATGATCTGCCGTTGAAACGAATTTTCTCTGCCCTAATATTATGAAGAGGTAAAGTTTGTAAGATTGGATGTACCTTACATCCAATCTTACAAACCTCTTAAACCCTGGAAGTATTATGGAAGGATCCGATTACGGAAATTATTTCACTGATAGAAATGTACAATTTAGATGAAAGAGAACGGGTACTATGATGATGATGGTACTGGAGCGAGAATCGTGGGAAAATTGTTCTACTGATCGAACAGTTTCTATGAAATTACGTTGTGACATCACACGCATATTTCGTGTCTTTTAAGTGTTAGCTTACAACTGCTCCAATTACTTACCAACTTAACTTTCCTTCGATTGAAAGAATTCGACCGTTCAGAAAACCAGCACAATCAATACGTGGTTAGTTGCTAGGTCCAGTCGTCGGTGATTGTTGGGGTAGCCGGATCTCGTCCGGAGATTCTTAGCACCCCTTGCCATGCCGTAACCTCGACCGCTACCGTAGTCGAGGGTAGACAGGCTGCCGGGCACTAGGGGTCATTTTTTATTTGCCATAATCGCCACGCTTGGCAGGCGGGTTGGCGATCGCAGTATGGTTGTTATAGAAGCACAGAGAACGCTTCTGCCCATTCTCTGGTTTGTCACTTAGTCGCCTCTTACGACACTCACGGGAAGACATGGGATAGTGAAATTCTTAACGTCTGGCACCATACGGAACTTTAGAAATTGGTTAGGTTTATTCAATGCCAATTTCATTACCACCCAGCGTCATGAGATCGCCACGTTTCTTCGCGACCATCAGCTGGATATCTTCCTCATTCGGGCGACATTTCTAAATCCCCATTGCTGCGACCCTCATCATCATCTTCCTGCCCTCGTCTCATATTACTTGGGGTCAGCGCAACACGTTTTCTTCTTCCATACCGTCCTGTCCCCCGTCTCGCCATCACTGACTCCCTTTTCATTCATATGACTCCTCACACAGTCCATCCATCTTTTCTTTGGCTGTCCCCTTCCTCTCCATCCGTCCACATTTATATTCATAACTCTTTTAGTAACATTCGATTCATACCCTCTCATCACATGACTATACCAAGACAAACGGTTTCCGTTCAACTTTTCTGTCACTGGCGCCACGTTCAAACTTTCTATAATATGCTCATTTCTCACTTTATACATTCTCGTCACTCCACACATCCATCTCAACATTCTCATCTTTGCTACATGTAATCTCTTTTCATCCATCTTTTTCACAGCCCTACATTCTGATCCATACAGTACGACAGGTGTAATCACGGACTTGTAATTTTTCCCCTTTAATTTGAGGGGCATCCATGGGTCGCAAGTTGTTCCAGTGACCTGTCGCCATTTTATCCATCCCGAGTTGATCCGGTGCGTTACGTCTTGGTTTACCTCGTCATCCCCTTGGACGCCACCGCCACAACCCAAAAGTTGCCAATTATCGTTTAGTTCACGACGATCGGGTGGGATGTCACAATCGCGGAACTACTCCCATTTACCATAAAAAGGATCTTCACTGCATTCCAATCACACCACCCGCACAATATTCGCACCTCGAGAACTCTGCCTGCCAGCTTGGAATGACTGGTCATCAGTCGATCACCATCATCTCCGGCTATTGTTTCTCGCCCTCAGCGGTTTCGAGTGATATCCTCAGCGTGGTCGCATAGGTTAAGTTTTTGTGCCTGGCTGGTAGCCAATAACTTTGATTGAACTGCGAGTAGCCAATCAAAAAAAATACATTGTCATCGTAGGTACCTAGTCTTAAAATGGTTTAATATTGAACAAAAAACAAGCAATTACTAAAATAATTAAAAACCTTAATTAACATTATGTTATTACTCATAGTACCTACTCTTATTAACACTAAAATTAATTTGGTCCCTACTGACGAACTAGAACAAATTGAATAATGCTATGTTTAAATAAATTAATATTTGTGGAGCAGATCGACAGTTTTAAAAGAAACCACAGAACAGAAAAAAACGCTGTGGTAGGAACTGTGGGATTTTGGTCGCCAGGTGTACAATATATAACCTCCACTACAACCCCTCCGTTCACCCAGTAGACGGTGGAATTTGCCCACAACAAAAGATTTTCTAACTCCATGAAAACAAAATACATAGTAATACTAATTGGCAATGATGCATTGGTCGACCCAGAGCCTTGAAAATCGACGCCGTCTTTCTTAATCGGATTACATTTCGGAGAGTATGCGATGGAACAGCACAATTTGTTTTCACCTAGCCCTTTCCATCATCGGACTACAAGACGTACGGAAATGCGCCATCCGTATGCAAAAAACGTTGTGAAAAAAAAATAAAGATAAATATATATTTGTGACCCGCACAGGAGACACGAGAAATAAGCATACAATTAAACAATCATAAAATAAAAACCCCGTGCGAGACCAAAAAGACTCCTATCTCAGTATGTGCAGCGATATCCAAAAATGGTAATAACGCTGCGCTGATATTCTGATAGGGCCCACTGTTGATGCCACGGACACACTTACGGAAACGGGACATAACTAATAATACTTTCATTGTGCGTACAGCTAAGGAGCGTAGTGCTCTGAAGGAGTCTGTTTCCTGATAGCTACAACCTAGGAGTATTTAAGTCAAGATCAAATAGGTTACTTCCTAGGCAAGCGTGCTTCACCGTCGACCGCATCATCGCTTACCACCAGGCGAGATAGTGGTCAAACCCGAGCAAATAGCAAAAAAAAACACAATCTAAGTGGATACACCTATACTCGTCGCCAGTATAAACGCTGTAAGGATATGGTAATTCGTTTGAAACTTATTTACGTACTTGCTGACGTGCACCGCGGTACTGAATTTGTCGCAACACTTAATTTTGAAAGTAGTTAGCGTTAGTTGTCTCTAAAGTACTGCATTACGTTTCTTGACTTTAAATTCGAGGCTTTTTCGAGAAAATTCCTTAGTTTTTAGGGTTCCGTACCTTAAGGCGGTACCCCGAGCGAAACGCCGCGCAAGCCGTTTTTCGTGCTGTTTTTAGGAGCTATCTACTCGTTATTTAAAAAGAAGTATCAATTAATAAAAATACATTAAATTTCTACATAATATTGATTCTAAAATGGTAGATTTTGTTTTTTTAATGTTGTATATATTTCACTAAACTCCTTCCAAAATAAACATGAAAATGAGAAATAATTATTGATAGCATGCATCTCCTCGTAAAGTGTTCATTGATTATTTTTTGTACTAACACTAATGGATAGACAATTTAATAACGAAGATTTTTGTAGTATTTTATTTTTCAAAAGACAAAAATTCGATTTTATAAAGATTTTGTTCTAAAATCTGGGCGTATTCACTACTGTAATTCATGCGCCACCAGTGCCGCTAGACCAATAGGAATGCTCGTATCGCATGCCGAGTTTTTGGTCAGGGTACTGTCTTACGGATAAAAACGGGAACCTATTACTAAGACTCCACTGTCCGTTTATCTGTCACCAGGCTGTATCTCATGAACCGTGATAGATAGACAGTTGAAATTTTCACAGATGATGAATTTCTCTTGCCGCTAATACAACAAATACTAAAAACAGAAAAAAAAAATAAAGTGGGGCTCCCATACAACAAACGTGATTTGTTGCCGTTTTTAGCGATAATGGTACGGAACCCTTCGTGCGCGAATCCGACTCGCACATGGCCGGTTTTTATTAATTAATTAAACTTTATGTGGCAGTAAAAACACTGTACAAAGGTGGACTTAGTAAATGCCTTAAGTCCGCACGAAGAACTTAACTCAGAGTTAGTTGCTAACACGAGTTCCAGTTTACTGTTTGTCATATTATTATAATATTGTCAATTATATGATAAACTGTAAACTGGAACTCAAAACCTCGTGATAGCAACTAAATCTGAGTTAAATTTTTCGTGCAAGTTGGCCAAAGGCATTTTCTGCCCGTTCACCACAGGTTCACGGACCACATAGCAAAAAATTGTTTTAGTTTAAAAATCACTAATTTTAATGCCATACGTGCGTCATGGGACTGTGAACCTGTTAAGTTTATGCAGACACAGATCATGGCAACTGCAACTTAACAGAATAAAAACTACAATAGGTATATACTTAGGTACACATATATAAATAGAATCCAAAAAACAATCTGCTTAGCTTATCTCCTACCTTCCAGTCAAACCGGGTAACCAATACTCCTTAGCTAGGCTGGTTGGATGCGGCTGCCAAAGTCTACAAACGATAACTGGGACTAAACACTAAACGTGCTTTCTGAATCACGGAGGAGAACTCGCTGGTCACCCAATCACGGACCTACTTTTCCAAGCGTTGCTTAACATGGAAGACCAACCTATGCGGCTGTTATTATTGAACCACGAGCTTAATTCTTAGAAGATACAACAAAAATATTGCTGTCATCACGTTTGTCTGAATCTCCATAAACACAACGCGTGCTTGGCAATATAGGGCCACCCATTGCGCCGAAACTTATATCACCACCCGTCGACTTCACCTTGACCTTACAAAAACAACTCTATATCTTAAACCATAAAGTAGATTATCGAAGGTTGTTCAAATACTCGTAGAGTTTTTTAACAGCTACTGAGTGTTTGGGGTGACACACGCAAATCGTAGTGGAAAGTGTTATAATCGTAAATTGCACGTAAATTGGCTTTATTAAACGGGTTATCAAATATCCAATACGAGTTATACGAAATACTACATGATATAGTAACTAAATATTTATGATCGTAATAATCTATATTTGTTCCGAGAACACTCCTATTTTCCAGGGTTTAGTTTGGATAACTAAATCTGGGAAGCAATAGCTATGTAACTGCCTTAGCTTGAAACGACAAATAAACATGCGTCTTTTAAAAAAAAACGTGACCCAATCCCTGTCTCTCATCAGTCAATTAGTAGACCCTCGGATTTCGGCCACCGGTTCTTCATTTATTTTTAGACGAACGCAATTTCATGGAGTGAACACAGCACATCATTCAAAGGTACATAAGAAACTAAGATGAACTAATTTAAATGTTTTGGTATAACATTTCCTCCTGGATCATATACAGTTTTAGGTCCGAAGTTAGTAAAGAATACTTCTTAATTTTTAGGTACCTTCATACTACGTATTGGCCTTTGCCACTGGCTTCGTGCGAATGTTGAAAATCAAACCATGGGATTTACTACCAGGATCAAACGAATCCTATGTCCTAATCCCGTTCATAGTCTAACCGTGTGCCAAAGGACATGGCTAAATAAAGTATGGACGACTGCCCTAGCAATGTATAAACATTTTAACTAGTAATATGTAATGCTGAATAGCTGAATATTAGTATTTCATGTGAAAAAAGTTACTGGATTATTATTTCGTCACAATTCTGAAAATAAAATCGTAGAAACGCCTAAATTAATAGGTATAAAACTTGTAAAAGAATAAGATTTTGCTATGATATTTTAATAACAGCTGCACAGGTATATCTTCAAGGTTAAGCAACGCTTGCCGAGGTCACTCCGTTGATCCATCGTGTACCATCTTTACATAGCGAGTTTCCTTCGTGCCTTTGAAAGCTAGATAAGCCGTTGGTCCTGGCTGCCATTTGAAGATCTGTCATTTGAGGCTACACTACAGTTTATGCATCTCATGATGAATCAATACGTATTTGAAACTTAAGACCATACTAGGTGGCTATGTATTAATACATAATAGCTGGCGAAAGGAACTTCGTTCAAAGCGAGTTCCTACGACACCCCCAACATGTGTTTTTAATTTGGTTCTAATCGAATCAAGTCTAATCGGGAAGAATCGATTGCTACTTTTTAGTGTAAGCACTATTTAGGTGCCGTTTAATAGGTCCGATTTATAGAAATAATCAATAATTTCTAGAAATCAGATAAATGCAATTAAAGAAATCAACGTGTTGAGATTTATTGCGATTGGAACAAAAATAAATAATAATGAATACTGTTCGTGTCGGCTTCCGAAAATGTCTTTAAAAGTAGGTTTATTGACCACAATGTTTCGAAGAACAGAATCTTATGTTCTTTTTGTCAAACAAAAAATTATCAATAATTTCTATAAATCAGATAAATGCAATTAAAGAAATCAACGTTTTGAGATTTATTGCGATAGGTACAAAAATAAATAATTATGAATACTGTTCGTGTAGGCTTACGAAAATGTCTTTAAAAGTAGGTTTATTGACCACAATTTTTTGAAGAACAGAATCTTATGTTCTTTTTGTCAAACAAAAAATCATCAATAATTTCTAGAAATCAGATAAATGCAATTAAAGAAATTAACGTTTTGAGATTTATTGCGTTAGGTACAAAAAATAATAATAATGAATACTGTTTGTTTTAACTTACGCAAATGTCTTTAAAAGTATGTTTATTGACCACAATTTTTCATAGAACGGCATCTTATGTTCGTTTTGTCAAACAAAATCATGAAAAAAACTTTTAATTATTTGATTAATTCACGAAAGTTCTAGAAGAATAATAAAACTGTAGTAATTCATTAATGAATATTTGAATGTTACGAGCTAATTAGAAATTTATATTCATGCTAAGGGCAGTTGTTTAGCCATGTCCTTTCGTCAAAATTCAAACAAATATCTATGCATACAGACTCCACATTTATAGTATCAGTAGGATTCAAAATGAAACATATTAACTGAATATACCCGATCTTATTTGACGCAACTTGAAGAACAACTCGCTGAAAATATCTTAATTTTACAATACAAGCAATCGTTAACATACTAACATTAAATATTTTTCTTTCTTTCTTTCAAATGTCAAAATACGAATAAGCGACATCCCAATGAAATACAGCCATCTATAAATACGTCTACACATAACGACTGCGTATGTTACATCAAAAGGTCGTGAGAATATAAGTGTAGATTTCCCAGGAGCTCATAATACAGATAAAAGTACCTCCACAAGTAAAACTTGTCTCCCAAAGGACATAAGTTCTTCCCAAATAGATTACGATAGCCTTTACGAACAGACAATAATACGGTGTCTATTGTTGAAAGTATACTTCTTTATAATCGTTTTATAATTACGTGTTTCAATCGACAATCGACAGTGTAGTTTAAAAAGCATGGGTTAATAAGCTTCGGGGGTTCTTTATTTTAAGTTTATTTATTTAAGAGATTTTTGAATCGGAAGTATTTTAAATTTAATTTTTATTTCTTTATTCATTTACTTCATTTACTTTATTGTTCTTTTAAGTTTTTATGTCGCAACATCACCAGCTTCACCAGCCTAGTCTTTTCTAACTACATAAGTAGCGGTCGGTTTCCAGTCTAACTGTATGCTGCTGTATTCTATTCTATTCTTTTCTACCTGTAGCACATGAAGCGTCTACCTTTGACATCTACTCACAACCCAATTACTGGTTACTACGATACCCCTTAGTAAGATTGGTCATCCGACTTTCTGGCTTTTACAATACATAATTCTTTCTTTCTTTTTTCTTTCTTTTGTTTCTTACTCATTCTTTCTTCTTCTTCTTTATTTATTCTTCTTCTCTCTTATTCTTGGTATATTTTTCTAAAAAAGTCTGCAATAAAGCATAGCATACCCTAAAACAAATACTATAACAACTTCCCTAGTTAAAATATTAGCTTTGACCAAGTTGTGTCTCTGCGGACCAACGATCAGTGTGATGCTTGTGTTGCTGGCGACGCGTCGAGCACAATATTAGAAACTTTATTAATTTCCTGATGTCTTCGACAACTATCTTCAGAAGCGGCTCTACTAATTGGAGAGCTTGATCGTTCCATTGGAAGCTCTAATGAACGGGAAGGTCTCCGAAATTGCTTGTCAATGTTTGGGTAGGATTTGATATGAGTGACAGATTAGAAAAAGAATTATCCTGTCACAAACAAGGCATTTGGTTTCAAAGAAAATATTACATACGTATGTACACCTTCCTGATCCCTTTGGTTTTTTCAATCATAAATGTAATTTCAGAAAATAAAGCGACATAAATCCCCGTAAACGTAAAGCGTGCAATCACGTCTCGAAAATAAACCTTTAAAAGAATCCCATCCGAGAATCTTGACAAGATTTGTAATAAACATTAAGACTTACTCTCGCATCAACACGAACAACAACAAAGTTAATACAGAAGGAGGAAATTTTATTACAAACACAGGCTAACTGCTCAAGTACGTGTATTCGAAATGATCGTGAGAGCGAGTGAACTAGGCCGGATACGGTCACGTGATCCGTCACCCTATGACAGATCCACAAAACAAGCAATAACATGTGTTACGTTACATACACCCGAATTTTATTACGATATAAAGTTCTCTACGTGGTTCATGAACATGAAATCCAATCTCATTCCACAAAAAGTGCAGTCTTATGCTTTCGAGTTACGGGCCATATTCATATTCTCTACACACAATACATGACCTGAATTCTAGAAAAAAGGTTCGAGGGACAAAAACGATACAAAGTCGATAAACGAGAAAGAAAAATTAAGTTCCTACGGACCGCAGCGTATCTCATTTGTCTAGGAAAAAAATCTTAGAGTCTCAGATAAGCCCAAAGTAAAATGGAGATGAAACGGAAGGATATTCGAGATGAAGCCGAGGACGCTATATAAGCTTTAAAATATAGCCGGATACGAGAAAAATCCTTTCATAGGCCAATTCTGGGGCTCGAATGCAAAGAAACTTGGTCAACAAAGTTTCGGAGTGCGGTTTTTCATGCTTTTAAGACAAAACTTGGAGCAGAAGTGCAAATACGCATATTTTAAAGTTAACAAACAAAACTGAATGTGGTGAGAAGATTTTATAACAACACTTTCGTGAAAGTTTGAAAATATATAAAATAAGGTTTTTACGAGAGTTTCACGGTAGAAAATAAGGCAAATGAGAGAATTTATGAACTTTTTACTTTTACGAACAAAAATGTGAGGCAAAAAAAAAGTGAATTCTAAAATAAAGTTGACTTTAATTTTATTTTTCCACGAACTAATTCCTGAGCAATGAGCAATATTCATAAAGCGCTGTAAAGAGAAAATTTATTGGAAACACATTAAACTTAATGCTAGCGCCAACAAAATGTTGCAAAACGAAATTATTTTTTATTCTCCTTTACGTGTTTCATTTAAACAATTTCTTTGTACGTTTTATTCCTTTCGTTCTATTCAAGTCTAGTCTATAAATTAATTACGTAAACCCTTTATTAATCCTTCTTTTGTCTACGAGAATTACCTACTTTTTCTTAGTTCATCTTGGATACTTTGTTCTATGTACTCTTTCCTTCATTGATAAGTTCAAGATTTCAATTAAGTTTAAATTATAGTACGTAATTAGTTGGCGTCATTTAAATTTGTCATTACTCATAGAACAGCTTGCTGCGACGTTCTTCTGTATCATGATCTCATACAGACTATAATATGTTTACGAAATTTAATTTGAATTCATGAGGTTTGAAAAGCCCGAACAGCGTTCAAAAACCAACAGGTTTTTTGTATGAGACAAAACCAAAGTGATCGGATTATGTAGGTACTATGATCACATTTTTTTCAGACACGTACACGATTCTCACTGCAAACGACTATGGTGGAGGTAGTGAGTGAAGTAACCCACGTGCGTAATAAAAGCTAAGGTGCAACGTGTGTAATGCCCTGAGAGCAATAGCGCCGATAGGTGGCGCTGTTGTCACGTCGGCGTGCACCACTGTTGCGACTTACGTGACAGACTTAATTGAACCCCGATGATTCTCCGTTTTCTGGTTAACTTACTTGTACCAATCGGGTAATGGGTAGATAGGGTACTTGCAATTAATTACTTGAAATTATAAAGCGGGTGAAAAATATACTGTATGGGTGACTATTATACTAAGTAAGTTACTATTAAGAAGATCATTACTAGAGAGAAACAGAGACAATTGCTGATGGACAATGTGCTCAAGAACTTTGAAAAGATAAGAAAGGATGGAAATGGGTCTAAAATCAGTCATTGCGACCGGGTTAGGGATTTTGGGTAGTGGAATAATATGGGCTAGCTTCCAAGCATCGGGAACAGTGCAAGAAAACAAGGAGAAGTTAAAAATGTGGGTCAAAACGGGAAGTAATGTGGAGAGGATAGGAGAAATCATTCTTGATCAAAGCCCATCATTACCAACAGCGGAGGAGGAGATAGCACAAATAGATTTTTTGACATCACTTTCACTCACAGGACTGAAATCGAAAGACGAACACCGCGGCACTGGCAAAACGGAAAGTTTATTTAATGTAGATAATTTGACGTGTGGATCCAACGTAACGGGTGGAAGTAAAAAATGTTTGTTTAGAGCACACACGTCAATGCCTTTACTAGAAGCGACAGGGGACTTACCAATGCCGACAGTTTTCAAAAACTTCCAGACTTCAGATGAGTTACGGTTGTCAAGAGAATTATGGAAGTAGCGTCTCTTTGCATCTCTACACATACAACTACAGCGATTACGCATCTCTCTATACGAACTCAGGTTGTGCTCGGAAGGACGGCGCTTTAACCTCCTTTTGGCTCGGTGTCTAATTGCCATTGCATCCTTAATAGCAGGAGTGAGCCAGGGTGCCGGCACATATTTGACTTTGACTTTACGTATAGGAGCATGACGTTCGTAAAGGCTAAGTATTTGAGAGTTGAAAATATGAACCATCTCGTTGATACATGAACTCTCTAAAACATCCGTCCAATCGATGACACCAGCATCTCGCAGTAGCGCCTCTTGATCTATGCCCTTGTAGTTCCGAAGGAAAATGAATGATGGCTTGCGCTTGGGAGGACGAATCTTGTAAGACATGAAGATTAAATCGTGATAGGAAAAGCAAGCAGTGAGCTGACCGTGAACCGACACATTATTAGATTTTGAAACAATCATGAGGTCCAAAAGAGAAGGGGTGCAATAAGGGAAATGATGAGTAGCGGAAAGAGGTAAAATACTGAGAGTAAAAGAAGATACAAGAGATTGAAGTTTGCGAGTACGAGAGTCATTTTTAAGGAGACAAGTATTAAAATCACCCATCAGAACTACGTGGTCATAAGTAGGACACACATCGTTTAAAAGGGATTCGAAAGAGTCAAAGTAATCAATACTGAGGTTAGGACTATACATCACTCCAAGAAGCATCTTAGCGTGATGTAAAGTGATTTCTAAAAACAGATGCTCTGCTGACCCCGAGTAGGAAGATGGTGATGTACTGATAACCTTATAAGGAATACCAGCTCGCAAATAAATAGCTACACCACCACCGCCCTTCCCCGTTCTATCATTTCGAATAAGAACAAAGCCAGGGAGGGCATAGTGTACAGACAAAAGTGACGGTTTGAGAAATGACTCTGAGATCAGTAAAGCATCTAAGTGTGCACAATTAATGGAAGCCAGAAGATCAGAGTAATGGCTAGGGACACTCTGGGCATTTATGTGAGCTATGTTGAGGTTATTGGGGTAAGGGGAAAACAAAGAGGAAATCTGATCACCAAGAGTCAGAGTAGACGATGAATCGCTTGCCGCACTAAGGAAGCTGCTGGAAAAGGAAGAACATGAGAAAAAGTCATCATCAAAATCACCATCGGTCATAAGTTGCAAATATATATACTAAAAAAAAAATAAAAAAAAATAATAATATCAGAAAATAATAATAATTAATATTATTAATCAATAAAAAATATCTCCAAATGGAATTGAAAAACATTCACTTTAATGAAATCTACTGGTTCCAAATCCAAAAAACTCCATACTTAAATGTTTTATGGGCTACATTATTTTAATTAAGGCTCAGTGCAGAACCCAGCGTTTTATTTTTAATTTAATTTTGTTTCAATTGTTCGTACCTATCGTTGGCCACTAATTACTCAAGGGAAGCTAAGAATTATGAGTCTCGAGATAACGATGTTGGAAATTAACACAGTTAAAACTTCAGTGTTTCTATTATATTTACACGAAACTTATTATTTTTCCTCTACTTAACGTAGTTTCTTCCCCACTTTTTCCTCAGCTATTATTACAGCTGACCTGAATAGCCGGAACTATTCCTACAAATATTGCAGAAGATAATATTATGATTGATTACTTGGTTGTCTTACTTAAAATAATAAACTTCATCGAACGCTGAGTACTCATTCCAGAATGCGGAATTTCGAAGTCAGGAACCTTAAAGTACCGATTAAGCTGATAAGGGCTTAACAAGATTGGCAAATTTGGGAAAGAATTTGTAACCGCTGAGTTATCCTAAGTGGGATAATTGACGCACCATCGAGGCTTATCGTGGATGGCACTTGAACAATACAGATGGAACTCAAACAAGCCCCAGTCGATAATCTGCTCCGCGTCTTGATCGCAAATCAGGCACTTACCTCCCTCGCCGTGCGCTTCGGTTCTGCCACAAACCATTATATCCCGAGCGACGCGACAAACTTCCAAATCATATTTTACGTTGTGTTTTATATTTACACAGTGTATTCTCTCGCCTTTAAGCTAGAGCGCGATACAGTAAGCCAGTAAACCGCTTGAAACAGAAGATGGCAGAATTAAGACCACTTTATGCTTTCCACTGAGTGCACTACGGCATAAAGATACATTTTCACGCTCCCGGGGCACCGAGCACGGCCCCTGTTTACTAATAACTTGTATTAATTAATTTAAACTTAATTAGTTTATGTTTCCATTAATTAATCCGTTCTCGTGGTTTTCTAGCGCACCATTAGGATGGGTTTTAAAGACCTAAATGTTTCAGCGCTCCACCGTCGAAGTACATTTTTGGGTTGGATACCAGGCACTTAATTTTATGGTAGTCTTTTTTAATTAGATATTTGGCTACATTATTCACACATTGAAAGCAAAAAGCCATCTTTAAAAGAAATAGAAAACCTTTTTCTTAGTCATTCATCCCCCCACCCTCCACAAACCAATATCCTTCGAAGCCATAAAACTATTATGTTTCGTAATGGTTAATTTCCTTGATACTCCGATATCAATTGACCGGAAAAAATAGTCTGGAGCATTATTATAGGAGAAATAATACGTTACGAAACAATAAGTTATGTTGGAAGGAAGGAATGAAGGTGAAAAATAAAAATCGTATTCTTTTTGACCTGACGGCTATTTTTTAGAGCTAATAAATAAGTCTGGCTGGCAGATAAGTTTTCAAATAAATTCTTATCTACTGTCACTAGAGCGGAGCGAGGCTGCGGAGCGGAGTAGCGGCGTGGAGTAGCAGAGCGGAGTAATGGAGCGGAGTAGCGGAGTGGAGTAGCAGAGCGGAGTAGCAGAGCGAAGTAGTGGAGCGGAGTAGCAGAGCGCAGTAGCGGAGCGGAGTAGCGGACTGTGTTTTTTCATACGCGGAGCTCGGTTGCACTCGTTTCTCCTCTCCGTGTCCCCGCTCCGCTCCCCCTCTCCGCCTCACTGCTCTGTTTCTTATGTCCGCGGCTCCGCTCCGAGTAAATAAATATGAATATTGAAACTTGTTTACAAATTTATGTCAAATAACGCGGAGCGGAGTTTTTATGAAATTTGATTGATTGGCTCAGCACCTATTTTCTCCGCTCTGCGTGAAGTGGACAGGCAGCCTTAAAGCGAAACCGGCATTTCTGAAAAAGTTATACTAAAGTATATTATATACTATACTATATACTATACTAAAGTTTCACTGTCAGTTTTCTGTAATTTGGGATCGAAGTTGAGCTTTATTTGTGACTTCAATTTCGGGTCATACATACTTTTATTTTCTTCTTGGTGTTTGATCAAGAGATTAAAATTTTCACGAGGCTAGCCCGAGAGATATCACTTCCAGTAACCTAGAATATGGCGGGAGGCCGGAGACCGTTTGTTCTTGCGTGTTCAGACTTTGATCACAAAATTTTACCGGTCCGGTCTATCGCTTTTTGTTCCGGCTGGCTTGCGACTTACACGCTCCGGGAAATTTAATAATTCCTCAAAATCCTGCAAGTGATGTTTCGGAGTTCGGATTTCAGATAGCAGTCTCTGGTTCAAACTTTGATTTTTTTCAGGCGGAGGCGTTCAGGTTTGTTTTAAGTTATATCACTTTCCGGAATTAGATTTTGGTGTCTTTGGATATATTTTAGCTAAATGGTTGTATACTCACTGACTCTTTCGTCAGTTACAATCTTCAAGAGGCCAAAAACGATCCGTCACGAGTAACAAATACACTTTTTGGCGGGTAAGTAATATATGATATAATTACAAAATCTCTAATATTTACAAGATATAACAACTGAATCTATAATTTTATTTTATATAATAATCAGTTATTATAATAAACGTATGATATAATTTTAAAGTAACTAATTTTATAAGCATAACATACATTGAATATAAAATGATTTGATATACCACTCAAAAGACATAAAACCTATTTAATGTAATATTATGTGGTTTTTATTTCCCAGTAAAAACACGCAAACAAGCATACACCATGCATGTATCAGGCATGCAAACAAGCATACACCATACATGCAGCATGGAAGCAAGCATGCAACATGCAGCAGGCTTGGTTTCTGTCGCGGCTCCGGCGCTGCGGGGCTCCGGCGGCCACATGCGAGCTTATCGTCGCTGATGTGTTTCACACTCACCACCGCGGCTTTAGCTTGCTGAGGCTGGCCGGATTATCCGGCGATTTTAAATAACACTCTAGGGGTAGAGCAGACAAGACTACGTGTAGTCGGTTTTGCAGCAATTCGTTTCGGTCAGGCCGCTTCCGCAGCACGCTCGCTTCACTCGTTCGCCTACCCGCGTTAATGGTCACTGTTCTAACCAAACCTAACCCAAATGATTCACCAACATAGAGGGGACCTGGCACTCCGCTCCGTTCCCGCCTTCACCTTCTAACCTAATATAACCCATGTGAGTCTTTGAATCGGGGTGTTAACCATAAAGAATTAATGATGGTATCAATATTATATATTTTAAACGACAGGCGTAATGATTTTCGATTAAATAAACGTTATATCCAATAAATTTACACGAAATAAGTTTTAGAGTATATAAATGTTATATCTTAAGAAACTATATCAATAGTTGGTATTAATCCCGTTTATTATATCTTGTGAACGTTATTGAAATGAAAATATAACAAATAAATGATATGAGACGCACCCCTTTTTGGCTCTCTCTCCTCGAAGCTTTCATTTACTACTACACAATACAAATAAAGTTTACATTTTATTATATTCCAGATTGGAACGAGATAGTTTCAGGTACATCGGTACCTGCACTGTCATATCCTAGTTTTATTATCTGCCGAACATAAAGAGATACTGCCGACTATTTCCAAACCGTAACAATACATGCACCCTCAGAAACTGCAATATTACAAAGGGTAGCAATACACCGAACGATACAATACAACAAAAATGCAAATTTGATACGAACTCACACAATGGGCAGATAACCTGGTTTTCAATATAATTCGTTATAAGAAGAAAATGTCCACTTATTGCCGTGTCTTTCACGAACAAAACAAGGGAATTTCTTTGAAATCCTTTTTTAGGAAGGAAGTTGTGAGAAACCTTTTTTGTTCAAAAACTAATGAGCTCCTAAACACGACAGATCAAGGAGGATTCATTACGACTTTGCTGTCGTGGCGCGACATATCCAACGGGTAGGAAACACTGGTAGTAAATAGAAATAAATTAAAGTTCTTTACTATATAAAGTCTAAATATATTATCTCATTAATATTGTAATGTATTGTTAATGTGCGGAAAGTTTAAATAAACCATACCCATTGTGTTCATAAAAATATATTTGTCCCTAAAGATACGAATATTAAGTACAATAAAATGGTTCCTACAATAATTTATTTTAAAATAAGCTCGATTGATCGATCAAAAGTTTCAGTAAAACAAAATATATTTTAAGAGCGAATTAAAATTATGATCCAAAGTTAATTAAACAAACCAAAAAATAAACAACATTTTATTAGAAAAAGCGTTTACTTCATCTTCATAATATTACATGGCTTTACACTTTTGAAGTGGCTTGATTATAATGAAAGACTTTTAATATGAGGAGGGATCAAAAAGTAGTGAGAATGAGATAAAATATAATGAGTTTAATAATTTAATAATTTATTTTTCTACATTGTTTCCGAGTCTCTCTTCACCGAGTCCAGCGCTTTTCCAAGGCTTCAATCCCTTTCAGAAAAAAGTTTTGTCTTAGTCCTGCAAAAAGCTCTCCACGGCATCCATCACCTCGTTATCGTCTTCGTACCTGTTTCCCCTTAAGTATTTTTTTCAATTTAGGAAACAGATAAAAATTGCTAGCCGCCAGATCTGGTGAATAAGGGGAGTGGTCAACCAATTCAAAGCCAGCTTGCTGAATGGCAGCCATCGCAACTGCCGACCTGTGTGCGGGTGCGTTGTCGTGATATAACAGCACGCACCTTCAAAGTTTCCCTCTCCTTTTATATTTGATGGCATTCCTCAACTTGGGAATTAAAGCTGCATAATATTGGCCTGTAATAGTGGTTCCACACTCTAGGTAATCAATCAACAATATCTCTTCTGAGTCCCAAAATATTGAGACCATAACCTTGCCAGCCGATGCCACGACACGAAACTTCTTCGGGGTCGGTGATGATAGCCGTTTCCATTGCAAAGATTGCTGTTTTGTCTCGGGATCGAAAAGATGGACCTATGTTTCGTCCATTGTTACGAAACGAGACAAAAAGTTTTCAGAATCTTCTTGAAACTTGTCCAACAAAATCTTCGAAATGTCCAGGCGATTTTGTTTCTGACTGTCGGTTAACATTCTCGGCCCCCATCTTGCGGAGACTTTTCTCATATTCAAAGATTGTTTCAATATGGATTAAATACTTCCATATGAAATGCTCGTTTCTTGAATTAAGTATCGGATGGTAACTCTTCGTTCGCACAATACAATTTTCTCGACTTTCGCAACATTTTCTTGGGTGACTGACGTCGATGGACGGCCGCAACGATGTTCGTCTTCCGTGCTCGTTCTCCCTACTCGAAATTGAGAAGCCCATCTTGCAACAGTGGAATACGGCGGAGCAGACTCGTTTTACGTATTTAATAACGGCTCGCACTTCGTTTTTCTCCATTTTCAAGAACACGTTCCGACACGAAGCAAACAAATGATTACATTCAGAAAAAAACAAAAGAGAATCGAGGATGTTTTCTTTATTAATATTACAAATATGTATCTGAGCTATGCCTGCCAGTATTTTTTTTACCCGACCGCCGAAGGAGGGTAATGTGTTTATCAGTCTATGTATGTATGTATGTATGTTTGTTCCTATATGGCGTGCCAGAGACCAAACGCGTTGGCCGATTATGATGATTCATACGTCAATCGATTCGTCTTAACCCTGCGAGTGTCATAGGCTACATTAAAATTGGACAATAGAAAAATGGCGGATTTTGGGTGCCATATTGTGGGGGCCCAAATTTTTCTTCCAATCCCTTCGTGTGGGGTATCAAAATAAAGGGTTTTAAGAGTTGATTTCAAAAATATATTACACTTATATGTTTAAATGTTTCTAATTTGAAAAAAAAAACTAACTTAACAAAATTTGTTATAAACAAGAAACTTAATTCAAAAAATCAAAAAACCCGACTGCTTCAAAAGCGAACTAAAAAGTCGTAAACAAGGAAAAGATAATGCTGTGCAGGCGGAGGATACACCAGATTTTGATCAGCCAGCCCGCGAATATGTATCCTCCGCCTGCACAACATGATTTTTTCCTTGTTTACGACTTTTTAGTTCGCTTTTGAAGCAGTCGGGTTTTTTTTCTTACCAAGGAGTATGTCGTTCTCACTACTTTTTGATCCCTCCTAGTACATTTAATCTTTATTACATATAATAAACTTTGTGACACAGTACAAAACACACAGAAGGTAAACTCCCGTAACAATAATGACGTCATCAGTACATCAGCACGTGACTGTCAATTGTTTAACATGCTTTATCATAGATTGCTACATTGAAAGGTCAAACAAAGGGTTTTCAAGAGCATGGGTGAGGAAGACAGGGTGCATATGAGGATTCATCTATTGGCGCTTGTCGCGTACAGACGTGCCCACAAGCAATATTTAGTTGAAATAAATTAATAATAGTGACCTCCTTAACTTTGCACTTTTAATTTAGCTTAGTATGTGTGTATTTACAAACTATGAACAAGTAAAAGTGATTTAGTGTTGGCATAAAATGGCAAACAGACCCCCGAATTCAGGGGGGCCAGTGCTTTCCTTTGCTTCGCCTGTGGAGGCGCCACCTGAAATCATCAAAACGCCCGAGATTCAAAAATGGATGTCTTCTATAGAGCTGCATCTGAATGAAGTCTGCTCTATTGCCGCGGATGGAAAACTCAATTCGGAGCAGAAAATGAAAATAGCAAACCTTTGCCGTAAAATAGGATCCGGTACCTCACAAATGGCAGTACTATACCAGTCACTAAAGGCTAGATCTATTTTTATGCACAATGCGGTTGAATCCCTTACTGAAAAGCGAGACCTGTCAGACCACATCATGGACCTCAAGAAGACGATACAGGACTCAGGTACTGCGGGAAATGTTTATTTTGCCGAAATGGTAAAAAAGGGAGCAAATAACTTTGTTTGTCCCAATAATTTAAGCTCGGTTGCAATTTATCCGCGAGATAAATTGAAATTGAGTGACGAAACAAAAGACCTCGTGAAAAAGATCATATGCCCGGAGCAAATGAAACTGCATGTATGTGGTGTCCGGAATACAAAAAATGGAGGCATAATTATCAGCACCGAGACCAAATATGACGCTGATAAAGTAAAGCAAGCAGTCCAGCTCTCTACTTCAGGACTTACCGCCGACGAACCCAAGCGTGCACCACGGATCGTGATCTTAGGTGTGCCGACTTCCATGGCTGAAAATGAGGTCTTCAGATGCATTTTTGAACAAAATGTAGCCGACAAGTTTCAAGACATGTGCTCAGAATAAGGATTCTGAGGACATGTCTTCAAACTTGTCGGCTTTGTGGCTTAATTTTACCACGGCCAGGAAGGCCTGGCCGTGGTAAAATTAAGCCACAAATCTGGTAAAAGAGATGCGTCGACCTGCAACTACATTATTGAAGTACCAGCTGATATACGTAAAGCCCTAATCACTCAATCGAGACTTTTTATAAATTGGACGTCCTGTCCTGTCAGGGATTTTACATTGGTAACTCGGTGCTACAAGTGCCAGCAGTATGGTCACGCAGCAAAATCTTGCAGAGAGGTCAACTCGACGTGTGGTCATTGTGGTGAAACCGGGCACACGATGACAGAATGTGCGAAGAAATCTGATGTACCATAATGTGCTGACAATTTAAAAAGCCCAGCAATCATAAAACAGGAGATTCTGAGTGTCCTGCAAGGAAGATAGCGAAATTCAGATACATCAACTCTGTCGATAACGAAGGCGCCTAGTGCGTCACACTCAAGGCCAGACTTCCATCTTTAACACGTGATGCCGACTCAACAAAAACAGGCCACTGCACTGACCTACTTTGCCTGGATTTCTTGCTGTCTCAGGAAATTTGCCGCCGTGCGTACTTTGGCAAAATGGTTTGAAATCATTTTGCAATAGGGGTTAACCCAGCTCAAATATCTGCTGACGGTCAAAGTTCGTTGTCCGCGTGTGTAAATAATTAAGTGCAATCAATTTAACGTTAATTTAAGCTAAGTTAGGAATCATATTATGTTTATCATTATAAATAGAATTTAATTTGAATCTGTTTTAGTCATTAAGATTATCAATATATCTCTGTCACTATTCTAATGTTAAGAAAATATTGTAAAAAATCCTTGTCCTTCCAATTACATAGTTTGAGCGCCTGCCGCCTGTGATACAGGATTACCTAGTACAGGCACCTAACATTATTGTTCCCACTTTATATTTAAGACCTATTAGTATATTTTACTAATTGGAAGTTTGAATAAAGATTATTATTATATTAATATTATTATAACCATGACTCGCTTAGTTGTATACCTTGGGCCACTTTTGTCATAGAGCTTTATGCAATTAGGATGCTGTGAATATTATGTTGTACACTCTACTAAACTGTTGTACATAGTCTACATAAAGTGAAATTAATTGTTTCACAACTTCAACTTGACTGTCATTTGCATGTCATATCGTTGTATGGCATAAGTGACAGTTAGATAGTTATAGTTTACTGTTAGATGGTTGGTCGTCTAAAGTCTTTCACAATGAATTTGTCTGACTTCGCCTATGAGGAAGTTTATCACTTATCATATTTGTTTTTCTAGGTCCTAGTTTATCTTCAGGGACGGATCCAAAGCCGTTGCACAGATGGAGTTTCTGGGACCTCCTCTGTGCAACGCCTTTTTAACAGGTAACGGGCCTCTTCTATGTGCTGATAATCATCGGGGTGGTTTTAGTAAGGTTAAAAGCCCACACTTTCTGTTATTCTTCGCCAAAACTCCAGGCGCCTTTTGAAGGTTTCCCTTGATCACAAAAAAAATATCCCCGTTCATAAATAGGTACTCGTGGTCGAGTAGTCAAGTAGGAACAACGCACATAACCATTTTCAATATCATTTTTTAAGTTCAGATTATATATAAGCCTCCCTATTCAATTATAGCTAGTACTCACAGAGTCTGAAGGTTTATTACATTGCTTAAATAATTACAGTAATTGTAGCAGCTAGGCCTAGAACTAAAACTAATTATGCTCAACTCGTTATTCAGCAGTACAAGATGGTCCAAAGGGTGTCGTGCTATGAATTATTTATTTGCTGAAAATGTTCTTGACAAGTGAACAAGTTTTTACCAACCAAGCAATCTTCACTTGTAATATTGGCGAGGACATCTTTATTTCGTACTTTATCATTGTGTCACTATTCAACTTTCTGAATTTTATTTTAATTTTGAGAAGAGACTGATGTTTTCACTCCTGTTTTCAATAAGCTTTCAAAGGCGGCACTATAATTTTGTAGTCTTAGGTTCTCGGCATCTCAAAGATTACCGTCATGGATTCCCAGACAGGCGATCGACATGGACATACCTTAGTAAATTTTTGGCTGAGAATAAAACTTATTTTCAGTTTTCTTTATTTTTATTTTGAGATTACATTGTTATAATTCATATTAAAACGAATCAACACACTTATTTTAAAATATTTTTTTCAGAGGATATCTTCAAAGCTCAATTAAAATCTTTAAAACTAAGAGATATGATCTTTCATGGAATAAATAATCATAATATTTTCTTCTCAAAACCATCCATTTATATTAACACAAAAGCCGCCAAAGGAGTGTCCTGCGATTCCATTTATGTCATAAGTAAATAAATGTACAACGGGAACCCTCTATATTGGCGAGATAATATGATTAAATTTAACTAACCTAATTAAGCATATTAGAAGCAAATTAATGAGCTGAAATATTGTTTTTATATATTTTGTGTGTGAGATGTGTTCACTTCGTGTAACCTCATGGGATTAATTATGAAAACGTAATTAAACAAAATTATGAAAACAACGACTGAAATGTGTTTATGAATTAACATTTTAATTATGTGTCTGTCGTACTGAAGTAAAGGTCCTATCATATTAGCGTTGCCTTGCATAACGCGACGGGGCGCTACGCTGCGTGACTAAATATTATTTATATGAAAAATATACGGTAGACTATGCATGACGTGTCTGTGTTATGGCTAGGGGCAAAATGTTGCACATTTAGGATAACGGAGATTGTAAAAGAAATTGAGCAAATGCTTGCCGGAAGTTTACAGTTGCTGCTTGAGTGTAATTAGAACACGTTTTTGTAATAAACGGCAAGCTATGCTCGTGTGGTCACCCCTTTACGTCAGAGTAAAAACTTCACAAGCTTTTGCTCTAAATAAAACTTGTATTGTTAAGGCAAAAAATTAAAGCATAATTTTTAAAGCAAAACTTCAAGTTTTGTTCTAAAACCCTATGTCTCCTTTTTCTCACAGAAATATTTTACACTTAGTGTTTTACTGTAGTTCATTTTCTTTTAAGTTATTTTATTTAACAGAGATAGTTCACACGATTTACAAGATCTAGACAAGAGAGAAAATATCTCAAAAAATAAAATTATAGAGTGGCAATAAATCCGAGTTACTGCATCATTTTCAATAGAAAATATGACCACTATTAACTTCTGCAACTGTTTGGTATAAAAATAGGATTTGTTTGATCTTTCGTTTGCAATCGCCTACTATGTGACTCATAAACGGAAGAAGTTTAAATAATATAATGTTTAATTACGAAGTGATCCCAACCTTCTAGAAACGTCCGACGCAGAACGTCTCTTAAGTTATAAATTTTTCATAATGAACTATAATAAATAAAATCGAGTGCGGAAGTCATAATTATTTCAAAAGTCAAAAGTCAAATATATTTATTCAACTAGGCCAATAAATGGTACTTTTGAACGTCACATAAATTAAAATGTATAAGTAATAAAAAAATATTCTACCGTTCATTCGGAAAGTAGATTGTTATGGAGAAGAACGCACAAGAAACTCCATACTAACTCTTTAAAAAAAAAATAGGTGTTTTACAATATTTACATAAGTATATACATTAATATATGTGAGGACGATGCACCTAGAATAGCTCTACACACTATACTACGTACAGGTATAAAGTATTAAAAAGCATTAACAGGAAAATTAATTAATTTGATAAGTAGGAACATGGTTCTCACATACTTACAAATATTACAAACATAGTGTAACGGATGTGACGTCAGCCTACGTGCAACCGACCAATGCCCGCCGAGCCCGCCGAAGCTAAGCCGCCATATTGAAGCCTCCCCTCAAGTCGAGCCATGTCAAGCAGCGGAGATGTGTTAATATAAGCGATTGCCTGTCATTTATTTGTCTATTTATTATGTATGTTGTTTTTTTTATTTATTTATTATGTATTTATTTATTTATTTGTTCTTGAAGTAGTCAAGAAGTAAGTCGATGGAATATTGTAGGCGATCTATGATCAGATCGGTATCATCCGAAGAGGTATACGAGGCAGTATCGTCAGCAAATCAAGCTAGATTAGTTCGGGGTTGAATGGGGATATCGTTTAAGAACAGGAGAAATTAAAAGGGGCCGATAATCGAGCCTTGTGGAACGCCAGCTGGGATTTTTTCAGGTGATGATGAGGTTTCCCTGATGTAAACTAGGAATGTACGATTTGCAAGGTGGATGAGTTTAATGAGCGGCATGGGCACCTTCCGAATGAGTAACTTGTGTAGCAGGCCTTCGTGCCATACGGTATCAAATGCCTTTTCGATATCATACCTGTAGATTGTCTGAGGTTTAAATGATGGGAAATATGCTCAGCCACCCTGGCCAGCTTTTGAGTAGTTGAGTGAGCAGCACGAAATCCAAATTGCTCCTGGATCAAAGACTGCTCAGTGGCAGCTAATAGTCTAGCATAAATCAACGACTCGAAAAGTTTGCCAAAAGATGGTAACAGGCCTATGGGTCGGTAGTTTACAGGTAAGGTACTGTCTTTTCCGGGTTTTTTAATTGGTATAATCTTAGCTTTTTTCCCGATGTTTGGGAAATAGCCTAGATCAAAACAAGCATTGAAAATTTTTGTAGCATAAACTATCGCTTTCTTTGGCAAATTCTTTAGGAGCAAGTTATGGATTTCGTCATGACTGGTGATTTATGGGATTCACGGGATTTAAGTTTTGTCAGCGCTTTACGAACCTCGAATGGCCTAATGGGCTTTATAAAATCGGAAGTGAGGTTATAGTTATTTATGACTGACATGGAGTTCGATACCTCATACTCGTTTTCAGTGTCACTAGCCCAGTTTGTGGTAAGGCTCATATTTTCGCAGAACGCATTTGCTAAAGCGTTACATTGGTCAGCCGTGCCAGACGTAAGTGACCCATCAGGAAGTTTAAGGGGAGGTATGTCGGTAGACTAAGGCTTAAGGGATTTAGTCAGACGCCAAATATCTTGACTGAGATTGCCAGTTTAGCATTCCATACATTATCGACATGATTCTGGATATTTGCATTTATGTATGTTTGAAGGACGTTAATATTACTGCGATTGAGTCTTCTAAGGTAACCACTACGCAGTTTCTGCTCATAACGACGTAAATAATTTTTATAGCGGATTAAACGTTTAATGCACCAAGGAAGTTTATTGATAAAACAACATGTTCAATTCCTGACACTTTGACAGTTATTCCTATAGCCTCAATATTTCTAGTTTTTGGGACACTTAGAACAGAGTATTCCAGATCCTTTCTTACAAGCAAAGCAACTCCCTGTTCACGGCCAGAGTGATGCTTATCTTGGCGGTGACAGGTAAAACCAGGTGTGTTTAAAATTAAGTTTGAGGTTAGTCTTGTTTCACAAATACCAATAACATCGACAGATAAAACACTTACCGCCAAATCGATCAGTTCACTCAGTTTTAAACGTACTCCATCGGAGTTCCAGGATAATAGGCGAAGTTTTGAATCAAACATGTTTACCAAGATGGGTGAGTATAAGCATGACCTTTTCTAAATAGGACGTGCAAGCAGCAAATTGAGATTTTATGTTCCTTAAGGCTAATAAGATTTCAAGCATATCTTTGGTAGTCTCATCATTGAGGTCAGTCTTAACGTGATCATGCTGATTCTGGTTTTTAGATGGTGCCACGTTGCTAGTTCCTACAGTAGGCCATGTTGATGTTGGACAAACGTCAGGCTTGACGGTATCGGCGACGGCATCGGTTTCGGTTGCAGCATTAGAGGTACGGGCTTACGCTCTAAAGCCTTCTTCTTCTCAATACTTTCAAGATACGCGAGTCGTATCCTGCATTTCTTGAAGTTAGCGGGGTGAGGTTCATTGCAGTTACAGCAATGAGCAGGCTCAGCACGGTCAGTCTTCGGACAAGCAGCAGTTGCATGAGGAGCAACACACTTTACGCAGCGAGGTGGCTTGTTGCAGTTGTTGGATGCATGGCCAAACTCTTGGCAGCAAAAGCATTGAGTGCCATGGGATCTATTTGGCTTGAATTTGCTGATGGTCACCACACAGCTACACAGGTACTTTATTTGCCGAAACTTTGTGATGTCAGCTCCTGCTTGCAGTTGCACCAAAAAGGGTGGACAGGGATTGTCAGTAGTGCGAGACTTCAGGGGTTTCACTGAAGCTCCGACGAAGCCAAGTTTTTCTAGCTCCTCTGGTAGATCCTCTTCAACATATTTAAATAAATAAATAAAAATAAATAAAATTGTTTATTGTGTCTCAAACAGTTACATAAACACATGTGAATGAGACAGCCTCAGTAAGTAATCAATAATACTTGTGTTGGGGTTGACTCGCTCCTTCCCATAATAGACAGTTAACAATATTGAGACTTAAATTAAGAAAAACAATGACTTAAAAAGTAATTATCAGCTCTGAGTAGTGTGTGATTGTGAGAATGTGTATGTGTGTCTATATTAGTGTGTGCGTGTGGATTAAGTGTTTGTTTGTGTGTGCGTGTGTTTGTTAGTGTGTATTTGTGCGTCTGTTTAAGTTTTTGCTGAAAGTGCCTGTTTAATCGAAGTTGGAAAATACCAACTATGTAATTACAAGGTATAAACACTGTGATAAAGAAGATAAGTATTCATGTAAGTCTGACTAGATCCATGTTTGGCACGCATATGATAGGCAGGGTAGTAGACTGGAGTCCAGAACAATAGATTTTAGGTTGATTGGTAAATTTGACTTTAATATTTCCTTATGGCTCCAAAATTTCTTCCATGTTAAGTTTACGCGTCTGTTCAATTCATCTATATGTCTGGATCTTTTTAAGGAAATTTGTTTGCCGAGGTAGATGTATTCGTGTATATATTCTAGCAGGCTACCATCAACTATGATTGGTTGTTCTACTCTATTTGTCATAACCTTGGTTTTAGTAATGTTTAGTTCTAAGCCTATGTTTCTACTGACATTGTTGAGGTCGTTAATCATCTTTTGTAATTGTTTTGGTGTTTCTGAGAATATTACTATGTCATCAGCAAATCTGAGATTATTCAGATATTTTCCATTTATGAAAATTCCTTTTTCAGTCCATTTTAGGCTTTTCATGATATATTGCAGAACAGTAATAAACAATCTCGGTGACAGCGGATCCCCCTGTCTCACTCCTCTGCATATTTTTATTTCCGGACCTTTTCTCTCTAGTCTGACTCTGCTGGTACTTTTCTCGTAGATGTCTTTTAAAAGCTCTATAGTTTCATTTGGTACATTACAGTCTTCTAAAGCTTTCCATATGCTGTCATGAGAAATTGAATCGAACGCTTTAGCATAATCTATGAAGGCCAGGTAGAGTGGAGATTGTTGATCTTCATATTTCTCAATAACTTGTTCAAGGGTATATATATGGTCAACTGTTGAGTAGCCTTTTCTAAAACCTGCTTGTTCAACTGGCTGGTAGTCTTCAGTATAGGGTTCCAGGCGTTTTTCGAGACTCGAGGCAAACAGTTTGTATATATTTGGTTGGAGACTAATGGGGCGGTAATTGCCAATGTCAGCAGGGTCACCTTTTTTATATAAAAGTATGATATCAGACTGTGCCCACTCTATTGGTATTTGTCTATTGTCCAGTATTTTGTTGAAGAGGTTAGTTATGTAAGAAATTAGTACATATTTGGCTGATTTCAAGGCTTCATTTGGTATGCCGTCTGGTCCATTACTTTTATCTCTTTTAAGTTTATCGATTCTTGAGAGTATTTCTCGTTCTGTAAATCTCTCTAAAAATGTAGAATCTTGATGATGGATGGTGGGAGTAGAAAATTCCTGATTTGGTATATGTGTTTTTTGCGTATAAAGAGACCGATAGAATTCTGTTGATATGTTTATTATTTCTGATCTTGAATAAGATTTGCTAGAGTTTTTATTCAGACATGGTATCCAGTTCTTTGTAGTATATACTTCTTTTAAACCCTTTTTTAGGCTTCTTGCAGTATTCAAGTGTCTTTTTATTACCTTTAGTTTATGTTCACTGTATTCTTTTTTTATTTGTCTACCAATAGTTTTGTATAACTTTCTTAATTCTTGTTTTTCTTCTAAGGTAAGGGGTTTCTTATGTTGTAATTCACTTCTTCATACCATCATGAATTTAGTGGCGTTTGAGATGGAGTATTTTTTCTTATTTTTTATGGTTTTTATAGAGTTAAGGCTTTTTATAATCACTGTTTTGAGTTTTGAATTATAACATTCGATGTCATATTCTTTGGCAATATTAGATTTATTTAAATTTTCTTTCAGAGCTTCTATATATTGGAGTTGGTTTTCTTGAGTGCCGATTTTTGATGTTATGTTGTTAAAGGTAGCTCTACTTTTTCTAGTTTTTGATAGATGTATAGTGCTTCTAATCAATCTATGATCAGTAGAGAAGGTGAACTGTTTGATAATATCTATATTTGAAAAATATTTTCTATTATCTGTTAAGATGTAATCTATTTGACTTTTATTCTTTTTTGGTGAGCACCAGGTCCACAAGTTGTTGATTTTCTTTTGAAATATACTGTTTATGATGGTAAGATTGTTTTCCAGAGCGAATTGAAGTAGTCTTTCACCTCGTTTGTCCCTTTTTCCATAACAGTATGGTCCGAGTATATGTTCTTCGCTTGGAAGACGTTGACCAATACGCGCGTTAAAATCGCCCATTAGTATGAGGTTTTTACTATAGAGTTCTTTAACTTCTTGCAATTTATCGTAGAAACATTCTATGTCGTAGTCACTAGCGTCAATAGTCGGTGCATATATCTGGACAATAGTGAGTGATGTGTTGTCGAATTTGAGGTTCAGGACGGAGATTCTTTCAGTTACTCCAATAAAGCTCTCTATGTTTTCTTTCAAGTTCTTTTTTATTAGGCGTGCCAAACATGGATCTACAACAAGAAAACTGAAAGAAAAATCCAAACCTGCCAAAGAGCAATGGAAAGGAGTATTCTAAACCTAAAACGCATAGACAAACAAAGAAACACAGATATAAGAAAACAAACAAAGGTAATAGATGCTCTAAACCACTGCAAAAAACTAAAGTGGAAATGGGCAGGCCGCATAGCACGTATGAACTCAGATAGATGGGCCAACAAAGTAACTCACTGGCCTGGCCCGTTTGGAAAAAGGAAACAGGGTAGGCCCCCTGATAAGTGGCTTGATGAGATTAAAAAGATAGCAGGAGACAATTGGACGTCAAAAGCCAAAGATAGAAAACTTTGGAGTAAAATGGAGGAGGCCTTTACTCGAAAAGAGGTCCTTAATGAAGAAAAAAATAACTAAATTTACATGATTTACTAAAAATAACAATTTATTGTATGTTAAGGATAAATAAATGGCTTAAATAAATAAGTCTGACTAGAATTTGCTCTGTTTCATCGTATGTTATAGTTTTTAACCACTCAGTTATCACTTTTTTGCATTGATGCGAGACCTCATGACGGAAATTTAGTTTTGCGTTAATTTTATTGTATATGTATGCTGATTGGCATACATAGGTACTGACGCCTTGCAAAAACAGTACGTACCCGAGGAGAATAAGCCACAATATCTTTCCGCCTCCTAGCCTGACTTTCTGGGTTAACTGGGACATATTTGTGCAAATAAAGAATTATGTTAAAAAGATATAGTTTTCTTACTGATAATTGGCCACCAATTCTATATAGATCGATTGTGGGATATCTATATGGTTTAGAATAGATTACTTTTAAAAGTGATCTTTGGGCTCTTTCTACCTCCAGAAATTTAGTTTTACTGGTTCCTCCCCAAACTGGTAAGCAGTATGCTATTACTGACTGCGCAAGTGCTATATAAACGTCATTGAGTGTCTTTTCAGGCATCACACGTCTTAGATTTTTAAAGAGCCATATAAATTTTCTAACACGCGACATAATAACATCGATATGCGAGTGCCATGTTAGACGCTCGTCAACTATAACGCCCAAATATCTTGTAGATGGTACTTGTTTGAGGGATTTACAGTCACAATTTAGGTCCAAGCTATTTGTACACATATGAAGACGAATGTCGAAATTAGCACCCGCTTTAGACCTTGCACTTGGAGAGAAACAAATATAATTTGTTTTAGAAATATTAAGGGTTAACAGATTTTCTTTGAGCCATTTACTTATAACATCTAGCCCCTGTTCGACCTTATCACGTACCGCTTTCCAAGTGTCACCAAAGTAGACAATAGCCGTATCATCCGCATATGAGAAGATTTTCCCGCCACCGTTCCGTAGGTTACATAGTTCGTTAATGTACACCAGAAACAGTGGCGGGCCAAGCACGGAGCCCTGCGGTACTCCAAAAACAACATCCTCCTCACTTATTTACTACAACGAAAGCCGTGGATTACTGATTTTGGCACCTTTTCATCCTTTCTGGTGAATGTTACAAACGAAGCATTCTGCAGACGTAGACCATCCTTAACCGCCTGATGACCATCAGCTGTGTGACAAATAACGGCTACCTTGCCTCCATTTCTGTATTGGAGGTGGTAGCGATTCGTCAGTTGGGTAATTTGGTATTTTAAAGCCCCATGTGTCATGTCGGTCTTCATATCCAGTATAATGGGTGGTATATGCCCGGTCTTCTTGACTCTGGTGGTGGCTTTGAGGTAATACTCGTTATCAGAACATTTAGCGACTCCATCCACTGGAAGATCTTGAAATTTATTCTGCGTTGGGATATCTCGGGAGACATCATACTTCGATTGTTTGGCAACAGCTGGTCGCTTTGGTGTACGCCAGTTATCCACATTTTCTGTTGCTGGTCTCTTGGAGTTGAGACTACCAGTTGATTCCGAACGTTGCAGGTATCTTTCCATTTCTACCAAGAGGTGTCGTTAAAGGACATTTTATCCACAATTTTAAATCGACTCTTGGAATCACTATTGAGGGTTGGGTAAAAACGAAAGGTAGGTAGAGCGAGCGTGCACACGAGACAAGCGCGAGACGCTGAATGAAAATGAAAGCGCACCGTCCGATAAAGACCATAACCGAGTTGATGGCGCATTATGTCAGCAAAAACTGATGGGGTCCGCTAGGGCCAATGCCTGTCTGGGCCGCGGATAAATTTGAAAAGGATTTAACGTGGCCCTGGCACAAGCAACTGAAGAAACACGGATGGGTTTTTAATAGTAAAAGTCTGTCACGCCCTCCCGCTTAACCCAGAGCGAAGTCAATGGATGATACCCTACTGCAAAATAAATTACTACAATTAATAAATTGGTGTTTTACTGTTTCAATCGGTGTATTTTTTCAAGATATCGTGTCATTATTAAGTGTTCAATAGATTGTCGTTTTTGGGGGCTGAGTCACCCGCGTCCGTAGGAGTGTTACCCCGTTTGTTGTTACTCTACACGTGGTCCCCGGGTGGTGCTAATCAGGTGACACTAACTGGTGGTAGGCTTCAGCCGAAGGCTTGTGACCACCCACCGGGCAAAGACATACCACCAAGCGGCCTAGCCGTGTTCCGGTACGATGCTCGGTGTGGCCACCAAAGGTGTTGGGTCGAGATAGTTGTTCCTCTGCATGCTGACCAGTCAGACTCGCACTGTTTTGGGCGTATCAGGAGACTAGTCGCGGAGGGTAGCGGGATCCGAGGCACGGTTAGCCGCTGGCCGACCGCAGGTAGTTGGGGGCCCAAGTAGTGTGCCAGCCACACATGAAGGGCTGCCCCGCCAACTGTCAAAAAAATCCCGGAATGCACCATCGTGCTGGTTGCCGACCAGATGGGAGGGCCCGATGGACATTATCTACGCCTGTGTCTACCGTTCGCACAGCGGAGATAAGGAGACAACCAGGCTCACAGAGTACCTCAGTGAGGCGGTTGATGCAGCACAGCAGCGGTACCCTTCCACCCAATTAGTGCTACTGGGGGACTTTAATGCCCACCACCAGGAGTGGCTTTTCCCATACCAGTGCACTGATCATGCTGGGCGAGAGACGCGCAAGCTTGCGCTAGCACTAAATCTCACCCAGCTAGTCCAGGGGGCGACGAGGGTGCCAGATGTTGATTCGCACACAGCCAATTGCTTGGACCTTCTGCTGACAACAGATCCAGACAGATACTCTGTGTCGATTTCTTCTCCTTTGGGTAGTTCTGACCACTGTCTGGTGAAGTCTGTGTTCGTCTACTCCCCGCCCAATCCTAGCTCAAGAGGTACCCGGCGGGTATGGCGGTACGAGTCAGCATATTGGGATGGGATGCGATCTTTCTTCGCATGCTATCCTTGGCAGCTCACTTGCTTCTCTTCGGATGATCCATCGTCATGCACTGACGCTGTGACAGATGTGTTGCGTCGGGGATTGAAGAACTATATTCCACTTTCTGACGTAGCAATGTCTCGCGTCGACAGACCATGGTATGGAGCCGAGTGTAACCGCGCCGACGCCGACACATGGCTTATCAGACATGGGTCGACGCTCGAACACGCAAGGCTAATGACGTGAATCAGAAAAAGAGAGCCTTCAACAGGGCTGCCAAGACCTGCAAAAAGGTGATGCGAAGAGCACGGTTTAACCACATTAGCAGAATCGGGCAAAAACTAGCTTCATACCCAGCGGGTAGCAAAGCGTTTTGGTCCCTGGCTAAGCCGGTCGAATCAAAAATGGCGCGCAGCCTCCTTCTTCTCCTGATGGATGTGTGACGATTATGTCGGATATTCGCATTCATCAAAAGGACGTGCGTAGGGTGCAGCCTTGATGTGAACAAAGCGAGTGGCCCCGATGGGATACTAGCAATTATGCTTAAAATCTGTGCACATGAATTGTCTCCGATCTTGACTCGCCTGTATCGCCTTTCGATAGAGACTGGAAAAGTACCGAAGGCTTTGAAGCAAGCCAACGTACAGCCTGTGCCCAAGAAAGGCAGTGGAGCTGAACCGGCCAACTACAGACCCATCTCTGTAACGTCCATCCTCTGTAAAAGTATGGAACGTATGCTTAACTGAAAGCTCTTGGCATACCTAGTAGCGAACGACATTCTCAGTGACCGCCAATACGGCTTCCGCCGAAATCGGTCCACTGGGGATCTTCAAGCGTATGCCATTCACAACAGGAGTGAGGCCATCGAGAAACAAGGGGAAGAGTTTCTCCCTCGACGTCTCGAAGGCTTTCGACAGGGTCTGGCACAATAGCCTCATTGGTAAGCTTCCCACCTTCAGACTGCCTAGTGGTCTGTGTAATTGGATTGCGGACTTCCTGAGAGATCGATCCATCCGAGCGGTTATCGATGGCTGCTCGTCCGGTCAGTTAGGTATCAACGCCGGAGTGCCTCAGGGGTCAGTGCTCTCGGCAACATTATTCTTGCTGCACATTAATGATCTGCTAAAACCCGGCACCTTTGGGTACGCATTCGACAGCACTGTTGTTGAGAGATACGTGTCCGACGCACGGACTACTGTGCCTCAGATTCGGTCTCTCCGGGAGGCCATGGTCAAACGCTTGAATCTATCCTTGAAGGCGGTCTCCGAATGGGGTGATGCCAATCTGGTCAGTTTCAATGCTACTAAAACCCAGGCGTGACTTTTTACCCCAAAGAAGAGCCAATTCCACCCGCTCCACTCCATCTTTCCGTGTTGTAACCGAGCCGTTAACGGACCATCTCGAACTTATTGGTGTTACGTTGACATCAACCCTCAATTTTGGTCCATTCATAGAGGCGAAAGCTCAGTTGGCTGCAAAAAAGTTGGGGATTCTTGCAAAGGTGAGACGGTACTTCACACAAAACAGCTGCTCAACTTGTATAAAGCGCAAGTTCGATCGTACATGGAGTACTGCTCTCACCTCTGAGATGGATCTGCTAAATACCAGCTTGATGCACATGAGTCGATTGACAGACGGGCCAAGAGGATTATTGGCAATGATGCACTGGTCGCGTCAAGGCTCCAGAGCCTCGAACATCGACGCCGAGTTGCCAGCCTGTGGTTTTATATCGGTTACATTTCGGGGAGTTTGCGACGGAACTGCACAATTTGATTCAGCCTAGCCCTTTCCATCATCGGACTACAAGACGTACGGCCATGCGCCTTCGGTACATGGTGGACATTCCCACCCATACGCACAAAGCGTTTTGCTAATACTTTCATTGTGCGCACAGCGCACAATGAAACTTACATTACACTCCCTTCCGGAGTCTATGTTTCCTGATAGCTACAACCTTGGGGTCTTTAAGTCAAGAGTGAATAGGTTTCTTCTAGGCAAGCGTGCTTCACCGTAGGCATAATAATTTAAAATGTCGAATTAAAAAAATCAATCAATTTATTAATTAGCACACATCTATTATTGCTTTCTCAATTGGACTTCAATGTTAAGCTTTACGCAGAAGACTTGCAGCTGATCAGTCAACAGGACCAATACTCAGTATTGGGTCACAGCATATCAAATTAAGCCATCTGCGACCACTTAATTATCTCAGTTAGTCCAAATAGGCGCGAATATCGCCAACCCAAAACGCTAGGTTCAAATGAACCGAACTTATGTCACACCCAGATCAAAACGTTCATTTATTTGTTCACGTTATAATGAACTGTCTGTCTGAAACTGTGGGCTGTTAGGCCTTGTGTACAGTGCAAGCAATGAAGAGAGCGGGCGCGAGCGCGGTCGCGGGCGCGCTTACGTGGCCGCGATGTATCGCCATGTTGTAGTGGTTTTTTTACCTTGGATTAATTCTCATGCATAATGCGCTACCACGAGGAAATAGCGAAGTTATGTGGGATTCTAACCTACTAAAACTACACGGTGTCCTCCTATGCCGCTTATGGCGGGAAGCTTACCACGGTTGTCCGTCACCGGAGTGACCAGAGTTGTTGCGTGAGCGGTGGTGTACTTCAGTATGGACGCAAACGGTGGTTTCATGTGTTTAATACTTCGCGAAACGCCTTGACACCCGCGCAAGCTACTCAACTTGTCCGGCGCTGAAACTGTGGGCTGGATACTGTGGGTTGAAACTGCGAAAGCGTCGCAAATGTTTGTAACCCTCGCGGGATCATTAATGGGTTCCTGACCCTTCACGCGCCTTTTTCATAAAACAGTCAAAATACTCGGAAACGCGCGTATAGCTGCACATATAAACTTACGGTTAATGTTCGTAGTGTACGGTAATGGATTAAATATCCAGGATAAGAAAATAACAGTAAAACTTTTGTAGGGAGTATGAAGTAGGTTTTAAATGTGAATGCGTATGCGTATGCGTATGTTTAAATAAATAACCGAACAAAACTAAAAGCTACATTTACTATGAAGTTAAAGACTACGTGATTCCGTGTTTTAATATTACTAGAAATAATAACAAAACTAAAATAATATTAAAACTAAAAATCCTTAAGCCATAGTGCGAGTTTTTACTCACGCTCACTCTTGATAACGTAAACGATCTCTTATGTCAAAATATATACAAAAAAAAAGATTTCTCCTTACCGTAACCTGACGGCAATTCTTGTAAAATATCGAATAACTTTAAGTCGCGCATATATTGTAAGCTACTATCGAATTTAGAAGAGATTAATTGTATTTGAAATTATGTGTTCACAATTAATAATTATATCGAGAATTTATATTGTCGCTGGGTTAATAAATGTAGTTCCTCTTATCATAATTTGACAAATAAGGTGTCGTTGAAAGCGTCTTGTTTGTCCGCTGGTTATAGGCTATGTGATGTCACATTAAATTGAATATGGTGCCAGGGCTAGGGGGCACAAAGACAGGAACAAAAAAACTCTCCATCCGATCATCTGTTGTAACTTTGAACAGGGATTTTAAAATGAAGGGAAGGTTTGGTACATCATATTTTTGTCAAGCATACCTTTTGCAGCCATATATCAATATCCCGTCAAAGTCACGAAAACTATTTTTTATTCGACTACGGCGCGCTTCATTTTATTCTAATGTTTCACTCTCAGTTTTCTCTAATTTGGGATCGAAGTTAAGCTTTATTGGCGACTTCGATTTCGGGTCATTCATACTTTCATTTTCCCCTTGGTGTTTGTTCAAGAGATTAAAATGTTCACGAGGCAAGCCCGAGGGCTATAGCTTCCAGTAACCTAGAATATGTACAATAAAGTATAAAATAAATATGGCGGGAGGCCGGAGACCGTTTGTTCTTGCGTGTTCAGACTTTGATTACAATATTTTACCGGTCCGGTCTATCGCTTTTTGTTCCGGCCGGCTTGCGACTTACACGCTCCGGGAAATTTAATAATACCTCAAAATCCTGCAACTGATGTTTCAAGGTTTGGATTTCAGATAGCTGTCTCTGTTTCAAACTTTGATGTATTTGAGTTGGAGGCGTTGAGGTTTGATTTTAAGTTATATTACTTTCCGGAATGGGGTTCTGGTGTTTTTGGGTATATGTTAGCTTATTGGTTATATAATCACTCACTCTTTTCTCAGTTACAATCTTCAAGAGGCCAAAAACTATCCGTCACGAGTAACAAATACACTTTTTCGACTCTCTCTCCTCGAAGCTTTCATTTACTTCAACACAATACAAGTAAAAATTACATTTTATTACATTGCCGATTGGAACGACATCGTTTCAGTTACATCGGTACCTGCACTGTCATATTCTCGTTTTATTTTATCTGTGGAACATAAAGAGATACTGTAGACTATTTCCAAACCGTAACAATACATGCATCCTCAGAAACTGCAATATTACAAAGGGTAGCAATACACCGAACGACACAATATAACAAAAATGCAATTTTGATACGAACTTACACAATGGGCACAATGTAGAACCTTGTTATCGATATAATTCCGTATTGGGAAGAATTTGTCCCCTTATTGCCGAGTCTTTCACGAACAAAACAAGGGAATTTCTTTGAAATCCTTTTTTAGGAAGAAAGTAGTGAAAAACCTTTTTGTTCAAAGACTAACTAAACACGACACATCAAGGAGGATTCATTACCACTGTTCTGTCGTGGCACGCGACAAATCCAACGGTTAGGAAACACTGGTAGAACATAGAAATAAATAAAAGTTCTTTAAAAAGTCTTAAATAAGTCGATTATGGATATGGCTTATTCAAAGTTTGAATAAGCCATATCCATAGTGTTCATAAAAAATATGTCAATCCCTATGGATACGAGTATTAAGTACAATCAAATGATTCTTACGATAATTTAACTAAAAATATTTATAAGGTCGATCAAAACTTTCAGTAAAACAAAATGTATTTTAAGGGCAATTTAAAATTATGATCCATAGTTAATGAACCAAACTAAATAATCATAAAAAAAAACGTTTTCTTAGACAAAGCGTTTACCTCATCTTCATAATATTACATGGCTTCACACTTTTGAAGAGGCTTGATTATATTGAAAGACTTTTATAAAGACTTTTACAATGCATGTCCTCGAAAAGAGCGGTTTTCCAAGCAGCCAAACTGTGCGGAAAGTGTCACTTTTTTCACTAGTGCTTTTTACTTTCCTGTATTTTTTTAATGTTAGCCCGATAGAGTTTTTATTAGTTGAGAAAAGTTTTAAAAATTAGTTATGTACAGATTATCATTCATATAAAAGGTAAAATAAAACTAATACTTTATTTTAGGCGTTTTTAATTAATCTAGATTTAGATTTTGATCAATAAATTATTTTAAATATTTATTAAATATGTTTGGCAGAACGTATATTTTGCTCGTGCCTTATTGCGTTACGATGTGACAGCTATTCGCACATGCGCATTAGATATGCCCGAGGAACTATTAGTTAATCTGTGGATATGCTGAACGCGGTTGAATAAGCCCGCCATTTTATTAATTTAATTTTATTAATTTATTTATTTCCTCGCACAATGCATAGTAAAATGTTGTATGATACACGTACGTAAGATGATTTCCGACTTGTGTTGATTTAATCACTCACTCGCTTCGCTCACTCGTGAATAAAATGCCACTCATCGGAAATCACCTACCTTCCGCACTTGTAGCATAAATTACTATTTTATATAATCAAATCTGTGACACTGTACAAAGTAGACAGAAAGTTAACTCCCATAGCAACAAGGACCCGTAACAATAATGATGTCATTTGTATATTAGCACGTGACTGTCAATTGTTTAACATGCTTCATCATAGATTGCTACATTAAAAGGTCAAAGGGTTATCAAGATCATAGGTGAAGACAGAGTGACAGCTAGTGATAAGCGCATATGATGGTACAACCATGAATCGCTTAGTTGTATGCCTTAGGCCACTATTGTCATAGGTCGTTAAGCAATTAGGTGGCCGTGAATATTATGTTGTAAACTCTACAGAACTGTTGTACATAGTCTACATTAAGTGAAATTAATTGTTTCACACCTTCAGCTTGACTGTCACTTGCATGTCATATCGTTTTATGACAGTTAGATAGTTATAGTTTAGTGTTGGTTGGAATTGCTGTCTGAAGTCTTTCATAATGAATTTGTCTGTCTTTGCGTATCAGGAAGTTTAATCAAACACTTACCACATTTGTTTTTCTAGGTCCCAGTTCATCCCCAGGGAAGTGCCAAAGGCGTTACACAAAAGTTGTTCCTGGAACCTCCTCTGTGCAACGCCTTTTAAGTGGTAACGGGCCACTTCTATGTGCTGATAATCACCGGGACGGTTTTAGTAAGGTAAAATCACACACTCCCTTTTTTCCCGAAATCTACAGGCGCCTTTTGAAGATTTCCCTCGATACCAAAAAATCTCCATTCATAAATAGGTACTCGCGGTTGTAGTCAAGTGGGAATAACGCACTTGACCATTTTCAATATCATAACGGTACCTTCTTAATTTTTACGTTCACTTTATACATAAGGCTTCCAATTCAATTAAAGCTAGTACACACAGAGTCTGAAAATTGCTTTATTATTATTGCTTAAATAATTACAGTACGAGTAATTGTAGCAGCTAGGCAAAAAACTAATTATGCTCAACTCGTTATTAAGCAGTACAAGAAGGTCCAAAGGGTGTTGTGCTATGAATTAATTATTTGCTGAAAATGTTCTTGACTAGTGAACTAGTTGTTACCAACCAAACAATCTTCACTTGTAATATTTCTTTGTACTTTATCATTGCGTACTATTTAACTTTTATGAATTTTATTTTAGTTTTATGAGACTTATGTTTTCACTCCTGTTTTCATTAAGCTTTCAAATGCTCAAATTTTTTAGTCTTATGTTCTCGGCATCTCAAATGTTACCGCTATAGATTCCCAGACAGGTGATCGACATGACCGTGTAGGTACCTACGTCAGTCAATTTTTGGCTCAGAATTAAACTTTTTTTCAGTTATTTTTTTTATATTTAGATTACAATGATATTTATTTACATATACATTAATGTACACCAGAAAATACAGGAAAAAAAAAAACTAAAAATATAGAAACTAAAAAAAATTTTTTCAAGTGTTATTCTGCCGCGGAGAACATTATCACCGCCATGCAGAAAATGACGTCAAATGCACAACGCCGTCTATCGAATACGGGCTTCAACTGTCCTAGTATCTGAATTGCGTGTGTCAGAGAGACATGGCGTGTGTTGTGATATTTTACTTCTTGAACACTTTAAATTCATCTAACTTTTGATAGAGTGAACCGACTGCGATGAAACAAAAACTAAGTTATACTTCAAGTTACGAATAATTTTATGTATAAAAAATATCTACATTGGTTTCGTACATTTTACGTGATGCGTGCACAAATAAACAGACAAACAGATAAACAGACAAAAATTTCAAAAATGCTGGAAATGGGTTCTGTAAGTTATCCTTTAACACCCTGGCTATTTTTTTTTATATATTTTCGGTGTACAAAAACGACTTTTCTACAGATTTATTGATATTGATGATAAGCAGTGGAAAAAAATATGTATGACAATCATAGACAAAATGTATGTCAACAAACTAAGAGCACGATTACAGCGATAAGTAATTTTCCTTGATGAGTCCTTTAAACATGTTATCTACTATATAAAAATAAGTCGGGTTTCTTGCTGACGGACGATATAACTCCAGAACGCACGAACTGATTTCGATGGTTTTGCATTCGTTGGAAAGGTCTCGGGCTCCGTGAGGTTTATAGGTAGGAACGTGTAGGGTAGGGTAGTGTAGGGTAGTGTAGGGTCGGGTAGTGTAGGGTCGGGTAGGATAGGGTAGGGTAGGGTAGGGTAGGGTAGGGTAGGGTAGTGTAGGGTAAGGTAGGATAGGGTAGGGTAGATAAATGTTTGGTCTTTTTATGGCAAAACAAAGTTTGCCGGGTCAGCTAGTAATTCTTAAAAAAACGAATCAACACACTCATATTCTAAGAAATTTTAAGAGAATATCTTCAAAGCGCAATTAAAATCTTCAAAACTAAGAGACTTGATCTTTCATGGAATAAATAATCATAATTTTTTCTTCTCAAAACCAGCCCATTTTTCTTAACACAACACACACACCACCATTTATATTAACATAAAAGCCATCACAGGGGTGTCCTCATATATGAAGATAGTTCACAAGATTTACAAGTTCTAGACTGGAGAGAAAATATCTCAAAAAATAAAATTATAGAGCGGCAATAAAGCCGAGTTACTGCAACATTTTCTATAGAAACTATGACTACTTTTAACTTCTGCAACCGTTTGGTATATAAATAAGATTTATTTGAACTTTTGTTTGCAATCGCCGTCCTTGTGACCCATAAACGGAAGAAGTTTAAATTATATAATGTTAATTACGAAGTGCTCCAACCCTTCTAGAAACGTCCGACACAGAACGTCTCTTAAGTTATTAATTTTTCATAATTACCTATAATAAATTATGTTGAGTGCGGCAGTCATTCATATTTATCAAGACTTTGCAGTTCTGCCTCGGGAATTTACATTGGCATGTATTTAGCAAAAAGCTTTTTAACGAAAAAAGGGCAACTTGCCTCAAAACGTGAGATTTTGATTTGAGTGAAAATTATTTCAAAAGGTTAGTACAGAGAAATATGTGATTGTTTTGCTCTAGGATTAGTGACTTCAAAGAATTAGGAATAGTAAATTCTGTATGAATCCAATGAATGAAAATCCCCATTTTAATTACTCGTACTATAATGATTCCTTGTATCTTCATAATTAATCAGTCAATAATTAATAAGCGTACGAATATGGTTAAACTTGACTTAAACTTAGAAGCAAAATTAGTAACATAAAAAAAAAAAAATTTTTTTTTATTAATTATAAATTAGTTACTCAAAGGAAAATGAATGATCCCTCACTTTCAATACATCTGCGACAGCCACAGTAAAAATCTACGATCATCAAATAACCGCCTTCTTCAATGTCTTCTCACCGCACTGACTTCATTACTGTTCTTTCTCCTTGCAGTCTATTTCTCTGTGGAATACTCTCCCCCAGGAAATCAGGATGGCAACCAACCGATTAACCTTCAAAGTTCGCGAACACATTCGTAAGAAGTTGGCGCATTTTTTTTCCTTATTGTCTATTTCAACTAATTGTAAAGTAGCACCTGTATTTAGTTTATTTAATATTCTTTTAGTATTTATTGTATAATTAAATTTTATTACTTATAGCTTATAGTTAGGCCTTGTTTTCAAGTCCATTTTATTATAGTAAATGCACCTACCACTATTTGTATCTCCATCACCCAAAGGTTGACTGGTAGAAAATGCCTTATGCATTAAGTCCGCCTCCCTACGTTTGTTTGTATTAATGAAATAAATAAATCTATTCAAGACTTTTTGGTTAAAAACGTTAGACCGCCAAAACATCAACAACGTAATAGAAATTAATTAATATTATAGCAACCTGTTATTGTCCCAGTGTAGAGAAAACGACTTCTTCTCGTACAAAGAAGGCACGAGCATAATCACTCAAAACGGAACATTTCTTTTCCTCATATAAAAGTCTCTTAGTAATCATATCCTACAAAAGCTCCTAATGCATGAATGCTTCTGTTTCATATGTATTAAGACAAAAAACGCGACTGCCACTAAACTTAACGGTTCGGCTTACGACCTTCAAGCTATCAAGACGATTGCTGTCTGGTCTGGTTGCTGACTCGAAAATCCCACTTGATATAAGAAATATGAATAATGTCTGTGTGTATGTTCTTCAATGACGCTTTAAAGGCTCAATGAATTTGGATAGGATTTGGTACGCAAGTTAGCAATAACTTGGTTTGAATTAAAAGATTATTTGTACATTAGATACAAAAATCAGTTTTACTAGGTTGCGAGTAAAACCGATGGTAACGGCTAGTTCTCTATAATTCTTACTGTACATAAGTCTACGTTTATTTGCCCACATTTGTTTCCTGATTCTATGAATTTGATTGGAATCTTGATTTCGATCTTCGCCTATAAGTTATTGCTCCCACAAACTTGTAAGCAACTGGCAGAGACGAGAAAGTTTTGATTCTCTCGAGATGAGAAGAATTTTACGTTCTTTTCTTGGTTTTAACTTGGGTTTACCTTCCTGTTTTACTAAAATTGCCACCTTATTTTTAAATACTTATTAGCTTGTTTCACAAGTACAAGCGATTTTCCTGTCAACTATCAAATAATTTCATACAAGCTCTATCCCATCTTTTTTGCAAATTGTATATTTCTGGCTAATGTGAAACAGCCCTTAGGAACCTATTCATTTTCTTTTCTTTTTAAAACGTTGCCCAACACTAGGAATTTTTTCCTGTATCGTGGGTGCTTTTACAGACATATAAACTCACATACACAACACCCAGAGCCGGAACAACTATCTGTAGGTCATACAAATATTTGTTCCGTGCGGGAATCGAACCCACGACACGCAGCGCAGCAGTCAATCACTTAACCACTGCGTCAACCGTGCGCACCTACTCATTGTCTTTTATAATAATAGTAAACTACGAGTATCTTGTCTGTAATATAGGCTGCGGGTTTAAATCCAATCAACAAGACACGTGCAATCCTACACATGTTTTTATAAGACCCAGGTAGTTAGGTTATACACTTCGTACTTATGAGGTCTTAGTATCTACACGTGCTTTCAAATACGTATGATGTGGAGAGATTTAAAACATGGCAGTATCACAGCGATGTGGCCATACACGCCGTAGCGTGTAAGACCGTAGTCTACTAGAGAAGTCTACTTGCGTAGAAAGACCGGCGTGTGCATATTAGACTGTGGCGGAACAATAAAATATTGGACCACCACCTTACATTTTAGAGCGGAATCGCTCCGCCTATGAATCTTGGGCCGCACACGATAGTTTGGACTGAGTGACCGCACGCTAACATGTACTTCTACCGGCCGGCGGACGAGCCGGGCCGCGTACCGACACTACCGACAGTCTTCATTCGCTCGCCTACCGCACCATTCGGTTCGCGCCGCGCTAAACTTTGTATATTGTAATAATCTGTTTTGTTCAAGTGTTCATGTAATTTATTTTAAATATAACTTTCTAACTGTCTAATAATATTCTTCATTTATTCATCTATACTTGCATCTTTCTTTCATCCTTACCGCTAATAAAAATAACCGTACGGGTAGATACCCGCTTCGGTAGAAAATCGGTGACTTTAACGATTTCCTACAAGACTATTCGAGTACACAGATAAAACGACGACTTATGCAACTATTCGGTTCTGGTGGACCTTCGTGTGTAAGGGTTACATAGAGTAGTAATGCTGGTTTTTGTATATTACGACGCTTTAGTTTGACCTACTTAACCAAAAGCAGTATATCCCTATTGTTAGCACGAGAGTCTTAGTCCTTATTTAGAAAAGTTCACCAGCTAAGTGTTTTAACGCTAGAA